>NMRB01000085.1:105798-117370 GCA_002633025.1 Notospermus geniculatus
TTGGTTCTTGCTGACCGCGGTTTTAACATTGAGGACTCCATGGCAGTAAAGGGTGCCACCTTAGAGATACCAGCTTTCACGCGAGGGAAAACTCAGCTTGATGCAGTTGATGTGGAGACTACAAGGAAAATTGCGTCTGTGCGAATTCATGTGGAAAGGGTCATTGGAACTGTGCGCCAGAAGTATACCATATTAGAAAGTACAATTCCAATCAGAATGCTCCAAACAGCTGATACTGATACTCTCACAACGTTAGATAAAATTGTCCATGTAGCCTGTGCCCTGTGCAATGCTTCACAGTCAGTAGTTTTGAGGGATTGAATGGACACTACATGTATCACTCCAAAAGAGTGCAGCACCTGACGGGCTGGCGCCATGATATGACTTGAAAAAGATCCAGTTGTTTCAGTGATCATGACATGGTGAAACACTGATTTTTTTCGTCTCACTTCGAGACGTCATGACGCTGACCCCATAAGGTGCTGCACTCTTTCGGAGTCAGAGTGATACAGTGTACTAGTATTCAATTACTGGTAATCTGTCATCTGTCAGATCTCAAAGCAAGACAATTCTACTGCAGCCAAGAAACGATTTCCAACGTTCATATTGGAAATCTCTCCTGTATTGACATGTTGTGATATTTTGACAGCCTGTGATGACAAAGCTGTGATTGAACGGTAAAATTGTATTTATACTTGTTGAAAAAAAAATACTTTAAATATATTTATATTATAATTTATTGTTTATTATTTGCAATTCCAGATTTACAAACGATAATCTTCAGATGGGTCAAAGTGTTCTAGAATACACATTATGCCAGGTGACTGCCCCGGGTTAACTCAAACTAAACACTTGTCTTCTTCCTCTTTAGCAGAACACGGCATTCAGGACAGAGCCAACCTTTCCTTTTATTCTTCAGTCCCATGCACTCCTTGTGGAATAACCCAATGGCACAATTATCCCCAGCACATTCTATGATCACCTTGTTTTCATCAGAAGTTTTGCAAAGGCAAACTGCAGTCCCACTTGCATTACTGGCAAAGTTGGTACAAGAAATATTGGTCTCTTTCCTAGTAGTATAGAACTTTGCTAACAACTCGGGCAAGATACACTGTCTGTAGAACTCTTTGACTTTCTTCAAAGCCTCATTGAACATGTTTGAATCTGGTAAAATTCTCTGCACAAACATTTCTTGTCCAGTCCAGACATAAAAATCGCAGTACGAGCGTCCAGTAACAGCCAGTTGGCACTGCACTTGGAAGTAATATTGATGATTCTCCTTCAACTTGGTAGCACCATCTACCCTTTCTAAACAAAAGGAAATGTCCTCTGTGGCTTCCACAACAGTTGTGTCCCTATGACAGTAAGGACATTTAATTTCTAGCAAACCAAGTCCACAACAATTACATGAGATCAGGCCATCTGGTGTTGCACCAATAAATGGGTACTCCCTGGACACGAATAATCCACACTCTTCTACAATCAGACCTTGATGCCTGCTTGAAAAGTATGACTCGTAGCTGTCCCTGATTGTGGCTTCATGCTCACAGCCCCACCTATAACAGCAAAGAAAGCTAATAAAAATTGTATTTTTTTCAAAAATAATACCGTTCAAAACATCCCAAGCAAGTTTAACATCAGTATGAAAGCATCAATAGCTCCCTGAATTTCTCGATCATTTTAGAAAATAAACAAATCCCTTATCCATATGTTCTGTAGTGTTGACATTGTAATGGGTGCAAGCACTTTGGGTCACTCCGTAAAAAGAATAAACAAATTAGTTTTTCAAGAATAATTCCACTAGGAGGTGTCATCCATTAAGAGAGGGGGCTGCGCATCTTGAAAGCGTGCATACCTTGTATATTTTGATGAAAACTTGTGTGCCGAAGGATAGTATATGGTTTTGATCAATGACACAGATGGATTTTCCAGTTTGGTCCTAGAGGCAGCTTTGAAGATGCTCGCGGTGATGCGTCCTGACCGATGCTGGAACCACAACTTCGACTTGGCTTGTTGGCGCGTCTCCCTTTCAATGGTTGCAATCTGGAATGAAGAGAAAAAAACATAACCAGGATGAAGAACATTACAACACTGGGGATAAGTCACCATTTGGCCATGGGTGATTCCTCAACTGAAATCGCAAGGTTTTTATAATCAGTCAGGAGGAAGACTCAAATCAGTCCATGCAATTTGATTTTAAGTCCAAAATGGCATGGACTGAATAGTGATAAATCTTCATCTTGACTGATTATGTAGATAAAAATACCATCACCTGTTCATTTGAAATCTCCAAAGAACTGAGTACTTCATCTGCCTTGACTATCAAATCTTCTAAAGAAAGTGATGAATTTTCTGTAGAATACAGATTGTTCAGATTTGGCACTGGTGACAGAATAGATTTCGGTACGAAGTCCTTTGAGTAGTCTGGCAGCACAGACAGCACAACCGATTTCGATCCTGCATCACTCAAGGCTTTGTAAAATTCAGTGTAATCAAGTTTCTGTCGGTCTTTCTTTGGGTGAGGCTTTACTGTCTGACTCTGAGAACCAGATAGTCTCTTCAATTTGGTATCAGGACTGACAAAGTCAACTTTAGAAGCTTCGGCGTACTCCACATTCTGACAGGATGACGGAGCCATCCAGGCACATGCAACTGATGTACATGTTGTTCCATTCTTGATCCTCACTCCTGTCTCAACAGCAAACAAAACAGCAGCTATGTGTGAGCAAGATTCTCCAAGCCCTGCCATACAGGTACAATGGGCGCAGATTATTTCTCCGTCCTTCGTGGCAGCTGCCCAGGGTGTCAATGCAGTATCACTCAGTCTTTGTGAATGCACAACCTGAAATGATAAAAACAAAACATAAACGTTTAAAAAAATGTGATGCCTTTTGACTAAGTTAATTAGGCCTAAATATAGGGGTCATATATAGGGCCTTGCCAACAAGTGTGAAAGAACCATATATTCAATTGAAGACTATAATATACATATAGGCCTAGGCCTACAAGATTTCAGAATGACTCAATGAGTAGGGCCCCTAGGCCTAGTGCAGGCATAGCCAGATAGCAGCCTAGCATAGCTAGCATGCCTGGGCATCTTAAGTCGGCCTCATCTCATCATAGGCCATAGCCTAGAGCTAGGCCTAGCTGCTACATGTACATATGAGCTGGGCCCTCTTCACCATGCTGCCATGCTGTTCGTCTGACTCGCGGAATGTGCAGTGGGATGTACGCGCATGTACATAGGCCTAGGCCTAGCCAGTTCAGCAGGTGTGCAGTGCAGTGGAGGTGGTAAACTAACAACTGGTGCTCACCTTGCCAAGTATTATGAAAACATCCGATGAATTCTGGTAAAGAAGCACCTCTTTCACGAATCCTGCTACAAAGTATTTGTAGGCGTCAAGGCTTTTGAAGTTTTTCAGGTTTTGGTGCGTGTATACAGAAGCAGAATTCACTAAATAATTGTAGGCCTAGATGTCTGGATACGTCAGGTTCGGCACACTCTTGGCAGACATCAACGCAGTAAACATGGACTTTGGAAGCAAATACGGATCATTACATCCAATCAAAGTCAACTTTTCTATGTAACGATCTTTGTGTCTCTCATCCAACCGGTTTGTAACATCGGCAAGGGTTTTCTTAGGGTCCAAATTGGACATTTTCGAAGAGAATTTTCACCACACAACATGATCATGACGAATCTGCTTGACGTCCAACATGGCGGCATAAACAACATGTGACACGTTTGATGACGTCAGTGGGATTCCCCTATAACAGTCTCTTGGCGCATAATTTTTAATTTTTGTTTAACTTGAATGACTAGTTGTATTTGTTTCAATGATAAGATGTCTTTATCCGAGGATGACAAGTTGAAAACTTGTCAATTGACAAGATAGACCCTGACAAGATAGAGCCTGTCAATTTAAGCATATGGCTGAGAACGAGTTTCAGCTTGTCAGTACGACGAGAAATTCATTAGAGTGTGCACTCGACAGTAAATCGCCAGTCTGGCTGATTCCAGAGCACTCGACCTGGATTCACATGTAGTAAAAATGCATTCAGTGGGGATTCACACTTTTCAGAAAATTTCATTTAGTGGGGAACTCGTTTTCCTGAGCAGCAATAATGCGACGCACTTCCCACTCGTCAGTCACAAGGCGCTGGAGTGTTGTCCCGTGTATATGTGTGAAATAATAATAATAAATAATAATAAAACGGTATTTATATGGCGCAGTTCATATAGGGCCTATATATATCACTGCGCCTTACAGAAAATTAAAAAGAAAAAAATGAAATGGCCAGGGCCATTGTGCTCACCTCTGTGACAGAGTATGAAGTGTGAGTAGCCTGGTGATACACTGAATGGTGAAAGATTAGTGCAGAAACATCGTAACATTTACTACCGATGAGATATGGCCAAAACAAATTTTTCAAGATGGCCGCCTGGCAGCCATGTTGAAGTCCAATCGAACCGAAATTTGGCATATAAGTAGACGGTACCAAGACACATATCTAGGCACGGTTAAAGCATCCTAGCTCCCACTATTTATGAGGTGTGGGTCAAAGTCCATTTTTCAAGATGGCTCCCTGGCGGCCATATTTGACGTCGAATCTGACTGAAATTTATCATATATTTATACGGTACCTAGATACATATTTTGGCAACGTTAAAACATCCTACCTACTCCTATTTATAAAATGTGGGTCAAAGTCCATTTTTCAAGATGGCTTCCTGGCGGCCATATTTGAAGTCCGATCGGGTTTAAATTCGGTGCATTCGTGCAGGGTGCCTAGATATATCTTCACACCAAATCACAACACTCTATGTCAAATAGCAATGAAATGTGCCACCAAACAGTGAATTTTGAACTTTGACCTCTGTGACCTTGAAAAGTAGGTCAAATCAAAACCCCGGGATTTATGTGATGAAGTCTCATCAGAGGAACCCACCATAAACGTTTCGTGGTTCTAGCTAACCGCGTTCAGGAGATACGGCCGAAAGAATGTTTTCACAAAGCGCCCCCTACAGGCCAGAGTGTACAAGCAGCAGCGCTAAGTTTCGGTCCAGAGATAGTTTTTACCGTAGGGTACCTGTACACCAAATTTCAAGTTTGTAACCCAAGCGGTTTAGAAACGTGCCACCCCTGTTAACGACGACGGACGACGACGACGGACGACACACCATGGCAGAAGCTCACCTCACAGAGGTGAGCTAAAAACGAATGACGAAAATCAACACATTAAAAACCAAAAAGGAGGCGGACTAACCCCCATAAAAAGATCTAAAAAGATGCGTCTTCAGACTCGCTTTAAAGGCCGACAGAGAGCTGGCAGATCGAATGGCCAGAGGGAGACCGTTCCACAGCCTTGGGGCAATGCATGAGAAGGAGCGGTCTCCAACCGCTTTCCTGGTTCTTGGCACTGCAATAGGCCCCTTTTCTCGTTGCTGAGCTGGAAAGAAGGTCTGTGGCGTATTTTCCGAGGCAAAATTATAAAATCAACCACATTCCAATGCATGTCACTGTCATAAACCTACCTTTTTACCGCCATCTCTTCCTTCTCTCCAATCTCTGCAGCATGGGCCACCATCACGCTGACTGTCAGGTCAAACTACCACGATCACGCTTTGGGTGCGCATTCATTCAGTGCAGTTTGCGTCTGTCGCGGAGAAAATGAACCATTGTGATCGAGCAGTTTCACCTGACCATTCAGCACGCACTCGACGAGTTCACTGCTTGTCGACGGCAACGACAATCTGACGACGGCAATACGACGTTTTAAATAGGATGACGGTTTGGGGCATTCGCCGTCGGAATATACCATTTCACATGTTGTTCGACGCAACTTCGGCTATTACGGAAATATACCAGTAGTCTTGAACGTTAGTTGGGTTGTTGATATTTTTGGTGACTGGGAGGGGAATGTAGATGGTACCCCGGTAGTCAACTGCCCCTGCATTCAGAGAGACTTAATGAATAGTCTCTCTGAATGCAGGACAGCTGACAGGGATCTGTGGTTAATATAAGTATTTATTAGCAAGTAGGGTTATGCAGTTTTGTAGGAAAATGAAAGGGCTGGGGGAAATGTTCCTCCTGCGACTTAAAAATGTTCAGCAAAAAAAATATAACAGAGAAACAGACGCGTGTTGCAAGGCTCAACCCGGCGCCCCTGATTCATAGCCGCACGCTCTACCGATGCACCATCGGGCCATATCGCTGTTGGCTGCTGAATAAATGTTGTATAATATATTCCAGCTACTCAACATATCTATGATAATTAGAAATGACGTCACAACTCAGAAAAATCGTACCAAAATCACGTTTGACAACAAGTCCCCGGCAAATCTGTGAATATATTGCTACCTAATGTACCCATCTAACGTCCACAGGCACTAAAAACGTGAACCAACCGCCCGGTATATTCCGTCTGATGGCCGCTGTTGGCCGCTAGGCGCGTTGGGCCCTTGCGTCAAGCTGATGATTCGACAAATGAACAAAAACAAAATTACTGGGACTCGACAAATTTAGGCGCCGAGTGAACGACGATGCCTGGATAGCTGCATAAGCATTACATGTAGGTGTAGAGTGTACTGAGGTATTTCGTTATAATGAGCTGATACATTCGAATTTTCTGAAAATACTGCAGTTAAAGGAGAACAAAGGCCTCTGCGATATCAAGATGGTGAACAGGCGATGTAAGATCACGGAAAAAGCTCCGAAACTGCTTCGGTCCATGTGATGACCAACAGGCGTCACAAGTGCGTCTTAGAATAGGAGCAGTCAGCCGCGCATATTGCCAACAGATGGCAGCAAAGTTCTAGCGGACCAATCTACAAGAAAATTTACCGTACGTGATTGTTGCTCGATCAATAATGATTGGGCCCGCTATATGCATTGAATTGGGCCGTAGTGACACCTATTGGTCAACTCGCTGACAGCTCCTATAGGCGCCGAGCCTCCTGCCGATCAGTGATCCGCTTTGAGTCCGACTGAGTTTGGCGGCCATTGCGACGAACGATCTGCGATCTGTACCTCTCTACATATTTCAGTTAATGGACACAAACATGTATACAGCAGCGTCGACTCAACGGCTAAAAAGGCTTCAGATTGCTTAGGCAAATCTCCTCAGCATTGTGCTGTGGTAATGCTTCAATCTTCTCAACGTTGCCAGCGTTTATTGGTGTCGTAAGAAAAATGTAAAACGCGATTTGGGTTGATTTTCCTGCAATTTCATTTACCCCAGTTCAGGAATTTTGTCTGGTCTTGAAAAATAGCCTATTAAAAATATCAAGGTGTATGAAGCTTTTCATTCTCTCGCACGCTGAAGCAAAAGAGGTCGATAGAAAAAGCTGACGTTATTAGATATTGAAGATGACGTAATGGACTGGCAAATGGTGCATTTTGAAAGAAGCCTGACGACCTGTCTTTAACATATGTAAGGGAACATCCCTATTTATTATTGAACAAACTGTTAATAGACAGCTCAAGAAATCGTCTAACTAGCATCCAGGCGAACCTGGGTTTTGCGCTTTAGTTCGCACGGCTCACACCACAAACCCCAGGCCCACTCCAGAAGAAAATCTGTCAGGAACGCTGTTCGCTGCTCTTGTGGTGCACCCCCACTGCAAATACGACATGATTGTTTTTCAAATTAATAAAAGTTGTTGTCAAGAAGAAACTTTCGTCCGATAATTATAGCCTAACTAGATCGCAGGAAAAAAATATTTCTTTTGTTTATTGCTATTTTTGCATAAATACATCATATCGTCCGAAATGGTTGCTTGATGAAACAGCCCAATCTCGACCAATCAGATTTGAATTTACATCGCCATACAAGAGCCGAACCCAGAAGTAAACATTGCTGCACCATACATGCCTTCGGTGTCTGTAACGCAGTCTCTGATTGGCCACCCTGTTGATCTGTGGCAGCTGACACGAATTTCATTGGATTGAATCGGCGGCGTTGGTGTGGAGTTAACGGAATGCCATCACCGCCGGTAAATCGGCATGCTAACTAGTGGTATAGTAACACTAACGCTGACGCTATTCGCTTTGTAGTTTGCGTGAAGACAAATGAATAGCGTTATTTATAAGACTCGTCCACACGTAGGTACTTTTGTATTAGAACAAGCCCGAAGATTGCCCAGCAAATGTTGCAGGTTGTTCTGACTTGTTCCAGGACTCCTGTCCTTTTGAACATCACATGACCTGAAACTGCTCACTCATTGGCCAGTAGGCTACCTAGAACATCTTGGCACAAATGTTTTGAAATAGCTGCATGTTTCTATTTTGCCAACATTGTGCCAAAATGTTCTAGGATGTTTCAAGATGTTTAGAGGACGTCAAGACATAGGCATATTTGTATTCGAACATTTGCCAACATTTGTCCTGTGATGTTCGTAAATGTTTTAAAACAAACAGACGAGCCTTTAGTGTTACTACTAGCGGGACCATCTCTAACTGAATTTACATCTAGAGTATTTGACAAATGTTTATCTCCACCGATAATCGTCCATAACTTCCTTATAAGTTGGGGAAATTTGATGCAGTTTTTAGCATATAATACTTCAATAATCTTTTCTTCATCTTCCTTACACAAACTTACTTCCGCAGCCTTGCTCTGACATTATGTAATCAGCAGCTGGGAAAAACGGCAAGTATCACGTTTTTTTATTTCCATGTCAATTTGGATTTTCTTATGTCAGAACAGTGTTAAGCAACACTTGGAAACACCTCATAAAGTTTTCGCCATTAAATTCCACCTCATTTTCTCAAAAAAGTGATTTTTGTTTGTCCGATTTGGAGCAGATTCAAATGCTCTTATTTTGCCTGTGAGACGCCCCACATATGTGAATGCCATTGTCCAACCAATCACAGGACTCGGATGGGGGCGCCCGCCGTCCTGTTTTCAAAACCAACAGGCCATGATCCTAGGATTGTAAAATCATAGGCATTTATGATCGCTGCTTGTGGTCTTTGGGACCTGTTCCGAGGATAAATATTATAAAAAGGTCTGACCACATTGTTCATTGTGGCAACGAAGGAATTATGAACCCAATGTGGCTGGCATTGAAAGTCCACAATATTCTTTAGCTGTATTGCAACATTCTTGTTCATTTCATTCTTAAACTTCACATAGGCTTTTTTTCATGTTTTAGGCACACACAATTCTAAAGGGGAAAGGAACACCTCTGATTTTGGTTCAATGGACAGCCCTGGCAAAGGCGAAATCTTACTTTGATTCAAATGACTGCGACATATTATGCTCTGAATATTCATGAATGGAAACTTAGGCATTACAATCACAATACCGAAAGCTACTCATTGGCTATGGCTGCCAAGTCACATCTCCATAGTCATTATTCACCACCTCTATTTTCCATAATCAGTGAATGGATGAACAAGTTGAAACAGGCCATCTCAAGCCCCGAGACACTGTTTTGCGGACAATACCCAACAAAAATCACTTTTTGAGAAACTGATGTGGAATTTGATGGCTAAATCTTTGTGGGTTGTTTTCAAGTGCTGCTCTCACACTTCTGGTAGCTCGGCTTGAAAGTGCCAGCCTGAAGAAGACCACGCTTGGGGTCGAAAATTTGCTAACATTCTGGAAATTGACTTCCTGTTTATCATCATTTTGTGTGTTAATTTTTGTGCTCTGTCTTACCTTGGTTCTGACATAAGAACTTCCAATTTGACCTGGAAATAAAAAAGTTAATATTTGCCGTTTTTTTTCCAGCAGCTGATTACGTAATGTTAGAGTAATGCTGCAGAAGTAAGTTTTTGTATGGAAGATGCACACGATTGAAGTATTATATGCTGAAAACCGCATCAAATTTCGTCCGTTTTTAAGGAAGTTATGGACGATTATTGGTGGAGATCAACATTTGTCAAAGACTGTACATGTGTGGTCTTTATCCAGTGAGGTTTCTCTTCATGAATGCTAGAAGAAATATAGGCCTATGGCGTGAAACGAAAAGGCCACCGTAGTTCAACTGGATCTGTGGGGAAATGAAACTCCGTATGTAACAAAAACTCAATTTCAAATATTCATTGTAATATTGAATATGAAATAGAAATCGAGTTTCTAAGGTGAAAGACATTGCTTCCTACCAGAATCGAACCTACGGACCCTCGCATAAGGCATTGTAATATTGAAATATATAATAGAAGACTTCCAAGTAACTTGATAAACTGTATTCTCAGATTTGTAATAGAAATATCCGGCATGTCGATCACTGCAAAAAAACTTTTAAATTGAAGGCTGAGGTGTTTTTAAGCTTTAACATTCTCAAATTTTTGCGTGTTGAAATACTCCCGAGCTTCCTTGAGGATACATGTTGAGGCTCAGCAACGCTGAAAGGGTACGTAAATGTCGTCCTGGGTATATACAAAGATTACCCAGGATCTCAATCTTCACTAAAACAATACCCTGGGTGTAGTTTCGGTAGCCGAACATCACCCAGCATCCGCTATCAGTGCCTATAAGAACGAGTCCTATTCAGAAATTCCGTGGAATCTCGCGGTCTCGCACGCGGTACTTGTTGAGTGTAGCTGTCCATGACATTCTTCAGGCAGTCATGTGACCACGGGCGAGACAACCTCGAATCCAGGTGTCATACTACGATGCTGGGTGATGTTCGGCCACCGAAACTACACCCAGGGTATTGTTTTAGTGAAGACTGAGATCCTGGGTAATCTTTGTATATACCCAGGGCGACATTTACCCTTTCAGCCTCAGCAACAGATGTCGTTCAGTGACAACAGAAAAGCCAAAACGTCCAGGAGCACAGAATGTTCAGAAACTGCACGACAAAGAGGGTTTATCCTTTATATTCAATTCCAAAGATCTATTTCCTTTACATCATGGTTGCTACATATGGTGCCGAAACGCACCATCGCAGATTTTCATTCACGCACGGACAAACACGGAGGACAAGGCCGAATTTCCTCTCTCTCGTCGGAAGATAGTGCACTTACGATGAATGGTCGAGTCTGGTAATGCTATGTTCACACTATCACGAATCACGCCACGATTGAAATCGTGGTCTTAATCGTGGAGTAATCGTTGTGATCCTATCAGGTCTTATCAGATCTTGAGGTCAGTCGTGGCAATCGTGTTGATCGTAGGAAAGTTTTGGCCGGTTTAAAAATTTTCTACGGACAACACGATTAATTGTTAATCGTGATCATCGCATCAGATCGTATTAAATCGTAACAAAGCGCGACAGATCGCATCTAATCGTGCTTCCGAATCGTGGTGACCGGATCAACTGTGGACTAGACGAACACCACCAGCTAGGCGGCCTTGAACCAAATTCATGGTTCGGTTTATGCTGTGTTCACGAATCATGCCACGATTGAAGTCGTGATCTTAGTCGTGCAATAATCGTGGTGATCCTATCAGGTCTTATCAGATCTTTCCTGATCTTGAGGTCAGTCGTGGCAATCGTATTGATGGTAGAAAAGTTTTGAACGGTTCAAAACTTTTCTACGACCAAAAAGATTTTCACGATTGCCCTCAAGATGTGATAAGATATGATAAGATCTGATAGGATCACGACGATTACTCC
>NMRB01000085.1:148122-162721 GCA_002633025.1 Notospermus geniculatus
TCTACTTCATGGCGGCATCCTTACTCCCTATGGTGACACCTCTACCCGTCCGTAGGACGGGTACTTTGCTAGTAGTGAATAATTCGCTAGTTCGCAGGTTGGCCGTGGTGGCCGGATAAGTCATATTATACAGTAAATGTTGTGACCTGTACTGGTTATTCATGGCATTGTATTGCAAAAAGTAACAGGCATTGAGAAAGAACTTTGTCATCTTTGTTTGAAGTTAACCAGTGCATGAATTGGTCACTAAAGCCTGCACTACACACTTGAAAAATTATTATGTAACACTTTTTGCCACATAGGACTCAGCGCTGTTCTATAGATCTGTGGATTTTGTATGCACTGACGGTCTACACAAGGGACATGAAGTATGGTTTGCATTATTATGTAGGGACCGTCTCATAAGTTGTTGGCAGTGGAAGACAACGTCAATTTTTCAAAAACTAAATGGCCGATTTTGACAGTACAGTGGAACCTCCCTTAGCGGACACCTCTGCCAGGAGGACACCTCTCTATTAAGGACACCAAAGTTCAGTCCCAAATTGACCATTTCTATTCATTTTGACCTCTGTAATCAGGACACCTCTCAATTAAGGACAGCATTTGTCAGTCCCAGGGGTGTCCTTAATAGAGAGGTTCCATTGTAACTTGCTAAATCACCTTTATTTTGGCATAACTTCATTATAGCAAAGGAATTTTGGTGAAAAATCCAGAAACAAAAAAGTTTGTTTTGACCTTTTTTCAACGACAGATTACGCAATGAAGAAGTGAATCTTGTGCAAAAACATTGATGCCCAGTTGTAGTCAACAAGATTTCTGACTTTATGCAGAAAACCGCATTTACATGTAAATTGGTTTGTTGGTTTATGAGATACTTGAGATAATCGGTGTTGATATTACATGTAATACGAACAAGACTGTACATGCACAGAATCAGAAAAAAATGCATGCGTAAATAAATGGCAGTGACACGCACGTGCCCCTAAAGGGCGGTTTACACTAGGTTGCATCAAGTTGCAAGTTGCAGCAACTTGCAACTTGTTGCAAACTACCTTGAACGGTTTACACATAGAAAAATCGATGCAACATCCAGTGTGATCGAGTTGCAACAAGTTGCATGCCAGTTTACACATGCAACTTTTATGAAACTTTTTGGTCTCATCAGGTTTATGCAACAAGTTGCATGAAGTTGCATATGAAAAGTTGCATGTGTAAACGGGCCTTAAGACAACCTTGTGCGGCAAATTTCCCGAGATACCCCACATGCTAACTACATCACACCCATCTCAACGCATAAGTTACCGTACCATATGGCGCAGACACCTAGCGGCAGATTTATGAACTAGAGGATGGGACGATGGGTTCAACTTCATAGAAAAAACTGCAGACCTGCCTAAAGCACGGTTCATTGGCGAACGGATCCGGTCCGTTTTCAGTCCGTTTGCCCCTAGTTTTCCGGATACGACAACGCAAAAGTCCATTTGATCTATTTTTTGCGGACCTGAATCGGACGAAATCCGTGTGCCAATGAACCCTGCTTCACGCAACAGGCTTGCGAAAGAGCGGCCCGAATGAATGGAATTGAAGCTCCTTATTTACCGTAACAGTAGCAGATGACGATGGGTTCGAAAAATCCGATGAAAAGGAGCGAGGGGGCCCCGATAAACCAATCCATCAAGTTCAACACGTACGCTCCACCCTGAAAAATAGGAGGCATGTGCGTATACACTCTAAAAACTAAAGAGTTAAAGGAACTCCTAAAGAGTTAAAGGAACTCCTAAAGAACTCCTAAAAACTCTTTAAAGAGCACTCACTGTACAGGCTCTTTAGGAGTTCCTTTAACTTTTTAGGAGTTCCTTTAACTCTTTAGTATTTAGAGTGCACCCGTACTTACACTACAAAGAGAAGTTCGGGTGTTTTCAGGTGCGGACTCATTTGAAGTCCGGGTTTCTCCAACAGAGCACTTACACTACAAATCCGATCAGTAGGCAACCCAGCGATCGCAGGTGAATTCGGAGGTCACATCCGCGGGTCACTCAATGTAATAACACATGTAATTGTCGCAATGCCATCTGTCGCCGGGCCTAGAATTAATTGCATTTACACCTGAAACGGAAGTCCGGGTCAAGTCCGGACTTCATCTAGGCCCACTCATGTTTTCCGGGCTTAGGAAGTGCGGACTTTGTAGACCCGGTGTGAAAGAAATGCAGGTCCGCCCGGAACCAAGGTCCCACGGAACTTGGTTCCTAAGGAATGGGGGCCCGGAGGGCCCTAGTCACGAAACTCACGACTTCGAATATTTGGGATATTCTACGTCGTGATTCAGGCCATACCTTTCTGTACGGGAAATCCGCACCGCTGAGAAGGGCGGAATGTTTTCACTGCTCATGAAGCTCTGGGAGCAGGACATCATTTAAAAAGTATCCTGTTGTAAAATTTCAATATTCTAGATGACATTCATACCGTTGACCAAAAAATCTGACCACTTTTAAGGCCTTTAAAATCCGAAATTTGAAGGGCAGTAAAAACACGCCGCCATATCCCTGTACATCGTACTGTACATTGGTTTGTTGACTTCCGCAGCGAAAGGTCACATGGGAGTTGATGGTTCGAAAGGTCGAACTAATTTGCATAATTAATATAATTATCGGATGGTTCTTCGTCACCAAAAGAATCAACTTTCGCCAATGCGCATGCGCAGAAGGCGTGTTTGAGCAATCGGAAACACTCGGCGATTTTCGATGACAGGAGAGGCCAACGCCGAAAGTGACGTCATCAAAACATTATGGCAGCCAAGTTCGGCGCATTGCAAGATCGCGTCGAAAAAAAGAAATTAAACCTATGTGTTCTGGTCAGATTACAATCAAAATGGTCCAGTCACCTACTGTTTAATATGAACATTACAAATATTTGGTGTTGAAAGCGATTTCCACTGTAGGTTTTCGAGATATTCACAATAAAAGTGCGGCGTGTTTGACTATTGATATGCAAATTTTCGTTTACACTAGTCCCGTGTAGAATTGTATAGGTTGTATCCGGTCGTAGAATCATAACTATGATGTTATGTTCGGAGACCGGAGTTTTCGGTCTAGGAGGGCCCCCATTCCTTAAGCCTAGGTCACAAATGCACCGGGCGCCGTACGATTTTCCCCACCCAGCGGCTTGCTGTGGATTTTAGAGACTGAAACTCGGATCTAAGATGAATTATGCCGAAATCGCCTCAATGGATGAGCGGAAATTAGACTGGATCAAACTGGGCACCGTAGAAATTGGCCAAAACGTCTGTTTTTACTCGCCGTACGGGCCCCGGAGTGGATATGTGACTGGGGCTTTAGGAAGCATTGTCCTAACCGGACGTCCGTTCCTGGGTTACCAATCCTATATTAAAGGTATAGGACTCTGATTACTAGGGGACTTAGGGCCGTATTCTAGAACGTTCCTTAACATTAAGGTCCACCTTAAATCTATTGTTCTCGATGGTTTTACAATAGACTTAAGGTCGACCTTCACGTTAAGGAACGTTCTAGAATACGGGCCATAGATTTCTTTTACAGCACTGACAGAAATCAAAGTCCGCCGTAACCGAAGTCCTTCTCCTTTAAATGCACAATAGAATCTGTATAGCTCTTTAATAGGACATGCATTCAAATAGCTAAAATATTCGGTCGTCGGTCAGCCGGTCACTCGACTATAGCCTAAACCTAAGAACTATCCGTAAGGACCTATAGGCCCTAGGTGTTTACGGTTAGTTCCTAAATTGTATTGTGTGATGTGTTTGCGGGAGATTTGATCATGGATCTCCTACGAATGGCGCTCGATAACGAAGATGACGATTTCATATATTCGTCCTTCGAAACATAGAGGGGCGGATCAGAGGGGGAGGGGTCTGAGGGTTCAAACCCCCTCGGCGGCCAAAGATATTTTTTATCGCTAAATATCAAATCTTTTGTGGCTAGATGCGTTTATGTATAATATGTATTGTTTTAAGGCGATTTAATTATCCAAACCGAATGAGTGATTTGGAGCGCTTTTTCGCACGCCCTTCTTATCAATTTTTGCCTATGATCATTAACCGGGATATCTTACAAACCGTACTCGCCTTGCGCGTACCGTGCTTGGTACCCGTGAACTGTGACCGGCTAGTGTACAGGCCTTCATTTAGTAGACGGGTCAATATAGGTTTTGACCCCAAAAAAATTTATACAAAATGTTTTTTTGCTTTAACTGTTGCATTTGGTTGTACTCGACTCCAGAAAAAAAGTAGGCCAAAATCTGCCGCCGGGAAAGTGGTTAATTAGCATATTTTCAAAATGGCGACCCCCAAATTTTCAATGTACAGAAAACTTTTTTATCTGGTTCGATTTAGACCCTATAAATGTATTACCAACAGATAGAAATATGATACCAATTTACCAAATAATGTTATTGAAAACCTTCTGTGACGTCATCTTAACGTCGAAATGACGTCATTGACGAATATGTGCACTAAACACCAGACTTTTTCATCAAATAACCATTTCTAAAATGCGCATTTGACAATTTTTGTTTCGCCTTTTATAATACATGTTGTACTAAGGGTCATGAATAAAATACTTGGTTATTTTATCCTTATTAGGTGGACATTATTTGCTAATCTCAATTGACGAAGGCTACAGTATTCCTTGTTTCCACCGGCCATCATCACTGCATTTGCTCAAAGTTGTTAGTCTTATCTCAGTAAATGCCACTTAACGTTATCATTAAGTATTTTAGCATTGGCCTTTGTGGTCAAGGTATGATAAGCCAATTAAAACAGTGACGTCCTACTGTCAAGCAACCTGGGGCCGACGTCATCCATATCATGAAAGATACAGTCATGTCGATCTGGCTGTCATCTTGATATAATAGATAATAATTTCAAACTCTAGTCTAAAAGACTGAATGCCGGGGATCTTTTTCACATACCATTAGTGATCATGAGTACCATCAGTACTGCCTGTGTCGTCTTGATCCAAAGGAAATAATATGTTGTTGGGGTTCCCAGATGATTCGAGTTGGCATTATCCACAGGCAGAAGTACAAAATAATCCGTACCTCCTTCATGTAGAGCGCTGTGCAAGATATCGTGCAGTTGCAATGCACAATCTTTAAAAGACTGTCTGGTGCAGGGTTTTTCGTTGTCATAACTGGCCTGAATTGGTTTTCCTCAATTTTCCAGCCCCAGTCAGTTGCATCTAGGTTCTTTCAGGTCCTAGCCATATCATTATTTGATATAGGCACGCAAGGAATGGTATATTGTAGCAGATGCAGTTGGTGGGAATCCGGCTGGCACTACAAAGGAAGATGCAGAAACTTCTTTCTCTTTCAACATAGAATGTCGCAAAGATGCAAGAGAATCTGTTTGCTTTCCACTGGTTGCCATGCTCTCCTATAGTATCAACTGTCTGGCCAGGTTTTGAAAAAGCAAGTGCACAGGATTCTAACTTTTTTTCAGTTTTGATGGATTTCTGAAAGAATGTTTTTTTCCATCCCAAAAATACGGGAGGCCATATCGCATCCTGTGAATGCATGAATGAACAGTAACTTTGAACATAACTGGTGTCCTGAACATTTCTTGCGTCTATTGATATTGTACACCCTAATTTCATCTTTTGACTTCTTGTCAAAGCCAAAGTACAATGTCTTCTTTCTAGAGTCCATATCATGGAGAAGAAGGATCAACAAATCTGTATCTTGCTCCAATTAGAGTTGTGATCTTACTCGGAAGCTGCCTGAACAATGTCAAGTCATAGTGGTCGAAAGCAAACAGATTCTCTTGCATCTTTGCGACATTCTGTTTTGAAAAAGAAAGTAGTTTCTGCATCATCCTCTGTAACGCCAGCCTGACTCCCAGCCAACTGCATCTGCTACAAAATACCATTCCCTGCGTGTTTGCTATGAAACAGTGATATGGCTAGGACCTGAAAACAACCTAGACGCAACTGACTGGGGATGGAAAATTGAGGACAACCAATTCACGCCAGTTATGACTCCGAAAATCCCTGCACCGGACAATCTGCATTGCAACTGCACGACATCTTGCACAACTCAGCGCTCTACATGAACGAGGTACGGATTATTTTGTACTTCTGCCTGCGGACATAATGCCAACTTGAATCCTCTGGGAACCCCAACAACATATTTTCTTTGGATCAAGACGACACAGGTAGTACTGATGGCACTCATGATCACTAATGGTATGTGAAACAGGTACCTGACATTCTGTCTTTTAGACTAGAGTTTGAAATTATTATCTATTTGAAGATGACAGCCAGACCGACATGACATCTTTGATGATATGGATGACGTCGGCCCCATATTGCTTGACATTATGACGTCACTGTTTTAATTGGCTTATCATACCTTGACCACAAAGGCCAATGCTAAAATACTTAATGATAACGTTCAGTGCATTTACTGAGATAAGACTAACAACTTTGAGCAAATGCAGTGATGATGGTCGGTGGAAACAAGGAACACTGTAGCCCTCGTCAATTGAGATTAGCAAATAATGTCCACCTAATAAGGATAAAATAACCAAGTATTTTATCAGGACCCTTAGTACAACATGTATTATAAAAGGCGAAGAAACAGTTATTTGATGAAAAAGTCTGGTGTTTAGTGCACATATTCGTCAATGACGTCATTTTGACGTCAAAATGACGTCATAGAAGGTTTGTAATAACCTTATTTGGTAAATTGGTATCATATTTCTATCTGTTGGTAATACATTTATAGGGTCTAAATCGAACCAGAAAAAAGTTTTCTGTACATTGAAAATTTGGGGGGTCGCCATTTTGAAAATATGCTAATTAACCACTTTCCCGGGGGCAGATTTTGGCCTACTTTTTTTCTGGGGTCAACCACAACCTAGTCCTACACCTCCAAGAGAAAAACCTTTTGTATACATTTTTTTGGGGTTGACCCCTAATTTTTCATATATTGACCCGTCTATAGTGTCTGTGCACACGTAACAACTACTCACAAGATGATGACGTAAACCGTTTAATTGCGAAAGACCCATACTGACCGCATGGGATTCAATGGAAACAGCCCTTTTTACACGGATTTGATTCACAACCAAAAAGCTTAATAAAAGATGATCCAAACAAAAACATACAAAATGTTACACGTGGTTTGTATAAGGAATCATTCTCAAACTGATAACAAAGAATAGCGACCACCATTGGATGAAGGATTTGATAAAAATATGTTGCTTTTGCAAACCGTTTTTCTCTGACGTATAGTGAACTCGCTACGGATAGTGTTTTCTCTAACCTTTTGTGTACACGTCACTAGACCGCAAAATTTGATGACCTAAATGTAGTCGGTTGCCTAAACGTGCGGGTGCGAAACCTCTCTACTAGGACCTGGGTTACTTTCACACCGGGCTTCATTACGGCCACCTTTTTTGTAGTGTAAGCAGGAGGAGCCCGAACTTCGTTTGTAGTGTAAGTACGATATCCAAGGCTGCTGTTACATAGAAATGAACAACTCACTTTTCATTTTTCACTTCTCATTTTCCATTCAAAATCAAACCAGATGAAATAGTCCATGGACCATGTGCTCACCTGGGTGAATGTACCAGAGGAACAAATGACAGGTGTTAAATGTTTTAGGCTATTATGATCATGGTCAAAATTTGTCAAATACGCACAATTTGTCGATTGTACCATTATACAAATTCATACCAGTTGAGAACATTCTAGTTGCTATTTTTCATGAGATATATGTATTGACACAAGTCATTTTTTCCAACAGTGCTGACTGGCAGCGATTTGAAGCCAGGGCCCAAATTTGGTGCACACGTGAATTTACATGCACACATTCACGCTAGATTTAGAACATTCTAGATGGAGCTGTTCATGAGATGTGGGCCAAAGTACATTTTCAGGATGGCCGCCTGGCGGCCATGCTTGAAGTCCGATAGAACTAAAATTTGGCGTATACATAGAAGTATTAAAATACATACTCACCGCAGGTTAGAACATTCTACTTGGTAGTCTTCATGTGTTATGCGCCAAAGCCCATTTTTCATTATGGCCTACTGGCGGCCATATTAGATGTTCGATCACAGACACCAAGCTGTGCAGATACAGGATACCTATCAATTCACGGTTAAAATATTCTTAGTTGCTAACAAGTTCTGTGATATGAGCCTGAGCCCTATTTGCTAAGCCTGGTTGGGCTGAACTTTGCTGTACACATATGGAGGGTAGCTAAATGTATCATCACACTGGGTTAGAGCACACTAGCTGCTACTGTTCATGACACATGGGCTAAAGTCCAGTTTTCAAGATGGCCGACTGGTGGCCATATTTAAAGTTTGATCGGACCAAAATTTGGTGGTCAACGCATTCTGGCTGGTTTAGTTTTGGAGATATGGGCCAAATGCCATTTTACAAGATTGCCGCTTGGCGGCCACATTTGAAGTCTGGTTGGGCTGAAATTTGTTGTACACATAGAGGGTACATAGATACATCATCACGCCAGATAAAAACGCTCTACGTCAGTTAGCAACGAAATGTGCCACCTAATGGGAAAATGTTGAACTTTGACCTCTTTGACCTTGAGTACGCCAAATCAAAAACCCTTTATTTTGTCATGTTTTTTAAAAGGCCGGGTTTATTTGGCAAGCATGCTTGCCAAGCAGTTCCCTTTTTTGTCCTTATTTAGCAAGCATGCTTGCCATCTAATGCTGAAAAATGTCCCTATTTGGCAAGCATGTCACGCCCCTAGTCAATATTAATCAGGATATGTGCTTGCCATATTATTCAGCACGTTTGGCTATTGGGCAAGCAAATATGCCATTTGTTTGTTATACCCTTGGATGAAGTTATAACCTATCCAGGTGCAAGCAAGGGCCAAGGGAGATCGGGGGGGGGGGGGGGTANGGGGGGGGGGGGGGCACAGTTACACAGAGTAAAACCACGTTGTACCTTTTAGACGGAAAATTTGAGAGGGACGGCGCTGAATTTTAGGCAGGGGCGGGAGCGATAGTATTTTTTTATCTTGAATTTACTTAACGGAACCCTCAACAATATTCATGTCAATGGCACCCTCACTTATGGCCTAGTTACGGAGCATTGACTACTGTGGCCAATGAGGCCATCATCCGGCAGTCGTTTGTTGGCACCTTCCACTGTTCGGATCTATTTTAGCTCAGCTGACCAAAGGTCAGCGGAGCTATTTATATGACTATAAAATGGTTCAAAATCTGTGTGTGTGTCTGTGTGTCTGTAGTCCGTTAAACTGGCACGTTTCGCAACCGCAAGGCCCAGGGTCATGAAAGTTGGTGGAGAGGTAGGCCCTGGGAAGGACTCGAAACAGAACCAAAAAATTTTGCGATCTGACCTACATAATGCCCCCCAGGGGGCATTTTGCGCAAAATGAAATGTCTCAATATCTCAGCCCCTATGATAAATTTGTCGACCAAAAGTGATGGAATAGATAGGTTAATATTTTCTACATCAGCTCAAAGGGAAAATAATGTTAGATCTGTCCACCAGGGGGTGCTATTCGCTTCTTCCAAAATGTTTGTGAGAGAAGCAATTCATAGCCGAATATGCAAGTTGTCAGGAAATAGTCGCGTTCGGCCTACGTTTTCGTCAGGAGTTTCCAATCTTTAAACGTCTATATCTCGATAACCGCTGCTCCTACGCGTCTGTCGCTAGGTCAGAATGAAGCTACTTTTTTCTCCTCTTTCTATTGGCGCCAGTCGCGTCGTCGTAGCTGCTTCCGTTCCGGAGATATGGCCATTTTGTCACAACATGTCAGATTTGCACTTTGGAGTCTGCTAGTCTAGTCCCCGGGAGAAGCTTTAAAACGCAATTTTGGCCAGGTTTCTTCAAACGGAGCAAAATCGCGAATTGAGGGGGGGGGGTAGTCTCGCATTAAAAAATCAGCAAAGAGAACGCGGATCGGTCCACTGGTTACGATTCTATGCCAGTTTGAATGCGCAAGGGTGTGTGGTACAGGCCAATCCCGCCAAACGGCGAGATCCGTCCCGAAAGGGTTAAGAAAGTTGGGGTCATCCCTATGTGTCCCGGGTCCTATGTGTCCCGGGTTCTATGCGTCCCGGGTTCTATGTGTCCCGGGTTCTATGTGTCCCCAGTTCCATGTGCCTGTCTCAGTTATCATTGGCATTGTCCTCATTTTGTTCTCAAGTGGAGTCGACGAACACATATCTTAATAATCATGGATGTATGTAAAAATGTATCAGCGTTAGCATTCATTATGAATTCTGATACACGTTATAACGGTTGGAAACCCCATCACTAAAAAATGTGGATTAGGAATTTGAAAGCCCTCTGGTGGAGTGTGAAGCTACCAAGGGAATGCCCGTGGGCATTGCCTTGGTAGCTTCACACTCCACCAGGGCTTTCAAATTCTTAATCCACATTTTTAGTGATGTTTCCAACCGTTATGTTATAATATGTATCAAAATTGATAATAATTTGTCCATTGACTCTTCACCAGGGCCTGTTTCATAAAGTGACTTTAAGCTAATGGTACCTTTAATCAAATGGAAAATGCATTGAGTTAATGGTACCATTAGCCTAAAGTCGCTTTATGAAACAGGCCCCTGTTTTTTTTCTTCAGCATCACCGTAGCTCCTGCTTTTTGGAAGATTAAAAGTCGCATTAACCTTGCAAAGAAACCCACGTAATTGTACATTAATGCTAACGTTGATTTATTTTAGTTAATACATACTTTATCCATGGTAACACATACTTTATCCATGATGATTAAAATATGAGTTCGTTGACTCCACTTGAGAATAAAATGGCGACAAAGCCAATCATAATTGAGACAGACGCATGGGACTGGGGACACATAGAACCCGGGACACACAGAACCCTGCATACAAAAAACTGTCTTTAGGGACGCATAGAACCCGGGACGCAAAGAACCCGGGACACATAGAACCCGGGACGCAAAGGACCCGGGACACATAGAACCTGGGACACATAGGTACGCTCCCTATTTAATAAACTCCCTATATCCTATTCAGTCTTTCTTGGGTTTTCCCTAATGTCCGAATGCACCTATTTAACCCCTTTCTGTCTTGATGGCCTCCAGTGATTTGCTGTCTCCCATTGGCATGATTGGGCTTCTACATAGTATCTTTCTTCCTATATGAATATTCATGACCTCCTTCAATCTCCTTACCACTTCCTTGGGAGCAATTCTTTCAAGCAACGTCAGAGAAACATACCACTGGACTGACTAGGACCTCTCTCCGTCAGGTTTTCTAGCCTAACTTTAAAGTCTTGTCTTGCTGCTCACGGCATTCAGATCCCCTCCTAATGTAAGTACTATGCCCATCTAAGAACTTTGGGATTCAATAGATAGTGGTCGAACTTAGGCCTTTCCTTTCACATGTTTCACGTGGCCATCTCTCATTCGGACCTGGTTGTCCTACGTCAGTCCCTGTACTTGGAGTACACACTGATACACTACAGCATACAGTATTGATTTTATCGATCGGCCGGTGGCCGTTGGTTGTCTCAGAAAGTATGGAATTTAGACACCTTTTGTGCCTATGAGGGTGTTTCTTTCGGGGTGTGAGATAGTTTGTTGCTCCCTCCCTTAGGTGCAAACTAGGCCCAGGTTCCGAGGTAAATAATTAGTTATGTATTTTCTCGAATGTTCTTTGTAAAAGTTACGAGATAGACCGTATCTTAAAGTTTTTATGTGCGAAGTTTCTACCTTTTGTATTGAATTTCGTTAAGAAAATTGACCAAAGAATTTGGTATGTAAATAGCCTGTTCAACATGTGACTGGTGCTCCGGATCGCGCACTTCTGCCTCGGCGCGGGAGTTGGTGTCATTTGCATAAGGAGGGCGGGGCTTAGAACGCCGTCCAATAGTGCGTCATGGCGCGGCGAGAGTTTTGATTTGAAATGACGTCGCGCCACAGTATAAATTGCGTGCTGGGCACGTGGTCTGGAGGAGACTTTGGGTAAAAAGTAGAGGGAACTTTTCCTGCGGTTCAAGGAGCCGAAAGGTTAACGTGGTTAACCCTTGTGTTGTGGAAAAAGGCTACTGGGAGTAGGCCTACAGAGCTGTCTGGTCGAGGACCTGCCTGAATGTGATGTCGGATGATACATTAATATACTCCACCTATCTGTTTAATGATGATTAAGAGTTTTAAATAAACTAATTTCTTGTTTCCATTGAGTGGATATTCGTCAATCAGTTCAGAACAGTTGGACCCATGTTCGTGAACTGATTCCTGACCGTTCTCTGACACGGACCCCTTATCCCCGATAACGGAAGCCGCCTCCTAAGGAGCCACTTCCAACGGGAATAGAGAGACAAATTCCCAAAAGAATTAGACTTCCGTTAACACGTTTTCGGTGTGGCCAGGCCAAGAATCAGATCCGACCGAAACTTGATGTCATCGCTGACCAAGGAGTACAAAAATGTACAAAGTTTCCAGTCAATACCCCCAGCGGTTACGAATCGACGTGCCCTGCTGTCGATGGACGACGACGGACGACGGCACCGCACCATTGTAAGAGCTCACCAAGGTGAGCTAAAAATGAATGCATCTGTGAAAAGTTGGAGAATACAATGTTCATTCTTCAGGTTAGTGATGATTCGTGTCAAATGACAAATAACGGAGTGAAAAATGAGCTCCAGTGGATGCAGGGTGGAAAGAAGTTTCAATTAACCACATAAACTCGATGTTCGGAATGGGCCCATCCATGTTGTGAATGTTAAATACGAAGTGAATTGGCAGTGAATCCTTCCGCCTGCAAATGGTGCTGGAGTCATGTACACGTATGTGTATTTGAGTGTAGGCTTGCATCTACTCGGCACTTATTTATGGGTCATGATTGTCACATTTGAAAGCTTTCGACGATGTCAACTCAATCCTCAACTTACATTGCAAACACAGGCAAGGCCGGCAACACATGTGACTATACATGTCCCCAGTGTAACTAGCGACTTGTGGGGGCGAAGCTGGCGGGGGTAGGCGTCCACGATGGCCGTTATAACTGTTTCCAACATAGTGAACTGCAAGAATAACAATAATGAGGCGTCATTTGTCAGGGCAGCATAGGCCTACTCTATTCTCATCTTTCTAAGGTAAGTACATGTACACTAATGGCCAAAAATAAATGGACAGCAGTTATTCTTGAATATCTCCTAACCAATGGGGTAGAGGAAGTTGGTCCCAACATAGTAGCATTTTTTTCTAATACATGTATTTCTAATTTTTTTCTGGCTATCTAATGACATCAAAGTCGAAAAATTCCGCTGAAGCCACATTTGACAGAAGGAATTTTGTAAAGGCATGTTTTTGCTACTTCTTTATTTGCATGATTTCATTCAAAATTTTTATACATTTGTATCACTGTGTTCTACTCATCCGGTCCAGGCCTTTCATAATATACCGTATCCTATGATTTCAACTATTCTGTGTAGAACTGTGGTTTTGGGGCACTGCTGGGTTTTTTGTCTACACCATCAACATTCCCCAAACATTTCAAAAACATCCAGCTGCAACATTTCCAAAACACCGTTGTTTTCGCTTTGTTGCACAGTGTGGACTGGACCTGCAACTTTTGCAAAACAATTTGAAAACATGTTTTGAATGTTGCCGAATGTAGACCTACCCCGAAACAAGCCGTAACATTTCCAAAACAGTTTTCAAAATGTTTTGTCGCAGAAATGTTTTGAAAATGTTGATGGTAGACAGGCCTTAAGGCCTATCGATATCAGCCATATCTTCTGAATGCCTGATTGTCATTGGTTATCTACATGCACGCACATAAGGTTAAGGCTTGGCCCTCCATCTACCACTGACGTTAGACAGATGAGAATAGAACATACTCTATTTTTAGATGGAGGGGCAAAGGGCTGAATTTTGCAATTACATCGCACTACAACGTCTGTAAAAAGCAAAGAGAGCAAAAAATCATCCAAATCCGGACCGCGTTGCAATGGATATGTATCCTACAGCAAGTCAAGTACGTATAGTGAACCTGGGTAACGAAGAATGCTGTTCAGTGATTGTCGGATTGACAATGACTTAATGAGTCACCAGCCCTTAACGGAAGTCAAAATTAATTACATGTACCTGACTGTCAAGGCCCAATGTAAGCAGCATGGAAAAGAAGATTACACCCCAAAGTGGAGATAAAGGCATCCTGGCGATTCCTTCTGGGTAGACGACGAACGCCAGTCCCGGCCCTGGAGTGGAACATTTTACTGTTAATGATACTGCAAGCTTAGCGTGAGAATGCGGTCTCAGTGTCGGCATTTCCACAGCTTGTGAAATACATATTCATTCATTCATGACACTAATCCGGTCTTTCTGGCGCTTGGAGTACGGTACCGTGAACTCACCGCTAGTGGCAAGAGAAGTGATGTCTTGTCCAAGTTCATGCGCCATGAAACCGATCATAGAAAATATAGCAAATCCGGCGAAGACACTGGTACCACAGTTGACAACAGACACAATAACTGCATCCCTGAAACAGATAATGAGAGCTAGAAGGATGGGACGTCGGAGCGCCTTGCATGTGGGTGTGTTGCCGGCAAATCATCAGTTCTATTACAAATGGCTC
>NMRB01000085.1:170333-183889 GCA_002633025.1 Notospermus geniculatus
TAGGCTCTTTTCAGGGTTTTGTCTCTCAGTCTAGAAACCCTGTGCAAACAGGGAGTGTGAAAAGTTTCAAAGTTTCAACTGAAACTTTTCACACCCCGTTTGCACCGGGTTTCCTTACTTCAGATCTATTTGTATGTTGGGATCCACTTCATTTCACTTCTGGTAGCTCGACTAGAAAGTGCCTGAGGAAGACCCCGGTTGGGGTCGAAAATTTGTGAAATTCGGAGACGACCCTTCGTATTATATCTGTAGATTCACAGGTGATATATTAGAGAGCTTGAGAACCGGCTATTTATTCTTAAACGCATACGTATCCCGATACGTTTGCGTTCTCACGGATCCTTAATTCATTTGACATGTTTGAGAAAGCACAACGTATACGGATGTGGATAAAAGACTCTCACTGATTGGGCTAAATACAGGGATGCGCCAATGGCCTGGATTCTTACACCGGATAAAAATAGTCTCCAACGCAGAAGTCAGACAATTTCACCTTACTAATTCTGCCACCAGGTCTGGATTATTTCTGCGGAGGAGAAAAAAATCCAATATGCCAAATGGAATTGAAGTGTTTCATGGGTCGTGCACAGAACGTTTCGTCGACCTACATTTATCTGATTGGTTCACACTTTGGGTTGCATATAATGGACCTGGTACGCAATACTGCTACCAGGGATCGCGGTGCACAGTGGGTGATCAGAATGTGTCACGACCTACTAAAGGTACCGACACACCAAAGTAGTTCTCAAAATGTCCTGTCCCGTCCTAAAAAAAATCGTAAAACGGGCTACAACGTGTAACGTTGGCCAAATAATGTCTCGAAGTTCTGGAGCACTCTTTCCGTCCAAGCCTGTCCATGAACATTGAGGAAGTTCTTTGGTTACTCTACGTTTATTACAGAAACACAACGTTTCAACCAGTGTACCCTGGTCGTTGAAACGTCCAATTAACTACACAGCGTAGTGGGTCCACCAGCACACCTACACAGCGGAGGAGCCACGGTGGTGTAGTGGTTCACGGTGGAGCCACGGTGGTGGAGCCACGGTGGAGCCACGGTGGTGTAGTGGTTCGGGCCTCCGGCTAGCGGTCAGAGGATCCCGGGTTCGAATCCCGCTGCTGGCGTGAGACTTTGGGCAGGTCTCTTTGCCTTACTGGCCTCTCTCCACCCAGGTGTATAAATGGGTACCGGTCGGAAATGCTCAGATTGTAGCGCTGAATGAGCAGCTCATCTGAGTTCTACTGAAAGGTTTCAGGATAGACTGGGGTTAAAGTGTAAAGTCGGATGACACCTCTACCGTTGTTGATATCAGACTATAAACCCAAACTTTAACTTTAACTTTAACACCTTTGGACGTTTGTCTAATGCTTATAAAACGGTCCACCAGCAAACCCTTGGACGTTTGTCTAATGCTTATAAAAACAGTGTGGTATTATACCTTGTCTCCTCATGTACCGTTCACTTGTACAGGGGACTACGACCAGGGTACACTACTAGAGGAGAGAGAGAGTTCACTGACAGCAAAATAACTAGTTGTCCAGTGCAAAGAAATGTAATAGTATTTAAAAAGGCAGCAAAGATGGAGGGTTAATGGACGAGCTTCAATAGACAGCAGGATCAGGAAGTAGGTCATTAAGTAGGTCACTAGGTCATGGAAGTAGGTCAGTTCGAACCTACACTTCATTAGCTTTAGTTTGATAGCGAACATGACTACCTTGGCTCAACTGGTCTTTAAGTAGGTCACTAGGTCATGAAAATAGGTCAGTTCACACCTACACTTCATAAGCTTTAGTTTGATACCAAACATGACTACCTTGGCTCAACTGGTCATTAAGAAGGTCACGAGGTCATGGAAGTAGGTCAGTTCGAACCTACACTTCATTAGCTTTAGTTTGATAGCGAACATGACTACCTTGGCTCAACTGGTCTTTAAGTAGGTCACTAGGTCATGGAAATAGGTCAGTTCACACCTACACTTCATAAACTTTAGTTTGATACCAAACATGACTACCTTGGCTCAACTGGTCATTAAGAAGGTCACGAGGTCATGGAAGTAGGTCAGTTCGAACCTACACTTCATTAGCTTTAGTTTGATAGCAAACATGACTACCTTGGCTCAACTGGCCTTTCAGTAGGTCACTAGGCCATGGAAGTAGGTCAGTTCGAAGCTACACTTCATTAGTTTTAGTTTGACACCAAACATGACTACCTTGGCTGAACTGGTCTTTAAGTAGGTCACTAGGTCATGGAAATAGGTCAGTTCAAACCTTGACTTTATAAGCTTTAGTTTGATACCAAACATGACTACAATCGCACTGAACTGGTCTCTAAGTAGGTCACCATAGGTCAGTTCAAACCTACACTAATAAGATTTAGTTTGATACCAGAATTGGCGACGTTAGTGATAATGGTCTTTCAGTAGCTTCATTAGCTCATGGAAAGAGGTCATTCAAACCTAAACCATGTTCCTTGTCTTGTTATTGATACTCCCTGCCAAAGATGTTTTGTTATTGATACACCCTGTTGTCCCATTTTAAGAGAACACCCTGTATATATTCAATTGATGATGAACAGGAAGTCAATTACCAGAATCTTAGCAAATTTTCGACCCCAACCGGGGTCTTCTTCAGGCTGGCACTTTCAAGTCGAGCTACCAGAAGTGCAACACTTCCTGTTCATCATCATTTTGTGTGTCAATTTTTGTGCTTTCTCTTTCTTTGGGTATATATTCAATTCTATATTCAATGAATCCTGCAGAACGATGTTCCACACCAACCTCCTACGACCTAAGTTGGAAAAAGTGACTTGAAAAACCTGAAATACCTCACGATTTCGACAGTGTGTAATAGACTGTTGTCGAACGGACAGTAGCGCCGCGAGAGTGGAGCGGCAACAACGAGAACCAGTCTAGCTCCCAATGCGCATGCTCGTTAAATCTCCACACTCTACAGTTGCGTTTGGATTATTTACCAAATTGCGCGAACACGATAGAGGCCTATACGATGAAACGAATAAATTCATGCAAATTTTCGGACTATTTGTGTACGAATACCCCAAGAATTAATAGGGTTCTGCGTGATATGCATCTCGGCAATTCCTGGAAGTTTCGCCGCGATTCAGGTCGAACTTTTTCAGTTATTCAGGCGAAACCGCAGATTGGATGGAGAGAGAGAGAGAGAGAAATTCAGCAAAAACAAGGAAGACCGCCCCATTGAGATGGGGGAGGTCTTAAATAGCTAGACTATGGAAAAGAAATAAAATAAGAATCATGCGCAGCATGTTTGTAATGATATGGTCCAGTCAATCTAGGAAAAAAATGGCCAAACCCTAAACAAATTGCAACAAAAGGTTTTTTGCCGTTTTCTGGTACAGTTTCATATGCTCTACAACATACTAAAAGTACCAAAAAATCCCATTCCCGGAAATTGGTCAAAATCCCGTTTCCATGATATGAAAATCACGATTTTTGTTAAATGGATGTAAAGGGGCCGAGGAAATAAGATGTTCTGCGGTATGGCTGGGATCATTTCACTATTACTGCACAGATTTCAACCAATCTTGGTATGATAATTGTGGTGGGGCTAGGGGACCTTCTGGTACTACCCATCACTCTGTTATGTAATCCCTAGCAACAGCATAGCAACTCCATTGTTCTGCAATGTTCCTGGGATCATTTCACTATTTCTGCACAGAATTTAACCAAACCTTGTAGGATGATAATGGGGAGGATACGCTACGCCATGGTACCACTCATTATCCAATTATATAATCCCTAGCAACAGCATAGTAACCCCATTGTTCTGTGGTACCCCTGGGATCACTTCAGTATTAGGCCTACTGATTAGAATTCAACCAAACCTTGTAGGATGATAATGGGGAGGCTTAGCTACTTCATGGTATCACTCATTACCCTATTATGTAATCCCTAGCAACAGCAGTGCATAGCAGCTCCATTGTTCTGCGGTAGCCCTGGGATCATTTCAGTATTACTGATTAGAATACAACTATTTACCTTGTAGGATGATATGGCGGGCTAAATATTTGTGGCACCACTCATCACACTGTTATGTAATACCCTAGTAAGAGCATTGTTCTGTTGTATGCTATGTTCGTTTTGCTATTTGGACAAAGAAACATGGTATGATGATATGTTTAAGGATCACCTACCTTCCGTACCTTTTCCATATCTATATTAATCCACTAGAAACAGCGCATTTTTTCCTGTTTCAATTGTTCTATTCCATGTAAGCCAGGAGCAATCCACCTAAATATAGTTGCTTTGGCATTCTCAATATTTCGTTCCCTTCCATTTCAACCAGCCAGAATCCTGCTAATGAAGGGTCCTGAGCTTCACATTCTGAAAGTTCTGTTCCATTCCATGTCCTGTCCCCATTATCAATTCTACAAGGTTTGGTTGCAGTAATATTGAAATGATCCAAGGGGTACCGCAGAACAATGGAGTTGCTATGCTGTTGCTAGGGATTACATAATCGGATAATGAGTGGTACCACGAGGTAGCTTACCCTCCTCATTATCATCCTACAAGGTTTGGTTGAATTCTAACCAATAATATTGAAATGATCCCAGAGATACCGCAGAACAATGGAGTTGCTATGCTGTTGCTAGGGATTACATAATTGGATAATGACTGGTACCATGGCGTAGCGTATCCTCCCTATTATCATCTCACAAGGTTTGGTTGAACTCTAATCAGTAATATTGAAATGATCCCAGGGGTACCACGGAACAATGGAGTTGCTATGCTGTTGCTAGGGATTACATAATTGTATAATGACTGGTACCATGGCATAGCGTATCCTCCCCATTATCACCCTACAAGGTTTGGTTGAATTCTAATCATTAATGTTGAAATGATCCCAGGGGTACCACAGAACAATGGAGTTGGTATGCTGTTGCTAGGGATTATATAATTGGATAATGACTGGTACCATGATGTAGCTTAGTCTCCCCATTATCATCCTACAATGTTTAGTTGAATTCTAATCATTAATATTGAAATGATCCCAGGGGTACCACAGAACAATGGAGTTGCTATGCTGTTGCTAGGGATTACATAATTGGATAATGACTGGTACCATGGCGTGGCGTATCCTCCCTATTATCATCTCACAAGGTTTGGTTGAACTCTAATCAGTAATATTGAAATGATCCCAGGGGTACCACAGAACAATGGAGTTGCTATGCTGTTGCTAGGGATTACATAATTGGATAATGACTGGTACCATGCATGGCGTAGCGTATCCTCCCCATTATCATCCTGCAAGATTTGGTGGAATTCTAATCATTAATATTGAAATGATCCCATGGGTACCACAGAACAATGCAGTTGCTATGCTGTTGCTAGGGATTACATAATTGGATAATGACTGGTACCATGACGTAGTTTAGCCTCCCCATTATCATCCTACAATGTTTAGTTGAATTCTAATCATTATGGTTCCCGATCATGAAGATCGGCAACCATATTGTTTTTGGTCGTGGTGTCAGTGTGTGTGTCTGTGTGTCCATCTGTCACGCCTCCATATCTAATCTCCTTCAACAGCTACAGCTCTCGTAACAATCCTACCCCTAGGTTTGTCAACCTGGGCAATCCAATGAGCTAATCATTTTCAACATCAGATGCCTCCATCATGATGTAATCAACATATCAGACTTGGTATTTTGTCCGCCACGCTTTTATCTGAGTGCAATGGAAATAGGTTCTACTCTTAGGTTTTCATACGCTAGGAATCCAATGGACTGATTACTTTTGATCTGAGATGTTGGGGTCATGGTGATATCGATATCACAAATTTGATATTTTGCCATAACTTGCCATATTGTCAACTGAGCAACATGAAACAAGTCTTAGTTCATGCCTGCTTATCCAAGGACTGGACTATGTTAAAATTCTCAGTGTCACGTGTCCGGTTGATTGAGATATCATGAGATTTTGATATATCAAACTTGATAATTTGAAATATCTCTGCCTGTGTTAGAGATAGAGGCATGATATCACCCATACTTCGGTTATTGAGGATGCCCACTTCGATTATGCAACGACCTTGATGATCAGAGGTCAAGGTCAAGGTCAAACTTGATAACTTGAAGTATCTCTTCCTGTGGTAGAGGTAGATGCATGATATCACCCAATCTTAGGTTATTAAGGATGCCCATTTCGATTATGCAATAACCTTGACGATGAAATGTCAAGGTCAAGGTCAAGCTTGAGAATTTGAAATATCTATGCCCGTGATAGAGATAGAGACATGATATCACCCGTACTTAGGTCATTGAGGCTGCCCATTTCGACTATGCAATGACCTTGATGATCAGATATCAAGGTCAAGGTCAACCATGAGATGAGTTATTGGCATGAGGTCAAGTTCTGTGGGATTCATCGTCGTAGTTCATCAATCAATGTATCCTGGTCTCTGTCATTGTATCCTGATCTCTATCAATGTATCTCTATCAATGTACCGTTCATGTAGAAGTACCTGTACATCGGGAACCATATGACATTTACAATGTCATCTTGTTATGGTTTCCGATCTCAAGATCGGAAACCATATAGTGTTTGGTCGTGGTGTCTGTGTGTGTGTGTGTGTGTGTGTATCTAGGTGTGTGTGTGTGTGTGTAGGTGCGTGTGTGTGTGTCTGTCTGTTCAGTCTGTCACACCTGTAACTTTGTTCCTGCAAGAGCTACAGACCTGGAAATGTGACCTACCCCCAGGTTTCATGACCTGAGCTACAAGATGGAATGAAAATTTCCAGTCTCCGATACCTGGTTCATGGTGAAATTGATATATCAAAAGTTGAGATTTTGTCTGTCACACTCTTGTTTCTTGAATAACTTGTCTCCGAGGCCAGGTAGAGCACTAGTAACAAGTTCCTTCCCTATGTTTATGACCCTTGGCAAGATACTGGCATCAACGAATTTATCCTCCAGTGTCAGCATCATAATGATATTGATATATCAAATTTGATATTTTGACATATCGGGAGATCTGCCGCAGTAAGCGACTTGAAACTGGTATCACAACATCATAGCTCATCCACGGATGTTATTGCAACTGAAATTTTCAGTTTGCACCTGCTCAGTCACATGATATTTGCTGATATCATGGCAAGATTTGATATTCAAATTTGATAATTTGACATAAGTCAGAATCTGGTGATGGTAGAAGCCTACAACCTTCACCTGCACCTAGGTTGTCAAGGATGAGCTTTCAGATTACGCAATGACCTTGAAGGTTAGAGGTCAAGGTCAAGGTCAAACAGTTCTAAAGTGCAAATCTCCTCGGAATTTTAGGAGAAAACCAATTATGAGCCTGAATTAACCATCCCTCATAGGTTTAATCACGGATGCCTGTTCCAGTTACGCAATACTTCTCAAGGTCAGAGTTCAAGGTCACAGTCAAACATCACACATAACGTGGAATAAGTCAGAACCTGGTGATGGTGGAAGACTAAAACCTCCACCGATACCTAGGTTATCAAGGATGACCTTTCAGATTACGCAATGACCTTGAAGGTCAGAGGTCAAGGTCAAACAGTTCTAAAGTGCAAATCCGCTCAGAATTTCAGGAGAAAATTAATTGGAAGCCTGAATTAACCATCTCCTATAAGTTTAATCAAGGATGCCTGTTCCAGTTACGCAATACTTCTCAAGGTCACAGTCAGCCGTCACAGATAACATGAACCTGCTGATGGTGGAAGCCTAAAACCTTCACCTACACCTAGGCTATCAAGGATGACCTTTCTGATTACGTAATGACCTTCAAGGTCAGGGCTCAAGGTCATGGTCAGATAGTTCTAAAATGCAAATCTACTCAGAATTTCACTAATTAGAATTGTGTATTAACCATCTCCTATAGGTTCAATCAAGGATCCATGTTCCAGTTACGCAATACTTCTCAAGGTCAGAGGTCAAGGTCACAGTTAACTAGCTCTAGAGTGTAAACTTCTCATCGGAAACCATTGACATCGCTCCGATGTCCTTCTCTTGTTGCAACTGAAATATTCAGTTTGCACCTGCAGGGTCGCATGATATTTGCTGATATCATGGCGGTATTTGATATTTGAATTTGATAACTTGACGTAAGTCAGAATCTGGTGATGGTAGAAGCCTAAAACCTTCACCTACACCTAGGTTATCAAGGATGAGCTTTCAGATTACGCAATGACCTTGAAGGTCAGGGGTCAAGGTCAAGGTTAAACAATTCTAAAGTACAGATCTCCTCGCCATTTCAGAAAAAAACCAATTATGAACCTGAATTAACCATCCCCTATAGGGTTAATCAAGAATGCCTGTTCAGTTACACAATACTTCTCAAGGTCAGAGTTCAAGGTCACAGTCAACCGTCACAGATAACGTGAGGTAAGTCGGAACCTGGTGATGATGGAAGCCTAAAACCTTCACCTTCATGTATACCTAGGTTATCAAGGATGACCTTTCAGATTACGCAATGACCTTGAAGGTCAGAGGTCAAGGTCAAACAGTTCTCAAGTGCAAATCTGCTCTGATTTTCAGGAGAAAATTAATTAGAAGCCTGAACTAACCATCTCCTATAAGTTTATTCAAGGATTCTTGTTCCAGTTACGCAATACTTCTCAAGGTCAGAGGTCAAGGTCACAGTCAACCGTCACAGATAACATGAACCTGGTGATGGTGGAAGCCTTAAACCTCCACCTACACCTAGGTTATCAAGGATGACCTTTCTGATTACGCAATGACCTTCAAGGTCAGAGGTCAAGGTCACGGTCAAACAGTTCTAAAATGCAAATCTACTCAGAATTTCAGGGGAACCCTAATTAGAATCATGCATTAACCATCTCCTATAGGTTCAACCAAGGATCCCTGTACCTGTTCCAGTTTACGCAATACTTCTCAAGGTCAGAGGTCAAGGTCACAGTTAACTAGCTCTAGAGCAAACTAGTTTCTACCGAGCATGCGCGGCCTACTTTTGGACTGGCCGCTTATGCCGCTAGCACCAGCTGCCTCATCGCTTTCCAGCTGGCTGGAATATAGTGCGCGTTCATTTGACACAGCAAATCTCGAATAAAAGTCAATAAAATCGAATCATATGAAACAATATATATTTATCAAACGTGGAAATGTAAGATTTTATACGAATAAATGCTGTAAATGATCAAATTAAGTAGCTTGTTCGCGGAACTTTACAGGCAGGGGCATTACAGGCATTTCTCACACTTTTAACCAATCAGAGGGCGTCCTTTGTTCACGTGCTTCTGTTGACCAATCAGATAATTAGGTCGACGAAAAAACATTTCGTGTACGTGCCCATGAAATTTTTCAAATCCATTTGGCATGTATTGGAACTATACGATCCTCCGCCGAGAAAGTAGGGACCAGGGGCCGGTTGCACAAAAGCATACTAGGCCTAGTATCATTGTATCTCCTAGTTGGCTTCTAACTTTGTATGTGTTTGTATACAAAGTTAGAAGCCAACTAGGAGATAGAATGATACTACGCCTAGTATGCTTTTGTGCAACCGGCCCCTGGTGGCATTGTCACTAGGTCGGAAGAATGGAGACAGGTGGCGCTGTGAGGAGTTTGGCTCTAGAGTCGTAAACTTCTCATCGGAAACCATTGACATCGCTCCGATGTCATTCTCTTGTTGAACTAGAGACTATTAATCGACTAGAAAACTTGATACACATGTAACTTCCTTGTTTCAATATATCGCACTTGTTTTTAAAGAACCGTGTTAACTTTTCATTCGTCTCGACGTAGGGTTTCCTTTTTGCAATAAGGTCACGTTCCTCGTGACACGGTTGTATTGTTTTTGGTATAAATAAACAATTATTCAATCAAAGATCCATTTAACAAAAATCGTGATTTTCATGGTCGGTTGCCATGGAAACGGGATTTTGACCAATTTCCGGGGATGGGATTTTTTGGGACTTTTAGTATGTTGTAGAGCACATGAAACTCTAACCAGAAAACGGCAAAAAACCTCTTGTTGCAATTTGTTTAGGGTTTGGCCATTTTTTTTTTCGTAGACTGACCGGACTAATACAAGGTGGAGTTTCTGAAAGTCAGACGAGCGGTTTATTATTTGTTGATGCCAAAGTTTTTGTCATTTTACCATAAACTTAAACAGGGCGCAAGCACTAAAGTACACTGACCAACCCCCACACTCAGGTTCCGTACAAATCTATCATATATCTGTCTATACTAGTCTGTCAGGCTCTGTCACTTGGACGCTATCTCTTGATGTGTCTCGTTGAAAGCCTGAGATTGAATACAGTGGCCACCATTGTTAACAGACGACGACAATGCGTTATCGCTATTGGCTCTATATGCGCTATCGCTATAGGCTCCACGCCTGTCCTGAAGGACAGGTGAGCCAAAAATGGGCCACCGACACACATACATGTACATCGACGGGTACGGACTACATATACTGTACCTACTCGTAGTATTCCAAACTCGGCGATGTTTCGTTTCCTGTCAAAACTCTCACAGTGCAGTTTGTTGCTCCTCCTGCCACACACGCTGAAGACAGAAAAAGAAAGCATACCATTGGCAAAGAATAAATACCCCAAGTGGTTGCAACATTCCACATGGCGCGCACCTTTGGCAAGCCAAGTATCCGACTTGAGCAAAAATCCAGTTTCTGTTCTTATTATTGGTTTGTTCTACAGAAACCTCGGTTTTCCTGGTCACAGAAACCATAGTTTCTGCTGGGAAACGTCGATGGCAGATTTTTTAAGAGAAACGATGGCTTGTTAGCATGCACTATGGTTTCTGTTCAAATCGGGGTTTGCGTCATAAATATGGTTCCTGCCTTTCACAGACTCCAGTACAGTACCTGTTAAGAAACCAGAGTTCCTCACTGCAAGTGAATCAGGGTTTTAAACCAGAAATTCTGGTTTATGAAGCAGAAACCTTACAGTAGTTCACGAACAAAAACTCAGTTTTTGCTTGCAAATACCCATTTTTCCGAAACCCCGATTCGTGGTGTCACGATTTGGAGTTTTCGCAAGCTGAATGTCGAATTTGAGCAAAATCTCAGTTTTTGTTTATAAGTAGGGGTTTGAGCAGAAACTACTGTTTTTGGTGCAGAAATAGCATTTTTAGGTACCGGTAAACTACGGTTGTGCCTCGTGTGTTTTCTGATCGTAAACTCCATTTTGCGACTCCAAACTACGGTTTCTGCTCGCAAACCCCTACACTGCTTGTATAATCTGCCGCGGCGAAGGCAAATTTTCAAAGTCAGAGTTTTCGACTGTGGGGTGAAGTGGAATAGCATTGACATTAAACATGTTAAATGTCATGATTGACATGATGACGTGACATAGATTCTATGACATGACATAGGGTGCGAAATGGTGGTTTTACGAAAGGAATCGGGCCGGTGTAATAGAATTTAATGCCTCCGTCTTCCTGATATCCCCCTGTCTCTCTAGCGTCCAATTCAATGGTGCCACTTTATCCGCAAATGCATTGTTGGGGGACATCCAATAGGCCCTATCGTGGGGGGGGGGGCATTAGATTCTATATTACAACGGGTATAGCTCTATGAAGTGACATAATAAATGTTACACATCTACATGTCAATCTCCTACGCAGTGTATCGTACTTCATTTCGTGTAGGAATGACGTCATTCAAGATGGCCGCCTCCATGGGAGCACCAAACTAGTTCCTACCGAGCATGCGCGCTGCCTACTTCTGGACTGGCCGCTTATGCCGCTAGCACCAGCTGCCTCATCGCTTTCCAGCTGGCTGGAATATAGTGCGCGTACATTTGACACAGCAAATCTCGAATAAAAGTCAATGAAATGGTCCATGGACCATGTGCTCACTGGGTTGGACACAATAGTCTAATGACACAGGGAGGTACATGTACCTAATCAACATAATAGAGTACAGGTTCGCTCCATACAAAACATACAGCGAGAGGTTCCCAGTGACGTGGTGAATTCTCCATGGTGTGGTGATGACTGATTTGTCTGCGTGCCAGTAATTACCACTTAATTGAAAAAGTGAATTGACGGTGGGAATTAATCATGAAAGACTAGCATTTTGTAATAACCGAAGCTTGAAAAAATTTTCCTAGTCCCTTTAAGAGAGAAATTTTGGTAAGCGTCCGGCGTGTTCAAAAACAGAGTTGGTTCTGCCGTCCCCAGGGTTCCTCTGGTGAGGTCCCGGAGAGCCGCTCCCTGATTGGCCGCAGCCGTTGAGAGTGCGGTGGTGATTGGCCAAGGCCTGAGTGGAGGCTGCTGGGGCATGAGCGGCGGTTCCGGGATACGCCTAATTGGTTGCGTAACCTGTAATGCCAGCTGGGGTGATGAGCCCCTGGGAACAGGATATGAAACAAAGGGTTGTTGTTAGGGCAATTAGTGAGGCGTGGGCCATAAAGGATATTCCAACTGCGCTTGGAAATGGCTTTTATCGGTTTCGATGCGCGTTAGCCAAATCGAAATATTTATTGCGAAATAGATTTGCAGTGTGACCTGCTTATCCCGAAACAACGGGCGATGACTCATCAGACCGCGCATGCCCAGTATCGCTTGTCAATCTTACTTCCCTTTTAGCGAGTGGGAAAACGAGTTCATATTTTACACAAGAAATTTGTTGACAAAGGCCGCACCATCATGTACTGCACAGTATACCGTACATTCAATGTACAGTCATTGACAAAAGTTTATCTCCACCGTTAATCGTCCATAACTTCCTCATGAAGTGAAGAAATTTGATGCGGTTTTCAGCAAATAATAATTCAATCTTTTCTGCATCTTTCATACGCAAACCTGCTTCTGCAGCATCACTCTGACATTATGTAATCAGGCGCTGAAAAAAAGTCCAAAATCAACTTTTTTATTTCCATGCCAATTTGGATTTTCTCACGTCCGGCCAGTGTGTAGCAACACTTGAAAACAATCCAGAAAGATTACGTCATCAAATTCCACCTCAGTTTCTCAAAAAGTGACTTTTGTTAGTTTGATTTTGGAGCAGATTCAAATGCTCTTATTTTGCCTGTGAGACGACCCCGCATTTGTGAATGCCATTGCCCGACCAATCATAGGACTCGGATAGGGGCGCAAACCACAAATCCCCCAAACCCAGTAAGTTACGGTATCTGGACCCTTAAGTTTCACTTGTTCTATCAATAGGCCTTCAATTCTAAAGGGAAAGGGATACCTCTTATTTCGGTTCAATGGACAGCCCTGGACAAGGACACTTTGATTCAAATGACTGTGACATATGCTGTAAATATTCATGAATGGAAACTTAGGCATTACAATCACAATGACGAAATCTACTTATTGGCTGGGTCTGCCTAGTCACGCCTTCATGATCATTATTCACACACCTCTATTTTCCACAATCAGTGTGTGGCTGAACAAGTTAAAAAGGGGCCATCTCAAACCCCACGCAACTGTTTTGCCGACAAGAGCCAACAAAAGTCACTTTTTTGAGAAACTGAGGTGGAATTTGATGGCGTAATCTTTGTGAATTGTTTTCAAGTGTTGCTACACACTGGCCGGACGTGAGAAAATCCAAATTGGCATGGAAATAAAAAAGTTG
>NMRB01000085.1:193204-205118 GCA_002633025.1 Notospermus geniculatus
TTCAAAATGGATGAAGGAAAATTTCCGGGAATTAGAGGTAATCACCGCCAGAGTAATAATAGCGTATCGCATCGAATCCAAACACTTTGAATAAACAAAACATCCGATTAGTTATCAATGATCGCGGATGCTATGCAAAAATAAGTAGTCACCACAAAGATTGGTACCGTATATCAAGAGACGTCTGCTTGTGCAAGTCGCCATGGCCCTGCACACGCAATGCCACATAAACGTGGGCCTGGCAGTGTGTTACCTAACATGGGGAACGTAAGGAGTTCGGTTGCCCAAAAGCCTACAACAGCTATTATTCAGGCCTATTGTCTAGTCCATTGTCATTGAATGAATGGCTTGGGAGTGTGGTTTACAGGCCTATCTCCTTTGAATAACAGAACTCCTAATTCCCCTTTCGGTTCTCCAGAGTGTCACGCGATTACAACTTTGGGCGAGGCCAATCAGTACATAGGCCTACATGCATGAATTCATGGCGAACACATCCAGTGTATAGGCATTGGAGCGGGCGTGGTTGGACCCGCTAATATCAAGACCGGAGCTGATATTTATTTTGAGGACAAATCGCGTATTTGCATGTGTTCTCGAATTGCCATGTTACGTACTACCAGTGGCAGTTGGAATTAGTTTTCGTTTGGACTTTCTGCATTTTTGACGCAGATTGCATGCGATTTTTTGGATACGTGCACTGTGTATTTGGAGCCCACCTCTGTCCATGCAGAGCCCTCGATCCTTCACTTCCGGTTATCAGGCGAGTGAATGATGACGTAGTTGGTATGCGCAGGGTGTAATGGGTGTTTCAAGGTAGGAAGCTTAGTGTACATTACGAACATTACCGAACGCTCGACTTCGGCAGCCTCGTGGTCTGCCGAAGTTGAGCGTAAAAATTTTTGCATACAAGTCGGAGAGTATATCTGACCTGTCAGCTTTAATTTAGGTCCCCGTCACAAAATGTGAGTAGTGTTGACGGGCACCTGGCTTCAGGAGGGATTTTTCAGAGCCGGGCTAGACCCGGGTGTCAAAAAACCCCGGGGATTTCTGTGTAGTGTAACCACGGTTATAGGAACTTATCAATGGAACTTGCATCACCACACTATGTGACCTCATGGAGGTATATTTTATACCTCCATAGTGACCTCAAGCACAATGCCAGGTATTTTGGCTGTGGTTAATTTCTCCAGCAGGCCTAAACCAAAATCATGACATTAGGCCTACCTCCCTGCATGCACTGTAAAAACGAATGGGTTCGAGAGACCCATGATTTTGTCCACTACCTGGATACATGGGTTTGAAATCTATATTATAATTGACGGTAGTGCTTTAACTTCGAACACGAACTCCTCCGTGGTTTCTGATCGAAATGGCACCATTTTCACAGGAAGTGTTGAAAATGACATGGGGGTGGCCCTTAAGCGGGTGGCATTACATTTTTTTACCCTTAAGCGAATAAAATGCAGGAAGAAACTTCCAATGATTTGCAATGCCCACTAAAGCCTGGTTTCGCTGGCCACCGTGTAGATGGCGCTGCGTACGCAACACCATCTGTAGAGAGGGACACGGTGGCCGACGGAACCAGGTATAATGCATTGTCTTCAACCAGGCAGGGTGATCAGAAGATAGGAACTTCAACACATAAAACTGCTGCCATCTGCTTCCCATAGGCCTAGATTATTGTCCGAGGAGTTGGCCCCCACTAAACATTTTCCTCCCAGAGACGTCCAGCAAAATTCCATCCTCTGGCCACATGCATCCTGTGAATGTGCTCGCCACGGGTACCATGCTAGTGTGTTCAATGGAGAATGGGTCCATGGTGCCCAGAATATTTGTTCTTCGAGCCTGAAACGGACAGGTCTATAGGTTCCAGTAACCCATAATGAGAGTTTTATAGGTCACTTTGGGCCACCTACGAATGCTACCGTGGGGTGTTGGCACCCATGAGCAGCAACAGTAGATGGGCCAAAGTGACCTGTGAAACTGGTCATTATGGGTTACTGGAACCTACTGTCCGTTTCAGGCTCGAAGAACAAATATTCTGGGTACCATGGACCCATTCTCATCTCAAACCCACGTGTCCAGGTAGTGGACAAAATCATGGGTATCTTGAGCCCATTGGTTTTTACAGTGTGGGAGAATTGGCCATCAGACAACCTGGGTCCGTATTCATAAACCTACTTGAGTCAAATTGTGATACTTATCTTTTGTGTTGAACAAAGGATAAGTGCCACACTTGGACTTAGTTTTATGAATACGCGGCCTGGGCCCGGTTGTACCAAAGGTCTTACGTGCTGTCAGGGCTAGGTTCACCGACCAAAATTTCCAATCCCAGTTTTCTAAAAAGTCAAATATCTTGAAAATGACCCAATGTTATTACTTTGCACCTACACATAAAGTATCAGGATGAGAACGTGATAATTAAAACGCCATATTAATGTCTGGCCGATCCACTCATTAGCTGAAACAAAGGGTACAACTTTCGGTACATAATGCCGCCTTATTACAAAGAACTAAGAGATTATCTTCTGTATACTATTAACTTTGGTTTGTATCTACACGGCAATGAAGCCAGAATTCAAAAATTTGTTTCCATTGTTGAGAAAATCTCAAATTTGTCAGAACTATCTCAAGCTATGCCCTTTATTTGAGGTTTGACCACTCCACACATGAGCAATAACAACAATTGACTGCTATGGCAACTCAATGACTTGTATTGTGGAATCACACAGTCTTGTAATTCTATTCACATGCCAGGAGTGCCAGGGGAGGCTTACATCATCACGCCACTGTACATTCTGAATAGGAGTGGGCCTACCAGTATGCAGTGCATTGAGTTCAGAGGGTTTAGTCTACAAGCCCCTGTCTTAGGACCGACATTTGAGCTGAAAATAATATCGAGCAAAAACACCATTTTAGTCAGTTTCCGCATCAAATTTTGAAATTCTGGCTTCATTGCCGTGTAGATACAAACCTTAAGTTACAAGTACACAGAAAATAATTTCTTTGTTCTTTGTCTCAAAGCTGAATTATGTACCGAAAGGTCAGCCTTTGTTTTAGCTAATTGGCTCATCAGCAAGTGACAAACATCACATTTTTGTTATCACTCTGTCCTTCTGATACATTTAGTGTAGCTGCAAGTTAAAATGGCTAAGTCATTTCAAAGATATTTGACATTTTTAAAAACTGGACTCAGAAAATTTAGTCGGTGAACCTAGCCCTTAACGTTAAGAACAAAAATGGGTTGCACCATCGATGTCATAGGACATGTCCCAACTTTCCCGTCCTACGCATTTGGACTTACGTGTGGTGTACGGCACGTTTGGTGCAACAGAAATAAATTACACTGAAACTGTTGCACCAGCATATCTTACGACACAGAGTTAAGGCAAAAAGATACGTCTAGCGGGGAGGTGACTAATGCCTGCCGCACACGGGCGAATATTTCAAGCGATTTTCTTGGCGACTGCCCTTGCGACTGTCAAATGGACTAAAAATGGCCAGATTTGGTGGATCGTTTGCGGTTTATCGTCGCACCGAGTGACCAACTGTTCTGGTTGCTCGACCGATCGGGTCGATTGGGCTCCGCACACTAGCGATTTTTCGAGCGATTTTCTGGGCGATCGGCCTTGCAACCAGGCCAGCGACTCAACATTTTTACTTTTTGGTCTCCTCTTTGCGGCAGATTGTTACGCGACTGAATTACACAATTTGGTCGCGCGGTAAGTCACTCCGCCTGGTCTCTTTACATAATCGCTTCAGTGATCGCTTCAGTGATCGATTCGTTGCGAACACATTCACTTGCCGACTACATGAGCGACCAAGAAAGACCTGTGCGTGTTGAGCACGTGCACAATGTCAGGTGACCGGTGGAACGTTTCCTGATTGGCCAGTTTTACCGTCGGAAATAGTGGACAAAAGGACAATGCAAGACAGCGGCAACCAAGCGACCGAAAGTTCAACATGTTGAACTTTTGGTCGCTTGGCCCAGTCCACTGCTACTGCGACCGTCTCCANATGTTCAGTCGCCTCTGTGGTCGCAAGGACGGTCGCCTAGAAAATCGCTCGAAAAATCGCCAGTCTGCGGTGCCCTTTAAGGGCACCGCACACGAGCGACAAAATCTGGGCGACCGCCTACGAGACTGGTGGCGCGACTAGACATCAGCCAATCAGAAGCGCCAAATCTTGTCGCTTTGGCGGTCGGAAGCCAAGTCGGCCGACAAATCGGTCAAAATTGTCCCTAGTGTGCGGTGCCCTTTACTAATCGCTTCACAACTGGTTACGTAGTTTGCGGATAATACAGCGCCGATTACCTCAGCGACTGCTATAAAGTGCTAAGCGGCGACTGCCCTTGCGCGGCCGCCCTTTGTAAACCCAACTTGTGACCTAGTGACACACTATACTGGCCTCTGATTGGCCCGGAAAACACGATTAAATATTACGCAAATTATAATAAAGGAAAGTACCAAGCGACCAAACGATTGGAAATTGAACAATCCGAATTTTCAGTCGCTTGCCGACTATAGATCCATGCAAAAAGTAGGGAACAACGTTTACGAGAATTTGACCACACATGCCCTTTTCAACTCACGACTGTCGCCAGGTTCCTGGTCACTCCCACTAATTAAACATACCAGGGGATAGCTTAGAACCTTGGGATCATGACGGTCATAAAAACTTGGGAATCCATAACTGCTCAACGGAATACTCGCTTTGGAAATCTAAAAGTTTGACTTGAAAAAGTTTACAAAACCCACATGGGACGTCAGTGACGTCGTTGACGTACAGGAGAAAGCATGGGCGCTGGCCGCGTCAACACTGACGTGACGCTGCGCCTTGACTGCGTTTGGCCTGAAGACGTTGTTCCCAATCAACTGCAACGATCTTATAGTAGTCGGGCGACGCAAAAAAGACAGTCTCGCCATGCGATTTTTGTCCGTAGACGGAATGAGTTCCACGCACCAGCGACCTCGCTTGGAGCGAAGATGCCCTCGTTTGCGGATGATTCCAGAAATAGTCGGCAGCGGCAGTCGCCAGCGATGGTCTCCTGCGCTCGCTAGTCGGGGTCGGCAGTCTCTTTGATTTTATTCGCCCGTGTGCGGCAGGCATTTAAGGGCCGATTTGACGGGCATTTACATCGCGGCGATTTTAACGCGGTTGGCGATATCGCATCCAAAACGCCCGTCAAAACCCCTAAAACGCCAACAGCGGGTGGCATCGCCAACGAGAGAAAAAAGCCATGGTAAAACNCTGCCATAATTACCTTTGCGGTCTATCAACGATGTTATCCACGACATCACTGACCTTCCAAATAAGCATTTGTCGCAAACGAGTCAACAAAAACTAAAAAAACTAAAAATATGTTCAGTCGCCTCTGTGGTCGCAAGGGCGGTCGCCTAGAAAATCGCTCGAAAAATCGCCAGTCTGCGGAGCCCTTTAGATAGTAAGGCTGGTCGCACATGGACGGCAAATATCAATGCGGTGTTTTAAAAGTTGACTGACCCAACGCTGTCTACTCACCATTCAGCCGGGTCAGTCGACTGTAAGCATGGCGCACACGAGCGACTAAAATGGGGGCGACTACCGATGCGACTACTACGTCGCACGCGATAATTACCCTTGAGGTCGATCAGTGATGTCATCCGCGACATCACTGGCCTTCCTAGGAAGTATTTGTCGCAAACGAGTCAACAGAAACTAAATGAAATGGTCCATGGACCATGTGCTCACCCGTTTGGACATAATAGTGTAATGACAGAGAGAGGTTTATCAGTTATATGAGCAATCTGGGTAAGTCATTCCCAAGTTGTAGGACTTCAATGATTTTCAGTTTATGCCACCTGGCGGCCATATTGGATGTCCTATCGGGCCAAAACTTCACATGCACATAAAGGTCATCTAGAGGGAGCCACATAGCACATTTCAGTGCTCTGGGTCAAGTTGTTCCTGAGTTATAGCACATTTGATGATTTTCGGGTTACGCCACCTGGCGGCCATATTGGAAGTTTAATCAGTCCGAAATTTGACGTGCTTGTAAAGGTCATCTAGAAGGAGGTAAATATCCAGTTTGATTGCTCTGGGTCAAGTCGTTCCTGAGGTATAGCACAATTGATGATTTTCGGGTTACGCCACCTGGCGGCCATATTGGAAGTTTTATCAGGCCGAAATTTGACGTGCTTGTGAAGGTCATCTAGTAGGAGGTAAATATCAAGTTTGAGCACTCTGGGTCAAGCCGTTCCTGAGCACTTTGAAGATTTTTAGGTTACGCCACCTGGCGGCCATATTGGATGTCCGATCGGGCCGAAACTCGGTAATTTTGAAGGTACCCCTCTAATACATGTTTATGCAAGATATGAAGACGCTCGGTGAAATAATGAAGAACTGTGGCAGGTTCGTTACTTTTGTCCAACTTTGACCTAGTCTAGCTGTGACCTTGAAAAGTACGTCAAATCAAAAACCCGATCTATATGTTATGTATCCTAATATGATACACCTATGATAAAAATTTGGAGATGATCAAGTCATTAGTTCAGGAGTTATTGCACTTTTTGTGTTTTTGGTTTTGGCCACCTGGAGGCCAAGAATCGAATCGGACCGAAACTTGGTGTCATAGGTCATCTGACCAAGGGGTATATATGTACCAAGTTTCAGATCAATAGCCCCGGCGGTTACAAAACGTGCCCTGCTAACGGACCACGACGGACGCTGCACCATTGTAAGAGCTCACGGGTGAGCTAAAAAACAAAAAATATGTTCAGTCGCTGCTGTGGTCGCAAGGCCGGTCGCCTAGAAAATCGCTTGAAAAATCGCCCGTGTGCGGCAGGATTTAGAAACACTGCATTGCGGATGGCCGTCTGTGTGTTTGCCCAGTCTTACACAGTAGACAACTATAGTGACATAACCAGTACAATTTTATTTCTTAAAATGGAACAGTACTTTCCGGCACGTTTTAATACATGTACCAAAAATCATTCAGTGTCTAAGCATGCTCTAACCATCTCCACAGTTTGGTTCCTCCTGGCTATCCCTTCATGCCCATCAACATCAGCGTCCCGCATGTTTCCCTCCGGCTGATCTTCCATCAGCTCCCCATCCCCATCCCCAAGGACTGGACTATGTTGAAATTCTCAGCCTCAAGTGCCCGGGTGATTGAAATATCATGAATTTTTCATATATCAAACTTGATAATTTGAAATATATCTGCCTGTGGTAGAGGTACAGGCATGATGTCAGCCACACTTACGTTATTGAGGACGCCCATTTGGATTATGCAATGACCTTGATGATCAGAGGTCAAGGTCAAGGTAAAACGTGATAATTTGAAATACATCTCTGCCCAATTTGACCGTGCCGGAGTATACGTTGGATGCATTGTTTCTGCATAATAATTGCATTTTGTTGAATCTCCCATCACATACATTGCTTAATTTGGTTACTAGGCCGCTCTAATAAGGGAAATGACGTGTTCATTTATGCAACTTTCCTTGCGTGACATCAATTAATGAGGCAGTCGTACATCATATTGATGTTAGCTTTGAGTCTCACAAAATCAACCATAATTTTTTAACCGGTTAGGCCATGACACATGCCCATTTGTTTTTCACCATGTTCACTTTCGTAGCGCGTAATTAGAAATAAAATAAACCTTGTCGGATATACAGTACCTGGCACAATTGACCTCCCTAAATCCGCGTACCTTCCCCGTACGTGACGAGGAAGGTAGGCTTCAGTTCATCACGTATGGTACGGGTACGTCACGCGTCTCTGTTGCGTGACGTCGGGTGAATGACGTTACGTCTTCACTGTATGCCTTCCATGACGCTGCGCCACGTCCTCGGAAGATACGAGGACGGCACGTGCATGACGCTGCATGTAGTACGCGGATGGTGCGCGGCGCGGAAGGGAGGTCAATTGTGCAAGGTACTGTACGCTCTATGTTCAAATTTATTTTGTACACGACGTTTCGCGTGTTCTTCGACACGCGTCTTCAGGTGAAATGGGCAAAATGACTAAACGTTAGAGTACAACGTCAATACGTCTTACGTCTTGATGATGGCGTCATAAGGTGATGGTATGTACAGTCCTTGGTCCCTGTTGATGTTTGGGCAGAGTCTTCTTATGTGAATGGCTTCGTGTAGTTTTCTGATCGTTGTCTGCTGTTTGTTGACGCACAAGGGTCTTGCTGTGGTCCAATGGGGAAGCCGCATGACTGCAGATGGCGCAGTCAATATAAGACCCGAATGACGTACTGACGTCACTTTTTTCGCTGTTGACGTCACGTCGTCAAAGCATGTGTACATTTTTCTACACAATTTTCCGTGGAAATTTCCCCAAAATACGTTGTCAGTGTTGGCATCCTGTGGCATTTCTGACGAAACAAAGCAGTGATATATGGAGAACTCTGAACATGAAACAGGACAGTGTAATTTAATCAAAATTGAACCAAAGAGAGTGGTTTACTTTGGGGCAAGAAGTAAATGGAAATACTGTTAGAAAATAGGACTTCGGGGTCTTACACTGACAGCGCCACGTCGTGGCGTAGTTCTGCGGGTTCCTCATTGATGGCGTGTCTTGGATTATTCATTAAAGGTGCTCTAGTTCGAATTGTAAACATTACAGTGTGCCATCTATTGTCAACTTCTGGTACTAACAACTCAGATAAAATCGAATTAAATCTCGCCTTTCACAACTTTTTGTTTGTTTTTGAGCGTAAAATCATAAATATATTTCAGTTACAAGAATATTTATCAAGATAGATATAAAAATAGATAACATTAATATTTTGGTATACACGGTGCTGCCACCTGTCCGAGGAAAAATAACTATTATAATCAACAATGTAAATAAACAAACCGTAATGTTTACAATTCGAACTAGAGCACCTTTAAGCATGTTAAGTGTTCCGATAGGGCGGACTTCATGTCCATTTTCCGCACTGAAGTTCAGTGCGGAATCCGAGAGTAGCTGCCGTGTAACGTCATATTTGACCTATTTTAATACTGAGTCGAGTCGTACCCTCAGCGATTTGAGGGTTGAACTCGACTCTACCACGTGACAAGATGGCGGCGATGAAAATGTACGGACAAATTTCACTTTTTCTTGTACTCCTTTTTGTAATACTGCGGTGAATTTCAAGCGGCGACACGTCCATGTCGTCAATGCTACAACGTTATTCATGACCCGAGTTCAAAATATTTGCAAGTCATTCCCTGTCCTCCGGAGAGTGCCTGTGGGACAGTGATTTATCTTACACAGGCTTGCCAGTGAATGTTTTCACGAAATAAAAAGCTCTTTCATTGTAATTCTGTGCCAAATGATTCCAAAAGCTGAAGTCTTCAGAATCCAATATTGTCAAGGCTGCCCAAGAAACCAATTCATGCATCTTTGATTGCATTGATGGCAAATGTAAAACAACTCCCACATGTTGTTCTCAATTTGAATATTATGAACTCGACGGCAGGAGAAGGCTACCAATACGTGGCACCGCATCTTTTGCATGCTGTACGCCTATAGTTTAAACGGGTTGACCGACCAGGCATTGCAGGTTGCAGGTGGTGAAACTTTTAGAAGTTGATTTTAGGAGCATGTGCATTCTGGTTAGCTTCTGTCGCTGCCATGATTGCAGACCAAGGTAGATTTTTTTGTCACAGTGGTCTGCGGTAGTGGCAGTGTGGACTGAGCAACCCAGGGAGGGACAATTCTAAAGGCTCCGGCCAAGTCTTCTCCCTGTGGGTTTTCCTTTTATAGTCTGTGATATTTTTATGTAAAACGTTTTAAATGTATGTTTTACATGTATCTATGTTTCAATCAGGTGTATTGACCCACGAATTTATAATAATGTACATGAATAAATAAATAAATTGCACCTACCCCTGAATGCCGGTGACAGCTTCCAAGCCGCCAGAACGCCATAATTGGAGTGTTGCCCTATGCCCAACTCCAGGAAGAATAGAGGCAGACCAGCAATGGCCAACATGACGACGTACGGAACCAAAAATGCACCTGCAATGGAACCAATGACATATATTTGGTCCAAAATCGCTCAACGTCTGAATATTTTTGGACGAGGTAGCAAATTAGATACGCATCGAAGATATTACCCTGAAGAAATCAGGGACCTTGGTCACAAAGCCCCCATTCTGACAGCTGTAATGCTACGTTCTATAAAAGGACGTGGGTTGCAAGAAATTAATGTTAAAGTGATATGTTCTTTTCCATTCTTTGAAGCGACAGACTACAGAATATTATGCATCTTTACAGTGCAACGATCTTACCGCCGCCATTCCTGAAGCAGAGGTAGGGAAACCGCCAAACGTTACCAAGACCCACTGCAAAACCAATACATGTCAAGATGAAGTCGAGCTGTGTTCCCCAGTTTCCCCGGTCACCAACGCCCTTTTGTTTTAGTTGCGGAGCATCGCCGTTATAGGCCGGTGGCTGAAACAGTAAAATGGTACACCATATAAACATTCAACGACAGCACTCTCTGATGGATTGGGTGATATCTCGTCTCACCAGCACGGCATAGATGTATGACAGAAGGTCTAAATCTCGCAACGACGCAATTCTCTTAGTCCACTTACACTAAAAAGCACACCACGTACCTAATGACATACTGAAGGTCTATCAAAATTTGACTTTAGGAAAGTTCCCATTTTCAAGATAGCCGCCAAGATGGCCACCATTTGCCCTAAAATGGCCCAAACTCGAGAACCGTTTGCTGCTGAGAGATATTTTTTGTGTCTCTCCATAGGCTTTAGGGGTGAAGGAATTCACTTGGATAGGTTACATAACCCTCCCTTCACCAGGAGTATAGAAATACAAGATGGCCGCCAATAACCATAAAATGGCCATAACTCGAGAACCGTTTGTCATAGAGTGATAAGTTTGGTGTCTATCCCCCTATGTTTTAGCAGGGTCAAGGAACCCGCTGGGATCCGTTATAATAATAATAATAATAATAATTTATTTAATTAAAGTGCAACATTAATGTAGAAACATTTTCTATGCACTGTACAATAAAACAATATGGATGCATAATTTAAAACATATATTGCCTAGTCGAAAACTTTTTTAAAAAGAAATGTTTTCAGATTTTTCTTAAAACTGGTGGTGTCCGTGAGGCAGCGCATTTCGGCCGGTAAGGAGTTCCACAGTCTGGGCGCCACCGCCCCCAGCGATCGGTCACCGTACAGCCCATTGGTGCGTGGGATGGCGAGAAGCCAAGGATCAACGATGAGAAAAGGGCAACGATGAGAAAACTGAATTCCTAATTGTTGCTTCAAAACAAAGGATGTCGAGGCTGCAGCCACTCCCTGCCATCCAAATTGGTGCTGCCTCAGTTCGCGCCTCTAGCCAGGTTCGCAACCTTGGAGCGCAATTTGATGCAAATTTAAGCATGTCGCCGCAGGTCTCTAGTGTTGTAAAATCGGTTTATTTCCAGATCTCTAGGTTGGCAAAAGTCCGAAGATATCTCACTGATGTGACATGTGCACGTATCATAAATGCTCTCATCACCACAAGATTGGATTTCCAAAACTCTCTTCTCCTGGGTCTGCCTGACTGTGAGATTTCTCGCCTGCAGAAGGCACAGAACTCTGCCGCGAGACTTCTCACCAGAACCAGGAGGAGAGAGCACATCACACCAATTTTAAAAGACCTCCATTGGCTGCCTGTGAGGCAGCGCATTGACTACAAGATCTTACTTACGGTGCATAATGTGTTGCACCGTGAGACTAGTCCCGGTTATTTACAGGAGTTCCTCAGGCTGCGGAGCCCTACCCGCAGTCTTCGGTCGACGGCTGATCCTTGGCTTCTCGCCATCCCACGCACCAATGGGCAGTACGGTGACCGATCGCTGGGGGCGGTGGCGCCCAGACTGTGGAACTCCTTACCGGCCGAAATGCGCTGCCTC
>NMRB01000085.1:213254-242934 GCA_002633025.1 Notospermus geniculatus
CCCCCAGTGGTTAGTGAGACCACAGCGAGCACTACTGTAATTCATGGTGACGAGGTTGATCATCATCTTGTGTCAATGCATGCTCCATGGACTGTTCAAATCTACCTATTTGAATGATCTAAGTTACCAATTAGGCATTGAGACTGTTGCCCCACTTAAAAGAATGAGTTGAAGTACGTCACCTTACCTGATGAAAGATAGTCACGATATAAAAGCACGTTGAACTTCTCAAGTGATGAAAAGCACAGTGGCCATTTTGTGAGATAAGGTTCAACATAGTATCGAGTCACTCTAGGAACTTTGAAGGGCGGGAAATTCAAATACCCCTGTTTTAGATTTTGGTGAATAGCACCCCCTGGTGGACAGATTTAACATTATTTTCCCTTTGAACGGAAGTAGAAAATATCAACCTATCTAATCCATCACTTTTGGTCGACATATTTATGATAGAGGCTGAGATATTGAGACATTTCATTTTGCGCAAAATGCCCCCTGGAGGGCATTATGTAGGTCAAATCGGAAAACTTTTGGGTTCTGTTTCGAGCCCTCCCTAGGGTCTACAGCTCCACCAACTTTCATGTCGTGCCAGTTTAACGGACGACACACACACAGACACACACACACACACACAGACGGACGCCACTCAGTATACATATGACTAGCTCCGCTGACCTTTGGTCAGCTGAGCTAATAAACCATTGTGCGGTGAGTAATCCGCGGCTACATTCATGCATAATCATGACGAAGGTGTTTCCCATTGAACGTCGAAGTTGATAATGAAGTGACCGGAGAAAGGTGATTCTACGGGTATTCACTTTTCCTTAAACTTTTCGAACCAACAGACTTATTACACCTCAAAGTATCACATCCACATTTGAAAATCAAAGACTGATGAGTGACTACCGAGAAATTAAGAAAAACTATGTTGCAACACTTATGGCCAGTGAGTGTATGTGCCTGTTTCGGGATGTTTTCGGCGTGGGTCCACGAGGGAGACACGAATGGCCAAGAATAGCCCAGAATGCACAAGAATCGATTACGAAGCTGTTACGGACGATAAGGAAGGGTTACGAGGAGTTTACGATACATCTACATGTACGAATTTGAAATTCGTGGACCTCCCACGAAAGTTTTTGACAAACAAAGTCTTCGTGGCGGCTCGACGAACTCACGCGAACTGTACGAGTGTATAGGAATCAACCATAAAAAATATAAGAATCATTTGACAACTGCAAGAAATGTTTGATAATTATCTACGAAACTTCCAACTTCCATATCGAAATCACATTTTCCTATCGTTTTGCAATTGATTTTTTATGCAAACCGGGCAGTAGAAAGGATTCTCTCAGCGACGTCGAACAGGCCTGTCCGCAAACCAGAAATATTTCACCGATTTTTCATACAGATGTATTTGGATATGTTCACAGAAATATCACAATATCACTGGCTTAAAAGCAAATTAGTTCTTCTGAATGTCGACAAATATTTTCTAAAAAATGAAAGCATTTCGCTGGAAACGACATCACATTTTTTACTCACCTTGTTGGACATAACATCAGATGGGCAAAAATGACCTCGAAAGCCGGAAATTGCAATTACAAGAACATGTAATTGAAAACTATGCAAGCTGTGGTCACACAGATGCAAAAATAGATATACCTGTAGTGTCATGGACATTAACTCACTGACTGAGGGAAAAATTTTATCTCTAAATCTCAAACAATAGTTTTGACATGACGAAAGAATTAGCGGAACAGGACAGTTACTCCAAGCACTGGTCGCGATTTTTCTCCTGTCAGGCATCGCATATTTTTTTGCTTGTAGTTTTAATTCTTTCGTCAATGTCAAAACCATTCGAGATCGAGGGCTAATATTTTTACACCAGGTGTGTCTAGAATACTACATGTATGATCAAAACTTCCATAGTTTTGAATTTAGTGCGAATTCCTTACGGGGATAATTTTTGTCCCATCCGAAACCTCAACCCAGGGAGTGTATTCAGGGAAGACTGCTATGCGACTACTGAGCGTGAAAAATATGTATCATAGGCTTATGCCCGTTGTACACTTAGGATTTTTCTAGTACTAAAAATTATAAATGGGGCCTAAATGGGTGTTCGCAATGCCTTTCAGCTAGGCAATCGGTGGCCTATGACCGAAATCACCCTTTACGTGTACAACGGGCGTTACTCTTAAAAGCATTAGTTTGGCCTATTCATCTATCTGGTGACAGTGATTGCCCGGGGAAGTCGGATTTTGGCATAATGAATGGTAAAACAGGGGCTCATGGGAAGACTGTAAAGGGAATGAGAAGTTTTCGAAGCAAAAAGTGAGTATTTCCTGCCTACCTTGTCCTTCTTTCCCATGGCTGCGCTCTAGTCTGGAGAACTGTTGGCCCAGTCTAAGCCAGACTTTCTAACCACACCTAAGACAGAAAATGGCCGCTGTCTTATTATGACTATATCATAATACAACGCCTATGCTGGCCTAGTTAGACGTTTTGCATTAATGGCTGGTATTCTTCTCTGCTTTTAATGGTTACCACGAAGAATGAAAAGGGTTGGGGAATAGGATGAATAGGTCATGAAAGGTAAACTATCGCCCCGCAAACCTTCGTGCAAACTCGACACATTTGTCATCACACAAGTAATGTTCTCAATAACGTAATCCACAAAATGGAGGCATTGACTATCTAAGAATAAGTCATACTCCAACCTCCTTTACAATCTGCGAATAACACACCGGTAGGCTTACGCCCTTGCTGTGGAGAGCGTGTGATACGTCAGATGAAGTTACTCTCGACGTCACAATATCCATACAAAATGTTTATATTATGTTATTGTTCGGATTTTGGGGGCATGCCAACCCACAGATTGAATACTTTCGCTTGTATCAAAAGAATTTGTAGACGGGCATGTGACAACAAATTACGCGGCATAAGACAAAGAAAGACTGGACACAAACAAACAAAATGTAAATAAACAATGATTTTCGTGGCCCGCGAAAATGCCTGCGATACATTATCTTTAAGTATTGGGAAATATATAAGTGAGGAACATGTATATTATTAGCCCGCTTGGCCCATAGGCCAAAAGGGCTTATGCTGTGCTTGGCGCCTTTAGTGGTGGTCTGTCTTGCGTGCGTGCGTGCGTGCGTACGTGCGTGCGTCCGTAAACTTTTCCCTTGTCAGATGGATAGCGCCTTCAGTTTTTGACGGATCATTTTCATATTGCATATGGGTGTGTATGACCACAAAATCTAGGTCAAGTTCGATTTTGGGTGCGATGCGATTTCTACTTTGGCCAGTAGGGGGCGTTTTGTGAAAAAATTCAAAGGCCTGTATTTTGAGAATGGCTTGAGCTGTCGTGATGAAACTTCGTATGTATATGTACCTCTAGTTGGTGGTGAATTGCACACGAAATTTTGGCGCAATCTGATTCTTGACTTTGCCACTAGGGGGCCAAAAAGAAAATATCAAATTTTTCCTTGTCAGATGAATAGCGCCTTCAGTTTTTGAGGGATCATTTTCATATTGCACACAGGTGTGTATGACCTAAAAATTTAGGTCAAGTTCGATTTTGGGTGCGATGCGATTCCTATTTTGGTAGGTAGGGGGCGTTTTGTGAAAACCTTAAAAGGGCTATATTTTGATAGTCGTGTGAGCTATTGTATTGAACCTTTGGATGTATTTACCTCTAGGTTGTAGTGACTTCCTGACGAAATTTCGGTGAAATCTAATTCTTGACTTTGCCGCCAGGAGACCAAAACCAAACTCACAAAATCTGCTATGTACGCTTTGGTCACAGATATTGTCAAATATGGCTAGTATGGGATTCTGATATGGCTTCTTCTTTCCACCACTGTGCTAAAAATCCAAGCGGGCACAGTGCCATTGGCACTATTTTTTCACTTTCTTGATATTTGCAGTAGAAAATACCTGTACATGAAAATATTGAGGTCGCAACGGTTTACCACACTAAAAATACAGAGCGTCTCAAAAAAAATTACCATTTTAATGCTGTCTAAAATATAAACTGCTCATTTCTTCTAAATGAGACTCTCTTGTCTTGATAAGAAGAAATCTGGGAGATTTTTCTCTAGTTGGAATGGTTTTGATACCATTTTTAGCTCGCCTGTGAGCTTTTGTCTTCGTGCGGTTTCCGTTACGGGCGGTTATGTCCGCATAAATTAGACGTGCACAAAACGTATTTGTAAGTGTAAAACATATGTTTTTGTGCCAAAACAGATATTTCTGTATAAAAACAGACATACAATACATACAAAACGTGATTATTTTCGGCAAAACGTGTGTGTATTCCCAAAACGAATATATTTCTTGCAAAACAGGTGTAAGTTTGTCGATAAACACGAAAGTTTTACTCGATTTTTTGATATTTTCTCACAGAGATGTCGGCTCGCAGAGAGCAAACCGCAGAGATGTTTGCCAAACGAAGACGCTAGATGGCGCTCGATATTATCGCTGTTTTAATCTGCGCTTTTTCGCCTGTCGGAGCACGAGCCTCAGTGGCCATGTGGTTAGCACGCTCGGTTGTCACGCGAAAGGACAGGGTTCGAATCCTGTCGTGACAGTTCTTTTTTTTCATTTCGTTAGTTTCACTTCATTTTATTTTTTCTTGTCGACTTTTATCATATCGATTTCGCGTGGCTGTCAGAAAATTGTGAACAAAATATTGCATTCTTTGAGCCAAAATTAGACCTAGGCCTATGAAAAATAATTAATCATCGGAGGCCAACATTTCATCATTAGTACTGTGAAGGGAGAATATCAAAAAAATAAAGCACAAAAAACGACACGCAAAATGATATAATACGTCGTCTCCAAAAGGGGCTGTTTATCTAAGCCTTCACTTTACCAAACAGACCTTAAAAATTGTTCTGCTTGGCCTGGTGGTCAGGACCCCGTTGTGTCCACCTGCCTGAAATTGACGACTGGACTTGGGCGTAGGGCCTACACTCTTAGGCCCAGCAGAATTATGGTAAAATGACAGCTTAAGTGAACAGCCCCTTTCATAACGTCTGGAACCAGGCCAAGCAGAATAATTTTTACATATTTGGCAAAATGAAAGCTTAAGTAAACAGTCCCTTTCGAACAATTTTCGACCCCAATGGGTGTCTTCCTCAGGCACTTTCTAGTAAGAGATTACAGAAAAGAGTCTTTGTGTCTTTTCTGATGATCAATTATTTTTCATAGGCCTAGGTGTAATTTTTTCAAAATTGTGGCTTAAAGAATGCAATATTTCGTTCACAATTTTCTGACAGCCACGCGAGATCGATACGACAAAATGTCGACAAGAAAACATAAAATGAAGTGAAACCAAAAAAATGTCCTTCTGCTTGATAACCGCGCGTGCTAACCACTTGGCCACTGCAGCCCCTTGCTCCGAACGACAAGAAACCGCAGATTAAAACAGCGGTAGTATCGAGCGCCATCTAGCGTCTTCGTTTGGCAAACACCTCTGCGGTTTGCTCTCTGCAAGCCGACATCTCCGCGAGAAAATATAAAAATCGCGTAAAACTTTCGTGTTTTACCGACAAACTTACATCTGTTTTGCAAGAAATATGTTCGTTTTGGGAAAACAGACACGTTTTGCCGAAAATAATCCCGTTTTGCATGTTTTGTATGTCTGTTTTTACACAGAAACATCTGTTTTGGCACAAAAACATACGTTTTACACTTACAAATACGTTTTGTGCACGTCTAATTTATGCGGACATAACCAACCGCCCATAGTCCGTCGTCGGCATCCGTTAGCAGGGCACGTTTCGTAACTGCTGGGGGCTATTGATCTGAAAATTGATACATATATACCCCTAGGTCAGATGACCTGTGACACCAAGTTTCGGTCCGATTCGATTCTTGGCTTGGCCATCATATGGCCAAAACCAAAAACACAAAAAGTGCAATAACTCCTGAACTAATAACTGGATCATCTCCAAATTTTTATCATAGGTGTATCTAATTAGGATACATATGGGGACCGGAGCCTCGGGGTGGCGGCTCCCTGGCTGTGGAACTCCCTCCCAGCCTCGATGCGCGGGCTGCCGGACACCAATCAATTCAAACGTGTTTTAAAAACGCATCTTTTTACTAAATCTTTTTACTAATGTCTTAATTCATCCTATTTTCATTCTATGTTTTATTTTCTCTCAGTCTATTCATTGTACAGTGCTTTGCAAATGTTTTAAATGTTACTAAGCATTATAATTATTATTATTACGGTACATAACATATATAACGGGTTTTTGATTTGATCTACTTTTCAAGGTCACAGATGTCAACGTTGTACAAAAGTAACGAACCTGCCACAGTTCGCCATTATTTCACTGAGCGACTTCATATCTTGCACAAACGTGTATTTGAGGGGTACCTTCAAAAACACCAAGTTTCGGCGCGATCGGACATCCAATATGAAAGTTTGTTCAGGATGACATCATGCATTTGCCCGTACCGCTACCGGGCAACCACCCAAACCTCCACATGATTTGTTGATACAGCACAGCGAGAAACCAATGTGGGTGGATCGGAAAACAAATGTTCTTCGATGTGGGAGAAAACAGAATTATTATCATTTGAATTTGAGCTGTGTGAGGCGAGGAGGGGACGGCGGAAATTCGAATTTTGGTGCAGCGAAACTGGATTTTTCCAAAGTGGATTTCACTCTCACTGAGGAAGACAGAAGGTACTTACTGAGACAGCTTGGCCTCACAGTTTGATGATCGGAAGTAGCCACCTCGTCATTGTCATTTGTTAGGCATGCTTCACTGTTAAATGGAAGCACCAAACTTGACCAAAAATTGTCAGGGCTACCAATTATAAGTGAATCAACTTAACTCCTGGAAATTGTTGTTTGGAGAGAGTAGCAACATAATCAGAGTTTGCGATTTTGCCTCAGGTTGAAGAGATATGCCTACTTCTCGGGTATTTTTGTGGAAATAGTGAGATATTCAGGACATGGAGTGCATTGGCAGAGCATCCTGTATATAATATATTTCTGCTGTGATGCAGAGGCATCATTCTCTGCACCATCACAGCTTTTGTTTTTAATCCAATATTTTCATTCGTGTACAGTAGTGCCGAATCAGTTAATGTTATGTATGTATAACAGAAATATACTAGTACCCAGATTCAATGTCGTCGCACAAAACTATACCCAGGGTATAGTTTGAGCTACAAAAGTATACCCAGGATTGAATACAGCACCTGAAGACGAGATTGTTCTCGCAAATGTCACATGACCACAAGCATGACAAGTCGAAAAACATGTTTTCAATTCACGCATTTGTCACGAACATGCCACCAAGGTATACGACAGAAGTACCAATCACGCACGGTCCTGTTGATCACGCAAGATCCGTTCCTAACTCGTACCTAGGCTCAAAACTACGGTGCTGGGTATACTTTTGTAGATCAAACTATTCCCAGGGTATAGTTTTGTGGGACGACATTGAACCTTGGTATATTTCTGTTATACCCAGGACGACATTAACCGATTTGGCATACAGTTAAGTCCACATGTACTGGGACAGTAAATGGGCACCATCAAAGTCATATGTTGGTGGCTGCTTCAAATTATCACTCATTGTCATCTGAGAAATTGAAGTTTGATGGTGTCCATTTACTTTCATGCAGTTATGTACATGGATGTCTACTGCCGTGCTTGTGTTACATTTCCTTCAATGCATTTTGGCTGCATTTCCTACATGGTGATAACTGCTTGTGAACCAACAGGATTGTGTATGTTGGCTTTTGTATCAATTGATAGTCCATCATTAACTCAGGAATTGATTAATGATATTTAGCGTAAATTTTATTTTGTACCTTTATAAATTAGATGTTGATGTTTGTAATTTTTATTGAATGTTTTATAAGAATTTTCTTTTGAGGCGGTCGCAGTGCAAACTTACGGTCCACCATCTTCATGAAAGCCGCCCAGTGTGTGATATCCAATATGCCACGGCTTACATCATCTGAAATCGGCATTTGGGTGATTCTGAACGAGCAGTTCCTTTTACTGAATTCATTTTTGCTGTGTTGTTGGTTGAGGGTATTGGGTGTGCTGGGGTATCAATATGACAGAGAACATGAACATTTACTCAAAATTCCATTTGTTGTGGTGATGTTGAGAGAGGATACCTGCATAAGTTCTTTGATGTTGGTTGCAATGTATACATGTATTGAATTTGACTGAGCAATTTGACTATGAAATTCAAGTGGTACCGAATATACCATGCGTATTGTTTCACTCCTTGTTTCAGTAAGCATTTGGTAAAATTTTTGGAGCTTGCTATTCATGTTATTATGTATGCATTTTTTTTTCGATGGAGTATGTACAACTATTGTATGGTGTTATGTAGCTAATACCGGGATAGTTAATAGTTAATAGTTGGTTAGTTCATGATGGAGATTAGTCTTGAATATTAGTGTATAGTCCATCATTACCTTAGTAATTGATTTATGATAACTTCATTTTTACCTTCAGGAAGTAGATGTTGATTTTTTAAATTTTTAGCTCAACTGGGTGAGGTACATGCATAGCAATCATGATGTCGTCGTCGTCTGGTGTTAGCAGGGCACGTTTTGTAACCGGTGAAGCTATTGACACCAAACTTGGTACACATGTACCCCTATAGGTCAGATGACCTCACACACCAAGTTTCGGTCCGATCACACAAAAAGTGCAATAACTTCTGAAATAATGGCTGGATCATATCCATATTTTTATCAAAGATGTACATCCAACTTCAAATCGAACTTCAAATATGGCCAACAGGCATCCACCTTGAAAATCTGCCTTTGGCCCAAATGTCATAAACTACAGCAGCTTGAGTGTACTAATTTGGTGTGCTCATGCACAGGGCTCTGGCCTGTGGCTCATGTATGCTCAACATCAAATTACGGCCTGCTTGGACCACCGGGTGAGCACATGGTCCACGGACCATTTCATTTTCAAAAATTGGTGCCAACTTAATCTTCACGAAAATAGCCCAGTACGGCAGTACGGTACCTGAAATATCAAATAATGATTGAAATTGATATCAGCGTGATTCTCAAAGAGCAGCTTCATAGTCTTCACCATTTGTGGTGGGGATGTCGAGGGTACCTAGGTATAAGCTGCTTCATTTTGGTCGTTTGCCATTGGAGCACCGACATACATGTAGCAACTTGAAAGGACGAGGTAGGAGTGGACGAAAGTTGTGTTGCACAGGCACCTTTCTTTGCGCTGCCACAGGTCTTGTTTCTTCTGGCCATTAAAGGTCTCGGGCCACTTGTGCGTTTTGCGCTGCGTGATGCGTCAAATCTTTTGTTACTAGTATTTTCCGCTGTTCTGCTTCCTAACAAAATATTTGACGCATCACGCAGCGCAAAACGCACAAGTGGCCCGAGACCTTAATGCAGTTTGACTACATTTTTCCAATACTACTCATGATGGATTACCCGGGTACTGCACGTAATAGTAAAGTGCTTTCCAGAATGTCCAGTCATATTTGCACTCATTTTACCTTGCAATGGAACCTAACCACAAACCACAAATGGGCCTGCTACGTGACATGATATTCTGAATCAAAGTAATGATTTTAATCATTATTCGTTGCCTGCTATTACTTGGCTACCTCATGTACGGTAGTCCTTTTGGGTTAAATGGGTGATTAGCTTACTCGGATGAAAATGTGCTCCTGCTCAGAAATATAAGTTGTGTTCAGTAATGATGTTGTTTACTACAGATCTGATATAAAAACCAAAATAGCCTAGAACTTATTCTTATATGCCATCGTCTATTGCCAAATATTTGTATGTATTTACAATAAGTCATTCTGCTGTATTATTGTCATGTGTGTCATTTTTATGGCCAAGTAGGCCTTATCAATAAAGAGTTTATAAATTTTTTATAATGTGAATCCGGCGTCCTTCTTTCAGACAATCCTAATACCAACCCATGCCATGCACTGTTCATAATGCAATCTACATCTGCAATCTCCAATATACCCAGACATTCTGCCTAGGGGATATAGTTGACACGATTCCCTTCTTTTACCTCCCACATCCTTCTTACTATTACCGGTACTTCTGCAGACAATTTGAAAAAAAATAAAAGCAGAACAGAGAAAATCTGTAATTTAAATGAGGTTGATGATGAAAATCATTTCTTTTTCCATTGCGACGATAAAATGAAAGTCATATCAGCAAATCTGCTCTATTACACCAAGAGAGGAATGCCCTGAATTAGAATTATATATCACAAACGATGAATAATCCATCGAATTTATTCATAAACAAGGGCTTTTTAAACGCCAGTAAATCTCTACATGTAAGCCAAGCAATCCTTCATACAGGCACCCGTACCCGGACCACAGATCCTGGCATAGAATGTATTTCATCTACTTCTCTCTCGATCTCATATGCCACTACTCTTAGCACGCTTAATTTTTGATAGGCCTACAGGTTCCTTCTTATCATTACTTCTCTTGTTCAAAACGCGATCGTGGTTTTGTGGAATCTCCCAATACATATTTAATTTTTATCAGGATTAAAAGCCGTTCATTCGGTCAGATTTATAAACTCGGCTCGGTCAGATCTAGGCCTAGGCCTATGACGAAATGATTTCTAATTCGTCACCTAGCAGCCTAGTGTACCGTAATGAACACAGTCGGTGATGAATAATGTAGTACCGTGCCCATCATGATCATGGTAGCTACGGTTTCTATTTGGGCATCAATAGGCCTAATCATTTTGTGGTTAACGCTGTTTCTTATCACGGAGCTTCAAATTTCGGTCCGTGTTTTCTTAGACCGACCTACAGTCGTCCTCAAATTTATTCATACCCCCATGAAAAATTATAGGAAAAATATTTAAAAAATACAAATGAGCTGAACTGGCACGTCTTAGGCTTCATTGAATGACATTTAATTGGAATGTACAGAGATTTTTAAAATACGGCCAAAATATCACAGAGATATCACAATTTCAAAATATCATGAAAAACTCAACTTTTTAAAAGTTCAAATATCTGATTCGAAATCGATATCATATCATCCTATGACCAATTCTAAAAACTGCAGTGAAGAAAGTTTTCGAAAATCTCACTTCGATTTTGTGAAATTGCAAAATATCATTTGAATTTTCAAATTTGATACTTTGATAATTTCAGGAATTTTGAAAAAAATCGAATGCCATCAGACCCAGAGAGTCAAATGAAAAAGATTCCAAAGTATTTTTCTGACTTGTTAAATCATATGAGAGAGTTATTTCAATAAATGGCAAAAAATGAATAAAAAAGCATCGAAATCACCAGTTTTTAAAAAATTATGCCGCAAAAACGAAGTGGTATATTGATGCCAATCTTTCTTCACAAAGTTTCCATGATAAGGTAGTATGATATGAAATCAATTTCGAATCAAATACTTGAAATTTTCAAAAGTTAGGATTTTCATGATATTTTGAAATTGTGATATCTTTGTGATATTTGGTCAATATTTTTCAATCTGTGTACATTTCGAGTAAAGGTCATTAAATGAAGCCCAAGACGTGCAAGTGCAACTGATAGGTATTTTCTAAATATTTTTTCCATACTTTTTCATGGGGTATGAATAAATTTGAGGACGACTGTAGATACCGGTGAGTGTCGCAAAAGAAGACACTAATCGGCAAATGAGAAGGAATATTCACACTTGAAATAAACTGCTTTATCTAGGGGCATATCTATAGATACTATAGTAATAGGCCTAGGCTAGGTTTTAAATTGTGGGTCTTGGATCTTGAATTATGATTGGGTCTTGGATCTTGGATCTTGAATTAGGGTGTCCCTACGTTTAACAGGAAAAAGAGCAGAATTGTGTGTTTTCACGTGACGTCATCAACCGCCATGAACTACATGTAGTTCTCTCCCACAATGGCACAAGGCTTTGTTGAGGCAGACGGGTGTGACATGACGCAATTTTCGCCAAGGCGTCAGGCCAACAATGGATGTTTTACGTAACACAGCGTCTTGCTCACCCTCCCGTCACTGGAGGCAAGTCCGACCCGCATCATATTTTTTGTGGTCGGCCTGCCATCTTTGAAGACGCTAAAAAGGCTCGTGAACCACCTATGAAAACAGCCTTGTGCGGAAAGCGACATGTTGATGTCCTGATGTGTTGTTAAACATAGGCCTATGTGAACGGAATGGTATGGGCCGATCCAGGCTTCCGAACATTAATAAACGAATTTGAATTTGAATTTGTTTCACCAGCACAGCTGACAAAAAGTCAAATAGGCCTAATTTCACTAAGAGTGATTGAAAAAAATTGTCATTGCTATGATTCAGAAGCCGAATGTCTGGCTTCACTCGGTAGTTCACATTTCTAGAAAAGAATGCGCATTTAGTGGATGAGAATGATGCAACAAAGCCGACAAACATGACAAACCGGAAAATCATGAAAACACATCCATCCGCATGTTGAGGGTGAGCGCATGCGCTCTTGAAAAATAGTTCCTCTGACAAATATTTCGCACAACAGTTCCCGAAAATGATACATCACAAAAAAGAGACCTACAGCGATGACATAACAGAAACGGTTGTTTTTTATTGGTAAAACATTCCTCAGAAACAGAAAAGAACGATTACCAAAAAAATGACATCATGTATTACGGCGCCGAAAAATTTGCATTGAGAACTACTTTAGTCATACATATAAACACTACGAAGGCCCGTGCAAGGCATTTTAGAAGTCGAACGCTATCGTCTTCCACTTTTTATAGCATCTTATCATAGATATACTGGATGAATTTTCCCATTTAGGAGCCACACAGTTACCATGGTTACATAAAGAGATTATTTTACCACAAAAATGGCCATGTGTAACATTTTGGTTAAACAGTGCTGCGTTCGAGTAGAAAAAAATAATTTCACAAGCCACCGTAGACAGCTGGTAGAAAAGTTCATTGGCTATTCCACCAATCAGAAACAAAAGATCAAAGGTTACGGATTAAAAATTCTCCTCCAAATCAGGCCTAAAAACCCTCCTCGAAACCATTGCAAAGCTCCTATGCAATGCATGACCTCAATGGTTCGGATCATACCTTAGGCATGACTCGCACTATTACCACCAATATTTTGGCAAAAGCAGCAGCAATAAAGTCACAATTCCTCGCACAGCTGACCGAGCTGCCCACTGTCTCTACGGCTGATTAAAGTTCACAGTGGCCGTATAAGTTTTAAGTGCGCATGCGCGAAATCAGCGCTAACGCGCCACGGGGCCGGATGTATGGGCGGTTATATCCGCAAAAAGTAGACGTTGACAAAACAGAGACGTTGGTTACAAAATCAGAGACGTGCTTTTAGAAAACAAAGATGTTCTCTGACAAAACAGAGACGTTCCGCTGCGACTTGGAGTCGTTCACAGAGGAGACGTTGGGTGATACTGGAGTCGTTAACAAAATTTGGAGACGTGGCCTTTCAGACACGTTCAATTTTTCAAACCTAGCGATAATTTTGAATGGTACCCAATACACAGACGTCGACATGATTTGGAGACGTGCATTTTCAGAGACGTTCAATTTTTCAAACGTAGCAATAATTTTGAATGGTACGCAGTACACAGACGTCGACATGATTTGGAGACGTGCATTTTCAGAGACGTTCAATTTTTCAAACGTAGCGATAATTTTGAATGGTACGCAATACACAGACGTTGACATAGTTTGGAGACGTGCATTTTCAGAGACGTTGGGTGGCGCTCGTGGCAGTTAAAGGTGAACTAGCCGTTATTTACCTCTTGTCCAGACAAATTTTAATGAGGTCGAATTTGATTGGTGCATGGTGATGTCCCATCATGCCTCAACATGAATTAAGATGAAAGGGGGCGCTGTGATCGCTTTCGTGAAAATCGGTTTTCACTGTAGTTGAGCCCCATTGGTAAGTATTTTTTTAAAAATTCCTTCGCAGTGCATTAGTCCTGGGATGTATCTACAAAACGCCGGGCGCAAAACTAAAATAATAGGTGGCGCTGCTGAGGTATTAACGCTTTTAAGTTTTTGGTCATCAGTTCTGAATGGGTTAACATATTGACCTAATTCTTGTACATTCATCATTTACACATATCTGTGCATCCATAGGCTACATAATGCAATTTTCCGCATTTAACCCCTTCCTCATCTTTTTCAGTAAAATAGAATGCTTGGACTTCCTGGGCCTTCCTTCCTGCAATTAGTGGCGCTATCCTAACCAAGCGGAGATAACCATAACAGGGGCGGATCCAGGGGGAGCAGGGGGTGCGCACCCCCCCCCCCTTCCGGGCCAGAGTGCCCTTTTTCGGCATAGGGTGCCTTTTTCGGCAGGGAGTGCCTTCTTCGGCACAGAGCCGAAAAAGGCATTTCATGCCGGGAAATAGCGTTATGAGCACTCTTATTTTCTAAAATTTTCCCGGGGCAGGCCCCCGGACCCCCGCCGACATTTCCCCTTCAGGGTGCCTCTTTCGGCAGAGTATTTTTTCCGGCACAGAGCCGAAAAAGGCATTTCCATGCCAGGAAATCGCGTTAAAACACTCTTAGTTTCTAAAATTTTCTCGGGGACGCCCCCGGACCTCCCGCCGATATTTGATCCTCTAGGATAGCCTACCTCTTTTGGCAGAGAGTGGCTTCTTCGGCACAAAGCCGAAAAAAGGCATTTCCGTGCCGGGAAATGACGTTAAAGCACTCTTAGTTTCTAAAATTTTCCCGGGGGAGGCCCCCCGGACCCCCCCCCCGCCGATATTTCGCCTCGCGCCTGCGGCGCTCGCTGCTAGGGACTAGGATACGGCCCGACATTTTATCAAATCTTTGCCCCCAAACTCCGGGACCTTCGTATGGCCCTGTCCCGCCCCGTCCAGGTCGCTCTCGCTCTCTTGAATCCATTGTTTGCATAGCATATGATGTATATATGTTTAAATCTAAGTCCCTGAAGAGGCCTGGGCTTTTCCATAGGGTATTGCCCTTTTGGCCCTGTCTGCACCCCCCGTATGCAAAATCCTGGATCCGCCCCTGCATAACTGGGTCACCTGACCGAATTTTTTGACATGTGTAAATGATGAACGTACTAGAATTACGTCAATATGTTAACCCATTCAGAACTTATAACCAAAAACATAAATGTATTAATATCTCAGCAACGCCACCTATTATTTTAGTTTTGAGCCAGGCGTTTTATAGACACATCCCTAGTATTTGTATTTGTATTTCATTTTTTCCGTCAGGGCCGACGCTATAGCATTATTGGCCCTGGTAAGTACGGAGGAGGCCATCACAAGCTACTCATGTTCCTCACTTGGATGGGGTATTTTACTTGCCCTTGCAAAGACACAAGGTACAAGGCACCACGGCTTACTGTCCATGCGACGGACGTGAAGAGCCGGGAATGAAATCCCATATGGCCCGGGCTGGATTCGAACCCGGGACCAGCCGCTTGCCAAGCGGACGTGATAACCACTAGGCTATTAGGCTCCATCCCTAGTAATAATGCACTGCGAAGGAATTTAAAAAAAAATATCAACCCACATGGCTCAAATACGGTAAATACTGATTTTCAGGAAAGCGGTCACAGCGCCCCCTTTCATCTTAATTCATGCTGAGGCATGATGGGACATCACCATGCACCAACATCCAATCAAATTCGACCTCATTAAAATTTGTCTGGACAGGAGGTAAATAACGGCTAGTTCACCTTTAACTGCCACGAGCGCCACCCAACGTCTCTGAAAATGCACGTCTCCAAATTATGTCAACGTCTGTGTATTGCGTACCATTCAAAGTTATCGCTACGTTTGAAAAATTGAACGTCTCTGAAAATGCACGTCTCCAAATCATGCATGTCATGTCGACGTCTGTGTATTGCATACGATTCAAAATTATTGCTACGTTTGAAAAAAATTGAACGTCTCTGAAAATGCACGTCTCCAAATTTTGTTAACGACTCCAGTATCACCCAACGTCTCCTCTGTGAACGACTCCAAATCGCAGCTGAACGTCTCTGTTTTGTCAGAGAACATCTTTGTTTTCTAAAAGCACGTCTCTGATTTTGTAACCAACGTCTCTGTTTTGTCAACGTCTACTTTTTGCGGATATAACCGTCCATACGGATGCGTCAAGTGACATTGAATTGAATCCAGGCCCCTTTAACGGCTTGTTTAAGCTAATGCACGTAAACATGGTAAATGTAAATCATTCTGCATAACGTATCGTGTAGAAATCGCTAACCTCTTCCTACACTCTGCAGCAAGCAACCAGATTCCGTGTTCAACGCTTTAGGATTTTCTCGTGCGACCTATCAGAAGCCTCGGTTCTCATGCGGTAATTTATTCAATACGAGTGCGCCGTTCAACTTCGTTGCGAACAACACTAACCTGCTGGTACATGTACATAATTGACTTCCCACTGCCAGTCCTACAACAGAATAACAAATAGTCTCCATCGAATATTGCCTCCGCGGCTTCTTTTTGAGTACTTGTAAGTCCTTGCACGGAGACTTTGCATTCGAATGAAGTTTCATCGAGCCCGCCATCTTGTCATCATAACCGAGCTACCGATGCAAGCTCTGCCGTGATTGGTTGCTATTTTTGGGACCGGGGAAATCCTTGAACACGGAATGTGGTCTGCTTGCGTGAAGGTCAAGGGAGGAGAAGCCGAGTCTTGACCTGAACTCAGTGAAGATGGTTTAAATGGGTCACGGGACAAAGTCGATATTCTAGCCGCACATACATGTATCACTGACTGTGATCTTGTAGCGATTACCTAGACACACCTTGACAATACACATCATAATGATAAATTTATCATTAGTGGATTCTCTGAACCTCAGCGTAACGACTACAAATCTAACAGTGGTGGCATAATGTGTATATTTTGAACCGGATATTGTTTGTAAAAGACTTGTAAATTTTGAGGGCCCGACAATTAACGGTCTCGAGTTCATGTGGTTGAAACTCATAAAGCAGGGTAAATCTCTTGTGTTTGGTGTTATCTACAGAAACACGGCTTTGCCGGTGATTTCATGGGATTACATCTTCGACCTTGGAGGAATTATACTGACCTCCAAGCTACGACAGACAGTGCATAAGACAATGATTGTGGTTGGTCTCCACAGGTGTATAGTGTGGTTCCTATTCATGCCGCAAGATGCCGTGAGCTGATTAGATTCTTCGGGCAGGAAGGGCGGAGGTCTGAATAAAAATAAAATTTTATTTTTTTCTGTTTTGAGCAATTTTGAATGTCGGTTGGTTTGCTAAATGGTGAAAAATAAATATTTTTTTATCTTGTTTTTGGAATATCGGGCGTCGGTGGGTTCGCTAAACAAGGTATAAAAAAAGTCCGGCCTAATGTTGATGTTTTAACCCCATTCTGTAGTGACAATTCCCCAGTCACGGCCATGTTAGATTTCTTGTATTTGCCTCTACTTCTAATCATATTTGACCCAGGTAATACTGCACATGTGTACATCCAAGGTACAAAAAGCACAAAATTGACACACTAAATGATAATAAACAAGAAGTCAATCTCCAGAATTCACGAATTTTCGACCCCAACCGGGGTCTTTTTCAAGTGGAACTTTACAATCTGAAACTCTAGAAAAGTCTTTTCTAGAGTTTCAGATTGTAAAGTTCCACTTGAAAAAGACCCCGGTTGGGGTCGAAAATTCGTGAATTCTGGAGATTGACTTCTTGTTTATTATCATTTAGTGTGTCAATTTTGTGCTTTTTGTACCTTGGATGTACACATGTGCAGTATTACCTGGGTCAAATATGATTAGAAGTAGAGGCAAATACAAGAAATCTAACATGGCCGTGACTGGGGAATTGTCACTACAGAATGGGGTTAAAACATCAACATTAGGCCGGACTTTTTTTATACCTTGTTTAGCGAACCCACCGACGCCCGATATTCCAAAAACAAGATAAAAAAATATTTATTTTTCACCATTTAGCAAACCAACCGACATTCAAAATTGCTCAAAACAGAAAAAAATAAAATTTTATTNTTTTCTCGCTAGGGCAGTCGGAGCGACTGTACGCATTGCCAGTTGGTATAGTTGAAGTACTGTACGCATTGTCAGTCTTATTTGTTTGCAATATTGGTGATTAAATCTGCCTTTTTTCGGCCTCGGAGTACAGCAAATAACATTAACATGAAAAAAATAAATACCTCTAGTACTAAGAGCCCCCTGTCTACGGTTTATTAGATTGATGTGAGGATTTCCTGTGTTAGATAGAATGAATGTTGATGAATAAAGCGGCGAATGGATTTGTGGGACAGGCTCTTAAGCTGCATTTATATGGGAGTAGGCCTATCCCACTGGCGACATTTTCCCACGACAAGGGGCGAATCTGAAGTCTGCTACATTCCCTCGACAAGCTGCGGTATTTAGCACTAATGTGTTTCGTATAGGATCATGGAGCCAGAGAATCACTGCGAACATAGACGGCAGTCTACGAAGACCTACGATTTTTCATCCGTCCCTTGTCGCAGGCCAAAATTCGCCAGTGGGACACTAGTATTAGCTGACACGCGGAATGCGGATTGCGGAAGCGGAAAATGCAGTGCATTTTCGCATACAACATATCGCTTCCGCCGGAGATTCCGCGTCCCTATACCGCATTCCGGATGTCTGTCTGGTAAACACAGCTTTAGACGGCGTGGATTTCAGCTCTCTATCCCTCCTCCAGGATCCCATGTCAAGGACATACCAATTGTCTTATTTAAAGGATTGCTTTACGGGAATAGGCAACCACGTGATAATGGCCAGAGTGTCCATCCCCCGGGAGCCCAACCACGTGATGATGCCCAAGCAGCCCAACACCCGGGAGTCCAACCACGTGATAGCCACCTTTGTGTGGTCTGCGGGGACAGGCTGTCCTCAAAAGCAATCTTATCTCGCATGTCACGCAGCACAGGGTCTGATGCAGGGGGGGGGGGCGTACGCCCCCTATTTTTGGCAGAGCAATGACTTTTTTTAGCAAGAATAATTCAATCACATAAAAATTCGAGTATTTTGCTCTCATGCAGATGCCAGGAAAATGCATCTAAAAGCACTTAACTTGTCAAATTTTTCTGGGGGAGGGTCCTAGACCCCACCTTTGGGCTGATCGCCCTTTCGGTGCTCACCACCGCGGTCGAGCTACGCCCCCCTTTCTGTCAACCCTGGATCCGACCCTGCAGCATCATCAGTAAGGGAAAGTTAGGATATGATTGCGCCGTCTGTGGGAAAAGATTCTACTCTAAGAAAAGGCTAGCTGACCATCTGGACTCCCACACGGGGATGAAGCTTCACCGTTGTGACACATGTGGAGGTATGATATATCGAAATAATACTGCATACAAAAAGGAACGTGGTTGAGCTCCCGGGGGTTGGGCTGTCTGCTGCGACGAAACATCAGCATGGAGACGGATTCTTTGCCTGAAACAGAACATACTTCCCCGTAATTACTGTAAAAGGACTGGTATCGCTGCTGCCATCCTCCAACCGCAGTGCTTTTATTTAGGATACCACTGAACGTTACGAGAAGCGAGGTACGAGATTATTTTTGCTAGCCGGCGAATAAACGAAGTACACACATTTTAACTGACAACGCGTACAGAGGGAAATTTCATTTGACTGACAATTCGTACAGGAGTCTGGCAAAATCTCAATAATTTTCACTGAAGCAAATATAAAAACTCGGCCAGGAATGGTAGGAAATATCGAATACAAACCTTCTAGTGTGAGCACTCATCATGAATGCCCTATCTCCACACGCAAGCGCATGAAATGCCAAAATGTGCCAAATCGGCAGACTTCTAGTGCATTTGGCCCTTGGATAGGCTATTATGTGAATAAAAGGGTAATATTCTGAGGTTATCTAGGTGTCTTTTGACATAACGTAGGTGACTTTTCAAGAATCTGCCCCATTATCATGAACACTATTGAGCCACACATGATTTTGTGAATGCATCGTCTGCTATCAGCTCAGGACCGGATATTCTGACAATGCGTACAGTAAAATTTGAATCACCAGCGTGGAAAAGGTCACCGATGTTACCAGACAAATTCTAACATGTGCAGAAGAAGTCATACCTTCCAAAACGATAAAGATCAATAAAAAAGACAAACCCTGGATGACCTACGAAATAAAGCGTGAACACCCTGTACATAACTATGATAAGATCAGTCATGGAATATGGAATTATCTTGTACTACCATTGACTACAATAAGGAATGCCTGCTTACGAAACAACTAGAATCTATTCAGTATCAAGCTGGTTTGATTGTGTCTGGTGCCTTAAGGTTCTCAAGTTATGAGAAGGTGCTGAAAGAACTTGGTTGGCCAAAACTTGTTGATCGTGTCAAATTTATTAAGTGTACAATATTTTACAAGTGTATTAACCAACATATTAGGGAGGTTTCGAAACCAAACGACAAACGTAAACGTGTACGACAACGACAGTTTATCGTTCGTTCGAGTAAATAACGTTATGTATGTTTCGATGATGACGAAACCCACGGACGTGAACGTAAACAGTAAAATCGGTCAAAATACAAAGGATATTTTGCTACTATTCCAATCGTGGTTTTTACAGTGGTAGGATTTCATGTCTGATTTCCCACCGATCTTTTGTAAATAGGCCTATTGTACAACCATGCTTGCAACTGATTACGTCACAGGGCGAAACCTTCCTGAGCAAAAGTGTGTATACGGTAGACTGCTTTTTCTTGGGTGTAGTTTTTTTGTGGCATATTGAACGCCATGATCTGGGAAGTCGTTTGGCCGGGCTCAGGCCAACGTCAAATACCCTGATTTAGCGTGTGTTCTTTACGACAATTGAATTACAACACAGTTTGAACGATTAATTGTGATATAGTTATGCTAATAAAACATGTAATCAGGTCAGCCTGGACGCGTTAATCATGCAAAGATTTCCCAAGTGAAACGGCATTTTATGGCATTTTCATAATGCACATTCAACATGTTCAACGCGCCATACAGAACAAAGGTGTCTGACCTATTTTTCCAGTCGTTTTCGATATTACGTTCGACCGGTTTGGAATTTGCATATGACGTCACATTTTTGCGTTGTCGGTTACGGATATGATTGTCGTTTGGTTTCGAAACCTCCCTAATGCCAAAAACTTCTCTACGTATGTGTTGTCAAAATGTACCCGAACAATAACTGGACCTCCTAACCTGCGCAACCCACTTCATCTTCTTCCGCCATTTGGGAGAACTGATCGGTTTGTTCTTTCGTCCCCTCAGCATGCAGGCTTTGGAATAGTCTGCCGATAGATATTAAACAATAGCCTTCTGTGGTCTCTTTTAAATTACGTTATAAAAAGCAATTCTTCGTGAAGCCGATTGTTAGTTCTGGTCAAGGGTCAAGACTCTTGGCTATATTTCATACCAGATTTAGAGTTGGTTTTACTACATTAAACCATGACCTCTTCATTAGATCGTTAGTACCATCTGCAATGTGCGCCTGCATGCTGGGGGACGAAACGTACACTCATTATTTTCTTTTTTGTCGAAGATATACGGATCCTCGTAATAGACTGTTCCTAAGTGTGATACAGATCTTTGAAGAGTGTGGGCTAGACTTTTTTCTTTTCCCCAGCGATTTTATTCTGCAACATCTAATTGAAGGTTTTGGACACGAGTTCCAAAAATATAACACAGTCCTATTTGAAGCCGTTCAATTGTACATTCGTGAAACTAAACGTTTCGATACCAGTTAAGAAACTCTCTCCTCTCCACCTCCTCATCTTCGTAATCTTAGACTTTATCCAGTAATACTGTTTATGTTAGTCATGTTTTCCAGTTTTAGCAATCCATTATTTGATCAAAACGTTATGGGGCATCACTTTAAGCCGCGCACTTTCCAGATCTAAAATCTTGCTCCTGGTCAGGGCGCGGCTACTCTAAAGGGCATATCNAATCTGAATGTGAATGACTGGTCGCACAAAGGCCAGTTCCGTGGATTGCCACTAGGGAATGAGCTCAGCTATAGGTAGCCCCCCGCCTTAAAAGAAAACGTAGGCCTAATTAAGTTACCAATTTAATAAGGAAAACTAAAGCTTCTTATAAAGAAAAAATTGTGCAAGATATATCAGATTCACCTACAGAGAAAGACTGGTGGCGATTAATCAAGCGAATTATGCACCCAAGCTCGACCTATAAACAAATTCCACCCTTTGAATTCGAATCCGGATATGCCTCTACCGACGAAGAAAAAGCAACATCCCTAAACGATTACTCCTCGTCTGTGACACAAACAAACGACGAAAATTTCGTGGCACCACCTATGGAAATACGTAGCGACCAACTCCTCTATAATATTGAAATAACTCGACAAGATATTAGTAATGCTTTCAGAATGCTAAATGTAAGAAAGGCACATGGACCAGACGATATAAATCCACACTTATTAATTAGAGAGAGTGAAACTCTCATCCCTGTTTTCCAAATTTTGTTTCAACTTTGTCTTAACTCAGGAACTTATCCAGATTTATGGAAACTAGCCAACGTGACACCAATTTTCAAAAAGGGTGACCCGCATCTGTCAAAAAACTATCGTCCCATATCGCTGATAAGTTGGGAAAACTCTTTGAACGAGTAATACACAAATACCTTCACAATCATGTCCACTCATCACTTTCCCCAAAACAGTCTGGCTTTTTACCTGGTCGGTCAACAGTTACCCAGTGGTTACGGACGTATCATGAAACACAAAGATTCCTCGACATAGGAAATGAAATTCTATTTGTTTTTCTCGACATACCTAAGGCATTTCACAAAGCTTCCCACAAGGCTCTCCTCTACAAACTCAGATTTTATGGCATAAATGGCCCTTTACTCACACTTCTCAGCTCCTACCTAAATAATAGAAAACAACGTGTTGTTATAAATGGTTCAAAATCACCGTGGAATGCTGTTCATGCAGGAGCTCCTCAAGGATCCATTCTTGGTCCTCTATTTTTCTTGTTATTTATAGATGACATCACGGAGGGGATCAGTGTATCAATCGATCTTTTTGCAGACGATACCTTTCTATATATCGCGTCCAACAACCTACCAAGGGATAGCCAAATAATTCAAGAAGATCTGAATAAAATAGTCAGGTGGGCAAACTTTTGGCGTGTCACATTTAATGAAGATAAATCAGAATGCCTCATTGTTAGCCGTAAATTAAACCCTTCTCTCATAACATTACAAATGAACGAAAAAGATCTTGCTACTGTAGAAAGTCATAACCATCTCGGCCTAACCATGGATAAAACTGGATCGTGGAATGAGCACATTAACAATATGATAAATAAAGCCCAAAAACGCCTTGGTATTTTTCGCAAAATGAAATATAGTCTCGATCGCCGTTCACTCGACAGGATTTATAAGTCGTTCATTAGACCGCTTTTAAAATATGGTGATGTGGTGTGGGACTGCATCCCTGACTACTTAGCTGAAAAAAATATGAAATAGAAATCGGGTTTCTAAGGTGAAAGACATTGCTTCCTACCAGAATCGAACCCACGCACCCTCGCATAAGGCATCAATCGCCAGCACTAAGAGGCAGCACGCCTTAGACCACTAGGCCAAATCCCCATCTTCAAAAAAAGATGGTTCAATAGCCCATGTTTAAACGAGGCGTCCATCAGTACCCTGCGAGTAGTCCAAACAATCTCCGAACCCAAACAGTTATGTTATGCAAGGGGTTACAAATAAAGGAGATACAAGTAAAGAATATGAAATAGAAATCGGGTTTCTAACGTGAAAGACATTGCTTCCTACCAGAATCGAACCCACGGACCCTCGCATAAGGCATCAATCGCCAGCACTAAGGGGCAGCACGCCTTAGACCACTAGGCCAAATCCCCATGTTCAAAAAAAGATGGTTCAATGGCCCATGTTTAAACGAGGCGTCCATCAGTACCCTAATTCTGACTACTCAGCTGATAGAATAGAAAAGATCCAAATCGAATGTCTCAGGGTTATCTCAGGCCTGACCATTAGTTGTCCTACTGCGAAACTCCTAAAAGAAACCGGTTACGAACCTCTAAGAACAAGACGCCTGAAACATCGACTAACCATGTTGTTTAAAATAAGAAATCAACTTTGCCCTGAAAATCTTACCGAGCTTTTACCAAATACTCCCCAGGATATACACACACATAATCTCAGAAACGTTCAAGCCTATCGCCCCTACTCTTGCCACACTAATTCTTTTAAAAACTCTTTTTTTTCCTGCGGCAGTAACCGATTGGAACACCTTGCCGGGCCACTGCAAAATCCAACAAACAATAGTCTCATTTAAAAAGTCATTACAAGCCCTGTATCCAATGAGGAACCCGCCCTGCGGTTTATCCCGACAGGTCGGCGCTGCGAGCGATAGCACCGAAACGACGTCATTGACGTTGTTTTAGGTGTTGACGTTGCGTCATGAAAAAATTTCCTGTAAATTTTTCTACAGGAACAATGACACAAATGACGTTGTCCCTATCGCTATCGGATCTCTTAATTTTAAGAAAAAAAGGAATGAGTTTAAAAGAAAATTTCATCTGCTACACGATAGTGTAAGTTTTACTGCCATGCGACCAACACAAATGGTTTATTTTCACGCCAGAAATAAATGGAAATAACGTTAGAAAAAAGAGATTTCGGTCACATCGCTCGCAGCGCCACGTTGTGACGTTAGTGTCGGGGTTCCCATACAACCCGTCCCTCCTTGGTATTCATATGGACGAAGAGAATCGAATATTATATTAGCAAGAATCAGAAATGGCTGTAGTAATCTAAACGATCACCTGTACAAGAATTTTTGTCAAATAACCCACATTGTAAATATCACGTGACTTGTTTTGAAAATGCATCTCATTATTTTTTAGAATGTAATAAATTTGTGCGTGAGAGGGCTCATATGTTAGACGGCATTGCGTCCGACTTTGCTGAATATATGCAGGGGGCTGCTCTCCCTACCACTAATATAAATCTACTCCTATATGGCAGTGATATTTTTTCAGTTTATGTAAATGAACTTGTAAGTAATCGAGTATGCAATTTCATAAGAGAAACGAAAAGATTTAGTATGTAAAATCGCACCAGTAACGTATGTACAATACAAGTGTATAGGAAAGTGAAATTCGCACCTTGAACTGCTTGAAAGGCATTTTAGAAAGGTTTCGAATAACTAATCCAACTTTTTGGTTACTCTTTCTAGATTTATTTTAAACACGACGTTTCTACCAGTCTTCCCTGGTCGTTGTCAAGTGTACTTGTCACTTTGATTCAGTTGTACACTTGACAACGACCAGGGAAGACTGGTAGAAACGTCGTGTTTAAAATAAATCTAGAAAGAGTAACCAAAAAGTTGGATTAGTAATTCGCACCTTGCACGTTATGCACGTTTTCTTTCTTCCACACGCCATCTTACTGTACATTAATTTTCTTGTTACTTATGGGGTATGGCGATTTTAAGTACCATTTACTTGTGAGCCATATCCCTTTGATTTATTCTCAATAAACACCCATATATCGGGTGATTCAAAAAACACGTTCCGAGACGGATGCACCCAGACGACATTTGATTGACATGTATCATTTGCAGGTGACTTGCACTTAGTGCTGGATATTGCGTTTTTCAGACAGTGTGATACTTTTTGTCATAATTTAGGAAGTTTGCCAGCTAGATGAATGAGATTTGGCAGATTACCTCAGGTTACGCCTCTCTTGGTCCCTGCCAAGTGGCATTGTCATACGTTAATTGTAAGACAATTTATTAACCCTTAAAGTTCGGAACGTTTTTTTCTGAATCACCCGATATATCAAAAACCACATCCATGCGTACACGCGCAGGTATGATTATTCCATGCGTACTTCGTTCATTGCTCAGTGCCTGGAGGCGAGGTAATAGCTCAGAGAGAGCTCTGATTGGCCACTCTTTATCTCGGTGGCAGTGAGAGCGGAAATGTGGGTAGTATCAGGCAAGGGTGTATTGAGCGAGAGTAGGAGTGATAGGAACCCTTGTCAGGGCAAGATGCGGTACCAGTTTCAAATCGCTTACTGTGCCAGATCTCCCGATATGTCAAAATATCAAATTGCTACATCAATATCATGATGCTGACCCAGGAGAATACTAGTAAATCTGTTGATGCCATCGGGCCGTATTCTAGAAGCTTCCTTAACTCTAAGGTTTACCTTTAGCTATTGTTTGGAGGGCAGACTACAAAAGCTTAAAGGAGCTGGACGTCCAAGTTGTAAACACTCACTCACTGGTTCTCTATCCACGCGACGCCTGCGGTGCTGCCACCTATTGTCGGTGATATGTACTGACGTGAATATCGTGAGTGAGTTGCATCGGACCGGGAACCAGTCTAACGATCACAGGGCGCTACTGGTGCTGCCACCTGCACGAAGGAATAAAACTATTTTGCCGACCATGTTTGTAAACAAACCAGCTTGTTTACAACTTCGGCGTCTAACTCCTTTAAAGTGGACCTTATAGTTAAGGAGGCTTCTAGAATACGGGCCAATGTCTTGCCAAGGGCAATAAACATAGGGAAGGAACTTGTTACTAGCACGCTACCTGGCCTCGGAACGAGGTTATTCAAGAAACAAAAGTGTGACAGACAAATCTCAACCTTTGATATATCAATTTCACCATGAACCAGGTATCGGAGACCGGAAATTTTCATTCCATCTTTTTGCTCAGGTCATGTTATCTGGGGGTAGGTCACATTTCCAGGTCTGCAGCTGTTGCAGGAACAAAGTTACAAGATGCGACAGACTGAACAGACAGACAGACCACGACTGTTACGGCCACGCATTCTTACGAATGTATCAATTTAACTCATTTGCATATCTGCGTGGATGTAGGTCACGGCGTCGTGGCTGTGAGAAAACACCGATCGCAATGTTCGAAGTCGGACCCGGGCACAAAACTGGCCAATATTAGATGCAAGATGCGTTACACATACCTTTTGATACCATTTGTATGATTTCACACAACATTTTAATCATTAACATCGTCCACGGCAACATTTTAAGGTGAGTTAGACGGGATAGAGTCATCGATCTGGCCGTTCGAGCCGTTCCACATTTCATGTGCCGCCATCTTGGCTTGCGCTAATTTATGCAAATTAGTGCAAACAGTGCAATTTGCGACTCGGGCGCAAAGTTTTCAACACCTTATCTATGTTTTTCAAAATATATAAACTGACTATTATCGAATATTTACTTTGATCTAAATACCTTCATTCCGATTTTGTTGATCAAACACACATAAACTGAGTATTTTGGTCATGTTGGTCGCCACGGCGCACTAATTTTGGCGGGAAAATGACACCCTCACTTCCTGGCCCATCGGCGTTAAAACAACCGCCGTTCACGAAAAATCATGAATGTAGGCTGCGGGATCTGATCATAATGAATCATCTCATGCTCTGATTGGTTCAAACTGTGCACAAATGAATTAGTAATCAGGGTTCCGAGGTCAGCAAGTATCGGAGTCCGATGATTGGTCAGCTGGCTACTTCCACAAGCTGTCCACGTGAACAGATGCGTGATCGTGGTGAACTGGCGAATGACGTTGTGCCGTTGGGATCACCGTAAGATGGCACGTCAAGTTGACCCAGTTAAATCATTGCGTTGAAATGCATTACTCGTAACAGTCGTGAGACACTCACGCACACACACAGACACCACGACCAAACACAGTATGGTTTCCGATACTAGTACCGAAACCGTAATTATGATATCTTATGATTATCTTTTATCATAAGTGTGATTAAACTTGTGAGAAAATTGATTTCATGAACTAACTACGTACACAAAAATTCATTTTTTACTCGCTACTATTAGTTAATGAATTTACCTTTCTACCAGATCCTCATTTCGGCCAGATAAGGAAGCCCCCTGCTTGATAACTCTGTTTTTAGCTTGGATACAGTCCATTTTCTATACTGTGACATATTGATTCAGGCAAGACTTATGACTGATAGTATAGTGGAGCCACCTATTGAGCCAAAATTATCTGGCGCTCCCTGTTCTTTGGTCTCCGTTGGCCATTGTAACCGGGCAGATCGCCCAGTGCAACAAGCTCCCGCAAACAATGCGACGACCACTCAAGCGATCAGGGCCCGGTTGCACCAAAGGTCTTACGTGCTGTCTTAACGTTATGAATAACAAGAGGCCCATGGGCCTTGCGCTCAGCTGACTATGACCTGCCAACTCAAGAGGTTGAAACAGGCATGACAGGGGAAACGAGATACAAGTACGAACCCTTTTAATGGTTAGCAAGCAAATATTAGCATTCCTTGTGGAAATCAGTGGAAAGGGGTTAATATCACTTTGTGAATCGAAAAAGATATCTTATCAGACCATTTGGGTAGGAAGAGGTTAATACATGTAGGCCCTATCTCTTGGTGAATCGAGATAGATATCCTATTAGGCCTACACCCATTGGGTGGGAAGGGGTTAATACCACTTCATGAATCGAGATAGATAGGCCTACATGTTGTATCATATCAGACCCATTTGGTGGGAAGGAGTTAATAATATCTCTTGGTGAATTGTGATAGACATCGTATTACACCCATTGGGTGGGAAGGGGTTAATAGGCCTATCACTTGGTGAATCGAAATAGAAACAAGTTGTGTCATATCAGACCCATTTGGTGGGAAGGGGTTAATATACGGTATCACTTATGAATCGAGTATAAATATCGTATTAGGCCTACTGGGTGAGGAGGGGTTCGGTAATATCAGTAGGCCTGCAATTCTTGGTGAGTCGAAATAGATATCTTTTGACACCCAGTGGATGGTAAGGGGTTAATAGATGGGAGCCAGTCCATACTAATGGTGGATGAGGTGAGCAAGCACATGGTTAATTGATCTGGGGATGTCCGTCTACTCTACCATCAGTTTACCTTTTAATGGAACATTGTACCCGGTAATTGTTGACAGTCAGTCTCTGATAATATTCCGACTCACCTTTATCTATAAACCACCACACAAAAAAGTGGATATAGGCCTAACATGCCCACATCTATACAATAAAAGGGAAAGTGCGATTCTTTGTCCGCTATGCACGGAAAACCGGTGGTATTTAGTGCATAACGGTCATGTTCAACGGATAGGGTATCACTCATAGATGGTTTTGCACCAAAAATAAGTGCAACTTTTGGCCTGCAAACTGTGGTTTTAAGGCATTTTTTCTTTATGGGAACTTCCCAAGTTTATTTAAAGCTGAAGGGGAATTCCAGTGACCTACTTATTATAAACAGCGGCTGATAAGGGCTAGGTCCAGGAAAAACTGTACAGTGGGACCATGGGACAAGCTGGTAGTGCGTAATAAAAACACCCTGTAACATGTAAATGTGGGCTATCAAGACATAATTTGGGGTAGGTTATTCAGAATTGGCTCCTTTAGATCAGAATATAGTAGTCTGAAACATACTAGGCCCGTTTTATTTTAGCCTGATATTTACCGTTCCCGGCAGGGGTGTAAGGATATTGGTTTCAGGGCTGTGAAATGGCGGCGATTTCGTATGATATTTACATTGTCCGAGAAAATTGCCAATAAAAAGAGTTAGAATCATTGGAATTTAATGAAACTCAAATATGATATTCTCAACAAATGCCACTTGAGCCTGTGAAAATTTGAATTGGCTCCTATGTGTAGTTTTTGAATTATTT
>NMRB01000085.1:246487-284104 GCA_002633025.1 Notospermus geniculatus
AAAGTTGTTGAACGTTGTTGAAAGCTGTTGAACCGTCTAAACCCCCTTTCAACACGTTTCAACAGGTCTTTCAACAGCTTTCAACAAGTTTCAAAAATAGGAACATGTTCCTATTTCTGAAAACCTGTTGAACCCTGTTGAACGCTGTTGAAAGGCCGTGTTGAAAGGTGTTGAAAGGGGGTTTACACGGTTCAACAGGTTTCAACAACGTTCAACAGCGTTCAACATTCAACAGCTTTCAACAGATGTTGAACCGTGTAAACCCCCCTTAGGGTTGTCGCGAATTCCTTATCTTGCAATAAGAACGTAAGACAAGTTTGGTGCAACCGGGCCCAGATATGAGACAAAATACGATCAGTCGGGCGACCACAGTGACTGGTCGCTTGGTGCAACGATCTGCCGCAGACTACGCGACAAATCCTGCAAATCTCCAGTCGCTCTAGCAGTCGGAAAGGTAGTCTCCAAAAAAATCGCAAGAAAAATCGCAGGTGTGCGCCATGCTTTAAATTTTTGGTCTCCTGATGCGATCGAAATTCATTGGTCTCCGTTGGCCATTGAAACCGGTCATTCAAATCGCCCAGTGCAACAATCTCCCGCAAACACTGTAACGACCACTCAAGCGATCAGATATGACACGAGATACGATTAATCGGGCGACCACAGTGACTGGTCGCTTGGTGCAACAATCTACCGCAGAGTAGGCGACAAATGCTGCAAATCTCCAGTCACTCTAGCAGTCGAAAGGGCAGTCTCCTAAAAAATCGCACGAAAAATCGAAGGTGTGCGCCATGCTTCCTAACACCAGACTTAGCGGTCGCATACCAATCAACCTAGTAGGATTGGTAATAAGGCCGAATCGGTTAATGTCGTCCTGGGTATAACAGAAATATACCCAGGTTCAATGTCGTCCTACAAAACTATACCCTGGGTATAGTTCGATCTACAAAAGTATACCGAGGATTGGATACAACACCTGAAGACGAGATTGTTCTTGCAAATGCCAAATGACCATGCACAAGCATGACAAGTCCAAAAACATCGCTCTAGCGCCCGACACGACGGGCACCATTTTAAGACACTGTATATTGTACCGACAGTCATCAAAGAATTTTTCGTGCCGTTTATCGTCACTCAAATCCGCAATAGTACTCGCAGCACGGCTGATGTAATGTCGATGCGGACGTAGATGAATGCACGACACCGAACAAACATATGACGCAGATCGGCTCTGTTCGTTTGCTCATTTCTTTGAAATTGTGAGCTTAACTTGCGATAAGTTTGGACCATTGTGTTAAGACAGATGTTAACAGTTGACCCATGCTATCGATGAGCAGAAAAGCTGACGATACTGACTGGTATTCTGACGATGTTGATTGCATAACTGCCGTCTCAGTTGAAGCGAGAAACAAAATGGCGGCCATCCATGTCTAACTCGTATCTAGGCTCAAAACTACGGTACTGGGTATACTTTTGTAGATCGAACTATACCCAGGGTATAGTTTTGTAGGACGACATTGAACCTGGGTATATTTCTGTTATACCCAGGACGACATTAACCGATTCGGCGGTAATAAGGGAAAAGAAGAAAATGAGGAGTAAGCCTAATACCAAACATTTGCGGCCCCTGCCACTCAAGCTGGTAAAGACTGGTAGTAGAGGGGAGTTATGGAGTTATCAGAACTCAGCATCTGATGTTGAGACCTGAGGGGTGATGATTTTAAGGGTCCACATCCACCACAACTCTGTTCTGAGGAGGGTCGTCTCATCTGGACATGTCTCCAGTATGCTGAACATCAGGCCTTCATACTAAAATTCATTGGGTCAAATATAACCCAAATCATATAACCCAATAAAGCGTCACTATTGCACTTGACCAATACTGGGCCATAATAGCCCATTTTTATTGGGCAGGCCTATGACCCATTTTATAAGGGTCAAATTCAAGTCCAACATTGGGTTGCTTTCAACCAATACTGATGGGTTAACTTGACACGTCAATTGGGTAAAAAAATAACCCAACATTAACCAAGTGTCACTCTTGCACGTGCCCAACAGGGGGTTACTGTAACTTAACCCAACACAATTACATGTAGGTCAATCTTTTTACCCATCGATTGGTTTACGAAGTATCCAAAGTAGTGCGACATCATGTGCATGTTTCGTGCCAGTAAGGAATGGGGAATGAATTGCTCTCGGCACGAGACACACTCACATGACACGCACAATGGCTGCCGCTGTCGGGGTGGGTGGGCTTTCCAGTTTGCCCCCCCCCCCCCCACCCCCCCCCCCCCCCCATGATGGAATTAGTAATAATATTACTGCTAACAGCGCATCTGGACCACTGTGTTTCCTTCCCACTCGCCGATTTCCAAAACCAACTGAATAATAGTCAGGCAATCACGTGCTCCTGACGTCACACCACTTCAGATAAAAATACAGACCAATCTCGTGTCATATTATTACCCTTCAGGTTAGGGTATGCGAGAGTTGGGTCACTCAAATAACACACGTGTTGGGTTATCACATTGAGCTTTTTAAGGGGAAGCTGGTGTTGTACATTTTCATATTGCTTGGATCCAGGCCCCTCTGAGAAAAGCAATAAAGACACCCCTCAGTTGACTGTTTTTATGATCCAATGTGATCACTGTGCTTTATAGAAACAGAAAATGAGCAATGTCTTGAGGATTACAGCTTAATTACATTACGTAATCAAAAACGAAGAAATTCACCAAGCACGAAAAACAGGTACAATTTTCTTAGAGAAGAAGCGTGTAAATGACATATACATGTACAGGGGAGTGGCAGCAATGTCACAAACCCATAGAACCTCGGGTGGCGAGGGTGTCTTGACCTACACTTCATGTACACCATACATGCTCAGTTCCAGGAAGTAAAATCCACAAGTGTCATGGCTGCCCTGTCTTGGAAAATCTGGCAGCATTCATGGAATTCACGAGCAGAGTACTCTATATCTGTTAAAAATATTGCTATCAAAAGGGGTGGACTAAGTAGAAGAAACCTCGAACTTCATGATACGCATGTTGTTTGATCTTCAAAATGTAACATTTCTTGGGAAAGTGTTCCGACAACTAGTCTTTTGTTTCAGGTTATTAGCTAATTAGTGAGTTCTAAGTGTGTCTCATTAGTATAAGGCAACTGAAGGGATTCAGACCGGTGGTTTTGGAGGTTACCGGTTTAAACCAGTTTCGACCAATTTCGACCAGTTTTGATTGGTTTCAGCCATTATGTCCCGCATATCCACTCAGTTGCCTTATACATGTACTTGTAAAAACATTACAGTGAAACTTAAGTTGCTTTCACTATATTATGTGGAATAATCCCTTGCTGGTACAAGTAATCTAAGCTCATATTACTAACTGCAACAACGCCACCTAGTTTCAAAATCTCTTCTAAATTTGCTTGACTCGGTGAACAGATGTTGATTCTCAGAAATCTTCTCAGTACATAGGAATAACCAATTGTTACTCCGGCTAAAAGAGTACTCTGATATAATGTATTCACAAAATCCTTCTTGTTCATATCCAAAGGAGTAAAGAAACGTACTTTTTCAACGAAGAAAAACACAAATATTATGAAATAATAACTACAAGTACGACTGTTTTAGCACAAAACACTTGAAAATGCTAATTTAAGAAAAAATCTCCTAAACAAACAAATGGAACAACACGTAGGGATTGAGGAAAATATGATTGAAGTTGTTGCAAAGGACGTTTCACCTTCAAAATACTATGAATCAACCCTACATGACCTATCTTTAGGCAATCAATTAGCTGATATCTCAGAAGTGAACATAAATAAATACTTCAAATCACAATTCAACACTTTAGAACCTGTCACAGAGACCTTTGTAGATAATTTAATGCTGTACAAAACTATGAAAAAAGGAGAAGTGATAAAAGAAAATAAACAGTTCCTATTGAACACAAATAATAGAAAAATGACAAATCTTAAGGAATGTTAAGGAATGTTTCTATCAAGGTGATATTATTTTAGATGCTTTATCTGTAAAAATAAAACACGTAATAAAATGCTAATTCTGAAAATACAACTTCTTACATTCTACAAAGGATCAACAGCGAACTAAAGTTAGACAATTTTGTTGCAACGTTTAAAGTTTCACTATCAGATTTCACACTAAATGAGCTAATAGAAAAACTTCCTGCAATTGAGGTTCTGTTAAACGAAAAATGTTTCTTCATTTTAGATGCTGATGTAACAAGAGATTACAGAGGTTCTTTTAATGAAAATGATTAATGTTTAATCTTTTTGAAAGTCACGGTTTTACAATGCTACAATTGTTTTCAAACACACGTGTTTCCTGTATTCATGAAGATTGTAGAATAAAGGTATATAACAAAACTGCATGTCAATTTAAATCACCGGGGGTAACTGTTAATTTCGGCTCAAACTTATTCAACTTCATTAATTGTTCACAAAAAAGGTTAGGTGAGTCATTCAGAAGAACAATTGAGGAAGGTTTGATCAGAGTAGAAATAACAAGTAAATGCTTGTGTGAAGGATTACAGATGCTAGAGAGTATTTCTTCACTTCTACAAAACATAAATATCTATTTCACTCCTTCGTATCTTCAACTTAAAGCTTTAACAGATGAAATATTTCAAACCGTTTGTATTCTAGACAGGATTCAAGAAAAATATTACTTTTGTTATTATTCTGATTTGAAAGCTAAAAAAATTATAGGCTACACATCGGGTAAGTGTAAGTTTACAGAAGCCTCTTTCAGATCAATACTAGCAATGTTCACACTAAAAAATGTTCCCTGTCTTTTTATCAATCTCTCAAAAGGAATTAAATCCGAGAAATCACCTACTGAGGATAATCACAAGCTAATCTTGAAAATAAAACGATTTGTAAAACCTGAAGGTGAGACAGTGTTAGCTTCTTCGAATTCAATGTTTACGGTACACGTAAAGGATTTTTCAGAATATAAGGTGAATGAAACAGGAATAGACTTTATCACATTACAAAAGAGACGCAATACAAATTCTTCTCCGCTATATGAAATAGTTGAGATAGCGTTACATGTACCTCAAAAGATACAAATACAAATCTGTTCAAAAAGAGAGAGGAAGAGGATTTTAGAAAGGAATGAATTTCAAAGAAAGCTTGAAGAAATAGAGAAAAACAGAGATCTCATTAAAGAAGAATACAAAGCAAAAATAGAGGCAATTGAAAAATATACAGAAAATGAATTGAAGTTAGTTGACGCCTGACAGTGAAGCAAAAATTACTAAACGTCCTTTCAGAAACAAACCCCTAAAAATCACAGGATTACAGAATAATACTTTATTTGAGGTTAGAGGTTTTACAACTAATTTCCGTTACATTCTTACAGATTTAGGTTTGTTTGAAAATGAAGAAAGTTTACAGACATCGATGTCGAACCTGTTACGTAAGGAACTTATACACATTTTTCAAAGAAGAAAAACCTTTGTGATATTTTCAACTATAGTTCCTTGATAACGTATTCAAGACTTGAAAACCCCCTGTTCAGAGTTCTGAAGGTTAAAAGAAATGTGTTTCTCATCTTAAATAAAATTGACACTCAATGCCTGAAAGAATACAACAAATTAAACTCAAAAGAAACTAAAGTGGATTATAGAAATATCAATGTAAAAATAAAGGATTGTAAAAGGCTAGAGGAATTACAAGAAAATACAGAATATCAAAACAAGCAAATTTCTCTCAGAATATACAGAGGAAAAACAAGACATATTTTAAAACCAAATGATTTCCCTGAAGACTCTTTTGTTTCAAACGAATTCTTTGATGATGAAATGAAGAAGTGTAATGAAAAAGACGCATTCATAATAAAGACTTATATAACCTAGAATATAATTCTCAAAGAAATAAGGAAATGTTACTAACTTTAATTTCACTAAGATCAGGCTGTGAAGGTTCCCGAGGAACATTTCTTCCTGAAAAAGAACCTCAAATGAAATGTGAAATTCTCCCTTCTCTTCAAACTTTACAACCTCAAGAAATAATTCAACCTCAAAATAATCATCAAATGTCACAACCTCAAAATAATCATCAACATCAACCTTCAAATAAAAAAGATAGGAATAATAGAAAAGTTAAGTATGAGAAATGCTCAAAAGAAATCTCCTACAGTAATCAGACCGGGCCGTCACGCGGTACCGTGATTCGCGCTTTACCGTGACTTCCGTGGTGAAAAGAGGAAGTGGATCGAATGTGGCGCAACCGCACAACTGCTCGCCGAGCATGGTGGGAATGGTGGTCGCGCTGCAGCGTGATATCACGGGGCAGTTGAAGTTTTACAATGGTTTTACAATGGTTTACTTGTGAAGATTACAACAACAATCGCGGCTAACCGAGGCCACCCGAAGATAAGAGACTTTAGCACGTCTAATTTCAAAAAAGCGTCAATCGTTTAAAAAAAGCGTCATTTTGAAATGACCTGTCCAAATGCAATGTCTATCATCTTATCTACATACGTGAACTGAATTTCAGGCTTTGCAGGCGTTTATGGCGCCGAAAATCGCATATAATGCAGGTAGGCATGGCAGGCCTGCCATTACGGCTATCGAGGTAAATTTCGGTCGAAAATTGCCTGTAAAATCTTTAAACGTGAGTATGACACAGTGAATTCTTGCTTGTTTATTGACAAAAATTGTATAAATTAATGGTTAGAAGTTTCCGTCCCCTCCACGCAGGATTGTAGGTGTTTTCTGCCGAAACAAATATTGTATTTTGTACAGTCATTGCGCGGTTGGGCGCGACAAAGTCACGTGCACGTTTCCATCACCATGATCACGGTACCGGGTGACGGCCCAGTCTGGTAATGTTTCAAAGCATAGAAAGTTATGTTAAATAAATGGCAAACGAAAACAATAGGTGTGAATCATTATGCGAATTTATAGATAAGAATATATTTTATGCATTATTGATCGGATTAGGAGGCGCGAGTTTAATGTAATTATTTTACGAACAAATGACTGAGCCTACACATGTGACGATCTAGTCCTGTGACGAATGTGATAGAGAATTTAAACACAAAAGAACTTTCATGAGGCACAAGAAAACTAAGCATTCTGAAAATGAGTAACTTACTTGAAAATTCTGTCATACTCATCATTCATTTCATGCTGTAATTTGGGATTTTGAAAGCACTTATCATTCTTAAAGCATTTATTACATTCTTCACATCTCTTTATACTTCTAAGATAATCAGAAATATACTGTATATTCTTGTAAGTTTCGTAAGGAACGTGTTTATTTCTGTCATAAAACTCAATTAACTCTCTTAAAGTTGAAATAGAATAATAAGCAATAGCAGCTACAGCTCCTGCAATTATTATCTTATCTCTATTATTATAACACAGATGTAAAATTTCTAAGCACTTTTTAGAGGTTGATTGATTTGTCATTTATTACTAAAATTATAGAACTATTTTCATCATTTTTAGTTGTAACTAGAAAGTAACAAGGAAGTAACTAAAAATGAACTGCTTGTTAGGTTAGTCTCACTGGTCATTTCATCGGAACGAAACCATTAAAGCCTGTTTGTTTCCCAGCAAAACGCTTTTTTCAGGTTTAAAAAAAGTTACAGAGCATTTTCCGAAATGAATTTCGTTCGGTTTTCCAGTCAAGTCAGGGCCTCCTTCCATCTCATTTAGATCTTCCCAGCCTACTAAATATTGTGAATAGGCCTATTTATGACCTGGGCCCGGTTGCACCAAACTTAAAGCTGAACTGCATGCATAAAACCAGGGCCTCGCACGTTTAAAAAAAACGCCCGCGCCACAGCGCGGGCAGTAACTGAAATAACCTGGGACATCCGCCATGTTTTAGTCGGACTCCAAACATGATAGAGTACCGAAGCATGTAGGTGGCAGCACCTTATTTGCGTCCTGACCATCAACAAGTGGAAGTCACGCTGTATGTACATGTGCATGTAGGCCTACATACCAGAAGCCCATGTAGGCCATCGGTATGTATAGGCTACACAGACAGTACACGCCCATCTCATGAAATGGTGGAACAGCTGTAATCATCATCATCATCATCATCAAAGGCATCATGAGCCTGACTGGCTCTTTGCCGTGGGTACAAGATATATGAGCAATATAGTTTGCGCATGCTAGTGCGGGTAAGGACGGACTTATCCTAATAACTAATTAATAAAACAAATATATGAGAAGCTGGTTGTAGCCTACTTCTTCTAGGCCTGACAGACTATCATACACTCAAAAATTGGCCTACAGCATTCCCTTGGCAGATGTTTCAATACTAGGCCTCCGGAACATGCACACACTGAGCTAAGGGACAAACAAAAACACGCCAATTTAGGCCTAGCAAGTATGTCATGAGAACCGAAGCAGAAATGAAAAAGACGCAAAACAGTACTAGGAATGAATGCTCACCTGATACACATCCTGATAGTAGCCAAAAGCAGAAAATTTTGTTCACAAGTATTCCTCGCACCGAATGTTGACGTGTCAAGGCCCTATTGTGATTTTCCTGTAACCTCGGCCATATGATCAAAACTCGACGATGAATTGACCATAGGCCTACATAGGCATTTACACCTTTGCGAAACCTGGGAACGACTATACCCCAATACGCAATAACTTCGCCGAGAAAAAGGGCTTGAATAAACGCAGCGGACCGCTGGTCTAGTGGAAAACGCGCCGGTCTTCCAAGCCAATACTTGGAGGTTCGAATCCGGATCCGGGCTCTTCCTTTTTTCATTCGAATACTTTTTCAGCATTTCGATTTCTGATATGTAGGCGCACAGGCACATACACTTACAGCGTGATCACTTGGTGGTGGTCAGGACGCAAATAAGGTGCTGCCATCTACATGCTTGGGTACTCTATCATGTTTGGAGTCCCACTAAAACATGGCGGATGTCCGAAGTTATTTCAGGTACTGCCCGCGCTGTGGCGCGGGCGTTTTTTTAAAACGTGCGAGGCCCTGATTTTACGCATGCAGTTCAGCTTTAAGGAATTTGCGACAACCCTAAGACATGTCGTAACTGCGGTTGCACCAAAAACTTCGTAGGCTTGTCCCAAAATGCATATCTTACGACATGTGGTAGGACCAAAGAGAAGGCGAGCACAAAAATCGACACACAATATAATAAAGTATAATAGTCAATTTCCAGAATGTTTAGCAAATTTTCGACCCCAACCGGGGGTCTTCTTCAGGCTGGAACTTTACAATCTGAAACTCTAACTCGTTTCTAGAGTTTCAGATTGTAAAGTTCCAGTCTGAAGAAGACCCTGGTTGGGGTCGAAAATTTGCTAAATATTCTGGAAATTGACTATTTTACTTTATGACATGTGGTGGGACATGCACTATGGGATTATGTACAGCGAGTGCAGGGTCAGCTGTCGAAAGAATCATTGGGGTATGGCGGCAGGCGGGGTTGGCTCAATCACCTGAAACCGCAGCCTATTTTGAAAAGGTTTGCCAGCTTATAGCGGTGACAGCCATGTTTACACAACTTCGCCAGACATTTGCCTGTCGATGATAAAAATGGGGATGGGGAGCTGATGGAAGGGCAGCTGGAGGGAAACATGCTGGACGCTGATGTTGATAGGCATGAAGGGACAGCCAGAAGGAACCAAATTGTGGAGATGCTCAGAGCATGCTTAGACACTGAATGATTTTTGGCACCGGTATTAAAACATGCCGGAAAGTATTCTTCCATTAAATAAGAAATAAAATTGTACTGAATATGTCACTATGATTGTCTACTATAAGACTGGGTAAACACGTAGGCCTACGGCAAACCGCAATGCGGTGTTTTTAAAGTCGACTGACCTGGCTGAATTGTGAGCAGACAGCATTAGGTCAGTCAACTTTAAAAACACCTCCACCGCATTGAGATTTGCCGTCCATGTGCGCCCAGCCTTACTATCTAAAGCTAGGAATCCACCATTGATTTTCAAGCTGATTTTGCGTTGCGACTTGCCTTGCAACTGGGCGCCCAATCGCCGTAGTGGACTCGCTAGACGTGATTTCCACCAATGGCGAAGATGTGGTCAATTTCAGTCGGCAATCGGTCGTCGACCGACCAGTTCCTTCCGATCGTACTAGTATTCAATCGCAGGCAGCAAGTTGCAAAGCAAGTCGCAACGCAGAAAATCACCAGTGGATTCCTAGCTTAAGTCACCTCCCCACTGGACGTATCTTTTTGCCTTAACTCTGTGTCGTAAGATGTGCTGGTGCAACAGTTTCAGTGAAATTTATTTCTAATGCACCAAACTTGTCTTACACCACACGCAAGTCCAAATGCGTAGGACAGGAAAGTTGGGACATGTCCAAAAGACATCGATGGTGCAACCCATTTTTGTTCTTAACGTTTAAAGACAGCACGTAAGACCTTTGGTGCAACCGGGCCCTGGTGGCGGTGTGCTACCTTCTATCGTCGTTATGATCCCCATTATCATTGTTGTGGATTGCTAAACTCTAAAACCCTAAAAGTACTAGTTTATTGCTTTTGGCATGTTTGGAACCTTCTGTATAGTGGTGTGACTTATTTGCATAATGTGGACTACTCTGGTGTCGTTTCAGACTGTTTATTTTCAAAGTTGTGTCGTGTGGTGTGTTGTATGTATATGGATTGTGCCAGCTTCAGCTACCAGGGGATCTACTTTTATGTATCCTTGCGCCAGCTTAGCTGGGACCTGTTTGAGTTAATACAAGTGCATTTGCCATTTGTCTGTCGTTGGTGTTAGTTCGTGATTCCTCTCCCTAAAATTCAGCCCTGCTTGACTCTAATGTTCGAGTTCTGAACATTTGGTGCCGAAACCCGGGATTATAAACTCAGTAGCGAAAGATTGGAGTCGACTACGGAGGATGCGAAGCAGTCTAGGAAGGGAAAGAAGGGATGGTTGACGCGGTTCGAGCGAAAGTTGTCGAAAATAATTCAAGATGGCGGAACGGACGAATCCACTCTTCAGGCCGGTATTGACGATTTGAAGTTTCGTTTACATCAGTGGCAAGAGGCTCAGTCGGCGGTTGAGCGGTTTCTGACGAGGGATGAGGATTTGGACACTAGTATCATAGAAGCTGGTGAATATGTTGATTCTGTTTCATTAACTTTAGTAAAAGCCCAACGTAAACTTTCTGATCTTCAGAAGGCTAAACCTGTAGTTTCCGGTGCCACCGCGCCTTCAAGTGGTGGCGCTGCGGTGTCAATTTCTAAGTCTGCTCGTTTACCTAAGGTTGAATTGCCGAAGTTTTCGGGCGATGTTCGTGCTTGGCAGAATTTCTGGGACACGTTTTCGGCTTTGATAGATAAGTCAGACCTTCCTACCATCAGTAAATTCACGCATTTGGACTCTCTCTTGCAGGGTGAGGCCAAATCCGTGATTGCTGGTCTCAGTGTTACAGAAGAACACTATACTGTTGCGTGTAATCTTTTGAAGGAACGTTTTGGAAGGAAGGAGAAAATCGTTTTCGCCCATATTCAGAGTTTGTTGAAAATGGGTACTACACCGTCGTCACAACAAATGGAGGCTTCTCAGTTGTCCCAACTTTACGATGATTTACAGTCACACGTTCGTAGCCTTGAGGCCTTGAAAATTCAGGGTGATAAGTATGGAGTGTTTCTAACGCCAATGATTCTTTCGTGTTTGCCTGTCGAGATTCGTTTAGAATGGGCACGAGGGAGTGAGGGTAAGGAAGCCGATCTTACCTATCTGTTAGAGTTTCTAAAGCAGGAAATTCGACGGCGGGACAATGCAGAAAGTTTCCGAGATGCCATGCAACAAGATAGTGTTTTCGAATCTCCGCCTACTGCTTCGGCTTTGCAGTCTAGTTCACAAGAAAATGACCAACGTTCTGCAAACGTTATCGTGTGTGCTATTTGTGGAAAACGCCACAATACCTTTAAGTGCTGGGATCTTGTCAATTGCCCTGCACGTGAAAGGAAAAACAAAGTTCGACGTGCTAAGCTTTGTTTTCGTTGTCTTAGCAACGAGCATTTTGCATCTAGTTGTGCATTGGATTGTGCTAAATGNCCGACTAATATACAGTCCCGTGATGATCTGAAACCTGGTAACTGGCCAGAGAAATCTGATGTACAAGTCATGTCAGATGTTACTGCATTGGAGAATGGGCTTAATGAGCAAATATTTCGGCCAATGCGGCACGCCATCCAGGCATCTCTCTTGGATGAAGTGATGAAGGAGCTCACTTTTGAAGGGGCTGGGCCACTCGATCATATTGAACTTACGCAGAATACCGATTCTGCTGTTTCCCGTGTTTGTTCGAAATGTATGTATACCTACCCTAAAATTTCTGAACGTTGTCCAAAATGTACAAACACTCCGAACACAACACCAGATCGTTCACGGTTGTATGGGGACATACCTAATGGACATCCCTCTATGACACTCAACATCAAAATGGGAGAAATAATTGGTGTTAACCCTAACTCACGAGCGAGCCTCTAGGTTGTTCTTAAAGAGCTTCTCGAACAAGCCAGGGTGGGACAAGGGTTGTCTCAACGTTTGGATGGGGATCATGTTTTGAGAGCCCGATACAATGCCGTGTTTGAAGAATATGAGAGCCTTGGTTTCATTCAAGAAGTTACTGAAGATGAAATAAGGAGTTCTAATCCTGTTTTTTATCTTCCTCACCGTCCGGTGATAAGAGAGCAGAGAACTAGCACAAAGGTTAGACCCGTGTTTGACGCTTCCGCAAAGGGATTCAATGGTGTTTCCTTGAATGATTGTATGGAGGCCGGGCCTTCATTACTACCTAACTTAGTTGAGATTCTGGTTAGATTTAGAAGATGGCAAGTAGCCCTGACATTTCCTTGAATGACTGTATGGAGGCCGGGCCTTCATTACTACCTAACTTAGTTGAGATTCTGGTTAGATTTAGAAGATGGCAAGTAGCCCTGGCAGCTGACATCACTAAGGCCTTTTTGCAGATTGGTGTTAGACCACAAGACCAAGATGTACATCGGTTTTTGTGGGATTACAATGGTAGAATTCGAACTATGAAATTTACAAGAGTTCCCTTTGGGAATAAGGGTAGCCCTTTTTTACTGAATGCAACCATCAAACATCATCTTTCTACTTATCCTGTTACTACAACAACTACTGAACTTGATGACAATATGTACGTTGATGATTTTTTATCTGGCGCTGATACTGACTTTGAAACGGCTACTTTGTATGAACATTCTTCGAAAATCATGAGTGAAGCAGGTATGATCTTATCCAAATGCCATTCAAACAGTCAGAAATTGGTTGACAAGTTTAGAACTGACTTTGGGTCAAAGCATCTTGAAGATACTTCAGTGAAGGTCCTGGGCATGAAATGGTTAGCTTTTGAAGACAGTTTTGGTTTTGAGGGATTCGAAACCTCGGTTGATGAATTAGTGTGTACCAAACGGACAGTTTTAAGCTACATGTCGAGGTTGTTTGATCCTTTGGGTTTTTTCATGCCGTTTTCTATGACTGCTAGAATCCTTTTCCAAGACATTTGGAACTCGGGTGTAGATTGGGACATTTTATTACCAACTGATTTGAGAACCAGATTTGTGACATGGTTGACTGGCATTCCTGCTCTACTGAAGTGGCAAATTCCTAGATGTTATTTTCCGAACACTGTGTGGTCAAAATCTGTTGAAAAGTTAGAAATACACATGTTTTGTGATGCCTCAGAAAGAGGTTATGGAGCTGTTGTGTACATTAGGCAAAGAGTGAATGAACATGGCTATTTGACAGCATTTGTAGTGTCGAAGGCAAAGGTTGCTCCGTTAAAAAGAGTTACAATTCCTCGGTTGGAGTTGTTAGCCACCTTGTTAGGTGCCCGTCTCCTGGTGTTTGTTATTAAACATGTTAAATCATTGAAGTTAAACCTTGAGTTGGTGAAGTATTTTTGTTGGACTGATTCTATGATAGCACTGGGCTGGATCCGTAGCAGAGCATCAACGTTGCCTGTTTTTGTTGCAAACAGAGTTAGCGAAATCCAGGAGAAAACCAGTCCAGCCAATTGGTACCATGTGAATGGGTTTGATAATACTGCGGATTTGATCACGCGGGGATTGTCTGCGGAGAAGTTGATTTCTTCGCCATTGTGGCTGAAAGGTCCGTCTTGGTTGTTAAATGAAATTCCTGAAGCCAGGTTAAAGGCCGAGATTTTTGTACCCGATGAAAGATCTGAATGTAATGTTGCTGAAACTGGTATGGTAGTACAATCAGACAATGATGACCATGGAAATACACAGTCCTCCCTGATTTCTGTGTCTCACCCGATTCTGGGTACTATGCCTGTTGAGAGATGGCATAGTTTCCTTCTTGCCCTGAGAGTAACAGGATGGGTCATTCGATTTGTGGACAATTTGAAGACACAGAGGTCAGGTGGAGTGTGTGCGCTCACAAAGGGCGAACTGACCTATGATGAATTATCAAGAGCCAAGTGTTTCTTGTTTCGGTGTGCTCAGAGTGTTCATTATAGTGCTGAAGTTGCAGCTTTGAAGGTTGGTCAGAGAATACCACAGACGTCGTCCATTCTCAAGTTGTCTCCTTTTTTAGGTGATGATGGTTTACTTCGAGTGAAGGGCAGATTGCAACTGTCTAGTTAAAAGCATCCAATTATACTTCCGTGGTGTCATCTTACTACACTTCTGGTTAGATCTGTACATTTGTTACTGAAGCATGCTGGGGTAAAAACCATGATTTCTTACATCAGAAATAGTTATTGGATTGTGGGTGTTAGACGATTGGCCAAATCGGTCAAGAAAGAATGTGTCGCTTGTCAGAGAAATGATGCATTGGCTTGTAACAGACCTGTTGCCCCATTACCGTCATTAAGAGTCAATGAAGCTCTTGCTTTCACCATTTCTGGCTTAGATTTTGCAGGCCCTGTGTAGTGTTCAGATCAGCCAGGTTTGAAGAAGTACATTCTGTTACTGATTTGTGCTGTAATCCGGGCTATCCACTTGGAATTAACAGATTCCATGTCGCTTCCTGATTTTATATTAGCAATTCGTAGGTTTGCTGCGAGAAGGGGGCTTCCGTCTGTGGTGTTCTCTGACAATGCTAAAACCTTTATTGCTTTATGGTCCACTAGCTCCCCAGTGGAAGTTCATTGTGCCCAGATCCCCCTGGTGGGGGGGGGGGGGGTTGGAAAGCACTGGTAGGCAGCACCTAGATTAGCAACGGGTAGCTTTGTAATGGTGGCAGTTCGCAAGACACCATGGTTCTTTTTTCATCGGGAGAATAATTTGACTTCGGGGCATATGTTAAAATTGATTAATGGTGCGATGGAAGACAGATTAGGATGTGGGAAAGAATACCCAATTATAGAATATGCGTCGTGGAAGAAATGAAATGATGTAAAGACGTCGATGACCTTCCTATCGTTCTGACTATCGGGTAATGGTAATGGTTTTTGTATGAGTAAGCAAGTGTACAAAGTTTCAGGTCAATAGCCTTAGTGGTTACAAAATGTGCCCTGCTAACGGACGCCGACGATGACGACGGACAGCGCACCACGGTAAGAGCTCACCAGGTGAGCTAATAAAACGTTGACAAATATACTTTCAAAACTACCAGAAAGAATTCTGTTGTTCTTTACAAATATTTATTCAGTCTTGCACAAAATCGGACTATTTATTGCAGCTTAACCTTGTTATCCCCCATCACCAGTGCCAGCCAAGTCTACCTTTGCCATGTTATCTGACTGGTGACCCCACCCCATAGGCCTAAAGAACTAAGGGACTAATTCAGGCAACTTTAACCATTTTGTAACTGCATCACAAATCAGGTTTAGTTATTAATGCGACTGGGTTTCCCACAACTGAGAAAAGTCACACCTACATCTCACCTCATCGCAATAGTCAACAATCATAACACTTTCTTTCTAAAATACATAATACAATCTGTCACTGATAAGACAACAGATACTTAGTTGCTAATTTCATTGAATCAGTGGCTTAATTTATTGCACATTTTTTTATTGAAAAGTAGGCCTACTGTTTGACATTTTCAACTGCATCGAACCTTCAAAAAGTCTCACAGTGACTTACCTGTAAAATATCTTGCAACCTTGACAATTTCTTCTTCACATCACAACAAGTCAAGTTCATTTCACACTGATGAGTTCCCCTGACTCAGAAAAGTTATCACCAACAGACCTCTCTCAACCTCATCTCAACTGGTTGGCAAATCTTGAGACATCAACTGAAACAAGAAATACTCCATGTCACTGATCCAGGTGCACAAAACAATTACAAGATGCTGAATGCCATTGCACATCTGAGTTATTGTTATTGTTATGTTTTTCCACAGCAAAATTGCTGTTTCCTTATTTACTATAAAGTTTTACTTCACAAAAACTTGAACAAGTCCTTTACCAGGACTGAAAACTTCAGTTGACCTTGTCTACTTTGTAACTGCATCACAAGTCTCAATTAGTTAGTTAGTTAACTGCATCACAAGTCTCAGTTACATGTAGTTAGTTAGTTAACTGCATCACAAGTCTCAGACTCAGTTACCTCCACTGGATTTCCAAAGGTAAAGGAAAGTTACAACAAATGGTCACGCCACCTCACCTCAGCAGTCAACAAATTTGAGACATCTGAAATAAAGGTTATACATGAAAATTGACTTGACTGACTTGACTGAATGAAGTTTGACTGAATTAATCCTGCTGCCATACAAAAATGCAGGACTTAATCATGAAATCCTTGGCAAGCTTGTTCATTTGCATCTCCACCACAAATCATTTGATACCTCTCAGTGACCTCTGATTCAGGAAAATTTAAAATATCAAGATGCCAGTAGCCCTCTAGGTGAATATCACACTTGATAACTAATGCCCACAGGCTATTATGCCGTAGACTTACCTTCCCTTCGAATTTTCCGACGTAGGCTACGCATAGACTACATGTACATGAAAATAAATGGATTGTGACACGGTAGGCCTACATGGACATGCCCACTATAACGTTAGTGGGCCTAACCAGACAGCATAACTTTTGAACCAATCATGCCTTTTTAATATGAAACAGACTAGGCAATATCTGACGCTGCTAAGAACAGAATTTCGGTCCAACATCGGTAGGCCTAGGCCTATTGTATTCACAATTTATTTAACCTCCTCGCAACTGTAGAGACTATGGGCCTACCTCAAGGTTGTCAAGGCCTTGTGACGAGCTGATACGATGCACTACCCTGAATGCTCTACACTGCACTGCTGGGCGGGGCGGCGACGTCATTTGCATATGAAACAGTGTATCTTCATAGCCTTCGTGCAGGCGCAGCAATTTTGATCGCAAGATTCCAGAACTTTCTTGGAGTTTCGATCAGAATTTTTCGCGCCCGGGGCTTCATCGTCCTCATGTCCCATCGTGGACGCTTGCTAGACGAACCCCTCAACATCATACAAACCTACCTTAGTTTAATCTGTTAGAAAGATGAGTTTTAGCGGGTTTTTAGGGAGAAGGGATTGTCGTTGCGCATCCGTGGTGGGCTGTTGTTCTGGAGCAGACGTTACACAGGCGGCTTGGGCGATGACGTCATTATACCAGCGGTCTCACAGTCCAGTTTTCAGTTGCAATACCATGCCGTGATTTATCGCGCCCCCCCCCAATTTTATGCAATTGGATGGAACAGTTGGTTTGTTTTGTCGGCATTCTCTGAATGCTAATAAGCTGTGAGTGGAATTACGGTACTATATCCCAGATCACATGATGACGGAATGATTTCCGTCCGGCAACAAGCTCGATGCAGGCCTTATGTAATCCTAAGTAAGTGAAATAAACGTTGCTTAAAAATGTGTTCAGGAGTTTTTCTTTAAAAAATGTTCAAAAGCGACTGCAAATGTAACAAAAAAACCATAAAACAAAAACTTCTATCGCGAAATAATTTTCGTAGGTTTCACTGACCTACTGTACACACATGTAGCCTCGATCCTGAAAAAGAATCATTTTATGTGATTTTATACGGCTTTAAATTTTGGGAGAAGTCAAGCAGTGGTCTGAATATAATCTTTAGTTAGGGCCAACACTTCCGTGTCTTATGGGAATACTCCAATGTGTGACATAAAGCGAAAGGTGTTAAAAAGAAGAGCCTAAAAATTATTGACGTTTATATTTAGACAAAAATCATTTTTAACAGATTTTTTGTCTAAATATAATGGAGTCAGCTGCGGATCAAGCCAGCGTCATCCGACAATCTTCAAAATCGAATACTGGCGTTTCCTATTCGCGAATAGACAACTTATTTGGTAGCTGGTACGCTATTCGACAAACACAAAATAAATACTAGCAATCTTTTTTTATTTGTGTTGGTGCCTCACCTATCGATGTTCACTGGACTGTGTACATTTGCTCCTGCCTCTAAGTACAGCAGCCTATAGATACACGTAGTACATTACAATTCTCTTATAGCTACGGTCTAAGAAGAGAAATGTACCGTCGAGGATTTTATCTCGCAGATTCTAATAGTATCAAGGCTAGCCTTTATTGTCGGGCAATTGGGGCATCGTGAGAGGTCCCCGAGGAACGAGATCGCATGATTGAACCGATGCAGCAGTGTTCATCACTTCTGCAGGTCGTACGATGACACATGATAATGAACGAGTTGAAATCATGATGGTGAGAACGTTTCGAGGAATGTGGGAGATCTACATACTCTGATTGCGATTAACACTTGAATGCCTCGTGATCTTCATCATCATCATCGTCATCATCCTCGTCAGCGTCTTGTTCCTCTTGGAACTTTCTTCAGCTTCGACTCGAGGGTCACATTTTATAGGGCCATCCACTGCCAACTACCGCTACATTATACCGTACATACATGTATAGTAGATCTGTGTGAGCAAACTGCTACTTTCAATCAAATTCAGTCTTTCATGGTTACGACTTCTAATACATGTAGTTTTTTAAGAGAACTACGTTTTTTTATGTTCCCCTTCACGTTTTCAAGCCCAAATGTTTTCAAGCTCAAATGAAGCGGAAACTTCAAGAAACGTTGCTCTCTTACAAAACTAAGAAGTCGCAACCATGAAAGACTGAATTTGATTGCGATATGTGTATGAGGCTTCAAAAAATGCCATTCAAAGATGTTTGCTACATGTATTCGTTCAGCATAATTGGAAATGATCAACAACAACGGCAATCATTTTTGTGCCGCCAGATCAAAATGCGATGAAAGAGAGAGAGAGAGAGAAAGAGAGGAAGGAAGAGAGTGAGAGAGAGCTTTGGCAGGGGAAAATTTCAATTTAATGGCCGACATCTTGAACCAGCACAAGGCATTACGGCCATGTCGATTTAACGGAACCTACGGAAACTAACGGAAACTACGGAAACTGGCCTAATAAATCATAAATGTTCCAATTTTCTACATAAAAATATTAACATCGAAAACTAGCCATGCTGCTGTTTGAATAAGGGGAGGAGGTGGGGATAGATATACTGGAGTGTGACAGACTTGCAGTCTACAGTTGGAAAGGGCTTGGAAGGATCATTCAAGGGCTTCTTGTCGACTGCACATAGCGTGGCGTGCAGTTCAGTTTTATTGCCGGTTCATCATGCATGGTCTCGTGCAAGGGCTATAACTGCACATACATGCACATGTAGTATCATTATTTTACTGCACAATAGAAACATTATTCACTGTATTTCTGGAAAACACTGTATTTCTCACTGAAACACGGTACCTCACTCAGTCACTGAGAATCAGCTGTACACTTGGTACACTTGGGAACACTGGTGGAAACGTCGTACTAAATAAATCAAGAAAGAAGAGCCAAAAAAATTAGATTAATGATTCGAAACCTTTCTAAAATGCCATTCAAGAAATTTATATATATATTTTTCATATATTTTATTCTGAAGAGATCAAATTTTTCTCTTTGGCGTGCCATATAGGCCTACTGTAGTTTAAGATGCACGCGTTATGACCAGTTATCGTTATAGTTTTCCACTAAATCGACATATTTTATTCTGAATAGATCAATATTTTTCTCCAGACCAGTTTCCGTTAGTTTCCGTAGTTTCCGCTGGTTCCGCTAAATCGACATGGCCGGCATTACGTATATGGACCATTATTAAGCCTAAAACAAACATCCCCTGTTTTTTACCCACCAGCAAGACTGTGCCTTAAGCTCGGGCCTCTGAGAACGGTCCCCAGGTCGACCGTCCATCATGTTTTCGGGGATTGTAGAAACAGAAAATATACTGTTAAATCCAGTAGTTTAGGCCATACGAATGGAAATCTACTTTACCAGTATAGCGGCCTAGTCAAATTCAATTTATAAATCCCCCTGTTTTCATCTTACTGCATTGGGAGTATGATGTTCTTACATGTACGTTTCTTCATTCCGCTTCTTGCCCTGTCTTAACCCAAAGCCTAGATAACACGAACAAGGCAATTGCCAACTTTATCTGTATGGTTCTTGGTGAAGCGTGGTAATTTATGAGTACCCGCGGGTGACAGTTTGTTATTGATCTCTTGCTAAGTCCCAACAAGGCAATATCCTCACGGCGAGGTCAGTATGGGAATGGTCTTAACACTCCTCACTCTGTTTCCTATCTTCAGTGCCAACAGCATTTGGCAATAATCCGTCACGTTGTTTGCCAAGGGAACTCCATCTGGAAGTTTCTGTAATGTTCTGAAAGAATGTCATTTGGACAGTCACCATTGTCAGTTATGTTGTTTACCAGTTGGAACTCCACCAGGAAGTTTCTGAGGTGCTGTTTACCAAGGGTACTACCGCTGGAGATTTCTGAGATGCTCTGAAAAAATCTATCATTTGAACTGCCACACCATTTTGGGACCATTGTCAGTCATGTTTTTGCCAAAAGATCTCCATAATCTGTAGGCCTAAGTTTCTGAAATGCTTTCAAAGAATGTCTACCATTGCCTGCTGTTTACTAAGGGAACTACTGCTGGAGGTTTCTGAGATGTCTGAAAAAACTATCATTTGAACTGCCACACCACTGTCGGTCATGTTTTTGCCAAAAGATCTCCATCTGTAGGCCTAACTTTCTGAAATGCTTTCAAAGAATGTCTACCATTGCCGTACGAAACATACATGTAGATGACAGTCTTGCGAATTTCATCGGCGATACTGATAAATAAAGTTCCATAATCTTAAATTTTTACGAAAAGAATACAAATTGTAGACTGGGGCCCGTATTTTAGAATGCTCCTCAATGTAAAGGAGTTCCTCAAGGCTATTGTTCTCAACAGAAGAACAATAGCCTTGAGCAACTCGTTTACGTTGAGGAGCATTCTAAATACGGGCCATAGAGTGTTTCATGTTCATATGTCATTCGTATATTTCTCAGATAAAACACCTCCTAAACCCACAAGGACTGATGTGAAAGCTTTTTTCCACCTGTCACCGACGAATCATCCCTTTGCTCCACAAAATATTTCTAGCGCCAAGGCTACTGGACCTTATGGGAAAATATTTTATCGCTTTTCTTCACATGAAGTTCTCTGTCATACACGTTGGCCCGAGTTTGTTGTCAAGGTGGTGGATTCAATGCCGTCCCGTTTCGCCACCATACCTGTAAGACATCGGTTGTAAACATTCTTTCAGATATCATTAACGTATCTCCATTATATTCACCATTATACCATTATATTCCTGTTGCTCTTTTCCCTGGAGAAGTGATCTCCTCACCGTTATTCCTTACCGATGCAGCAACGCAGGCTGGCTGATGGCCAACGGCCGGCAACTGACATGCCCGCTGACCTGTGGAGGATTGAATCATCGGTCAGGGCGGACAAGAGCCGCGGCCCGTGTACAAATTGATGTTAGCTATCAGATGGGTTTTAGAAATCAACTTATCAGTCAGAAACTGAATGTCCCTTGACATGGAGGATATTGAAGATACTTGTGGCAATAATAGAAGCTTCTGACTGGTTAGATTACTTGTGCTAGATCCCATAACTAGTCAACCGTGCCTCAACATGACGAAGATTGCTTCTTATCAATCAGAGAGGACGGATAAGCTCCATATACATGTATATGAATATGTATACAATGTACATGTATATCAATTTTGCTGGAAGGGTTTAATCCGTATCTTTTGATCTCGTCTTGGAATCGGGAATGTGTCAAGATATTGATACGGGAACAATCTCGGGGTCGCTGGCACCTTAAGATGCTAAGGCGCTCTTGGGATTGTCATATGAATTCTATTCCGACAAGCTAGTGGGCGAGACACGGGTGTCTGGGGCGGTGTGCATAAAACATCTTATAAGTGTAAAATTTCCCTTATCTTTTGTTTGGAACAATAGTTTAAGGTAAATTTTACACTTGAGATGTTTTATGCATACAGCCCGCCCTGGTCTATAATTCTCACTCAAGTTTCTCAAATAACCGTATAGAAGGAAATAATATGTTCAGGCCGCGGGTGTTTTTCAGATCACAGCAGTCACAACGCGACGAAACAGGAAATCATGACAGTTTCGTCGGAACTGGAGACAGTATAGAGTTTTCGCAAAGCCCCCGAAACGCCAACGCGAACCAGCGAACAAAATGATATATCGTTTTGTTCGCTGCTCTCTTCGTGGCATCGAACGATGGGTTTGGCGTTCGCGTTGGCGTTTCGGGGGCTCTGCGAAAACTCCCTAGTGTAAGAATATGACGCGTATGTAGCCAATGGGAATTGTTTCATGCCATTTCTGATATTTTTATCGTCATGTCTCGGTAATGGTAGCCTACTGTTTTTATTTACAGGATCCTACGGTCAAAGCGGCATACTTACTTTCATCGAATTGACCAAAGCAGCAGGAATTTGTACGGCTGCAAATGAGGGCGGTATCTCCGACCAGGCTCCCGAGGAGGAATACCTCAAAGTTGTTGACAGCCTTATGGAATATCCAAATGCCAGGGCCGTAGTTTGCTTCTGTAATGGTCGCATCGTCAGAAATCTGTTCAAGGCTATGGGCAAGAAAGGTGTTGCCGGCCATTATATGATAATTGGAAGGTAAATGCATTCATCTGTCGTTCTGTTTGTTAAAAATTTAAACTTATTGTTAAACTTTGGTTATTTTGTGAATTGGGTATGGACGACTGGCTTAAAGCACCACTGTATGTATTAGGGTTTCTATCTCGTGGCGGCCGACATAACCTTTGACCTTTTGGCAACCTCGTTTACAGGTTTACAGATGCGCTCTGTGTACACCGTATACCATAGCGTTAATTCATGGTGGCGCGGTTGATCATGATCAGTGTATCCGGACGTTTCAGTGCATGGTCGACAAGACTGTTCAAATCCATCTATTTAAATGATCTAAGTTACCAATTAGGCACTGAGACTGTTGCCACACATAAAAGAATGAGTTGAAGCATGGTACTTCCCTTGTTGAAGGGTTAGTCACGCTATAACAGTGCGTTGAACTTCTCAAGTGATGAAAATGATAGCGGCCATTTTTTGTCAGCTAATGTTTCGACATAGTATCAGTCCAGCCGTGGTGTTACCACTGGCTTTGTATGGGTTGGACAGGACACCAGTCGTATCACGTTGGTGAGGGATACCGAGCATACGCCATGCATCCAGTGGCACTTTAGGAATAAATAGCATGATAATGCGTCATATTGACAAGCAGGAATCCACCAGATGAAATTCGAAAACCTAAAAAAAACACGTATAACCTTGCCAAGTACAAACAGCAGCGGATAACGAATGCAAATCTCATCTCTCCAAACATTGATCACAACTTCGCCTGGCGTCATACTTTGCCTTGACTTCCCCAGATATGATGGCTGCTAATTTGGCGGGCTCAAGCCGCATCGATTGTGGCCGTGTGAGGCCCCAGGTCGATATATGCCTAATATCCTTGATAACACCATCGTTAGACAATTATTGAACCGACCTTATGTGATGCCAGAACTGTGCGCGGGGATCAGTATGCTCGGCCATCCGGCAAATATTTTTGATGTGTAATTTTCTGCACAAATTACCGCCACGATCCGCACTGTATCATTAGCTGGTTGAGGAACTACTTGTCCGCGACCCTTGGGCGGTTTCAGCTCCGGTATTTTGCCTATAAACGTATTTAANGTCCAGCCGTGGTGTTACCACTGTGGCTATGTATGGGTTGGACAGGACACCAGTCGTATCACGTTGGGGAGGGATACCGAGCATACGCCATGCATCCAGTGGCACTTTAGGAACAAATAGCATGATAATGCGTCATATTGACAAGCAGGAATCCACCAGATGAAATTCGAAAACCTAAAAAAAAACACGTATAACCTTGCCAAGTACAAACAGCGGATAACGAATGCAAATCTCATCTCTCCAAACATTGATCACAACTTCGCCTGGCGTCATACTTTGCCTTGACTTCCCCAGATATGATGGCTGCTAATTTGGCGGGCTCAAGCCGCATCGATTGTGGCCGTGTGAGGCCCCAGGTCGATATATGCCTAATATCCTTGATAACACCATCGTTAGACAATTATTGAACCGACCTTATGTGATGCCAGAACTGTGCGCGGGGATCAGTATGCTCGGCCATCCGGCAAATATTTTTGATGTGTAATTTTCTGCACAAATTACCGCCACGATCCGCACTGTATCATTAGCTGGTTGAGGAACTACTTGTCCGCGACCCTTGGGCGGTTTCAGCTCCGGTATTTTGCCTATAAACGTATTTAAAAGAAGTCGATGATAATGTTAGTGAGCATTTTGCCATTTAGTCATATTCGTTATTGCCGTCTCCAGCACTGGCGCGGTTATGCTGTTTTTTATGAAAAAGAAATTTCAAGATGGAGGAGTTTTTATGCGGCCACCCCTAATCGCTTCGGGACACTGCCACAGTCCCTACCATACCTTTCTTTCTGTTTCCAGCGACGGTTGGAACGTTCGTCCCGATGTTGTTGTGGGCATTGAGGGGCTGGCCGAGGGTGGTCTGTCCATTCGACTTCACTCACCAGAGGTTAAGGAATTCGATCATTTTTATTCGAAACTTAGACCCGCCACCAATTTACGAAATCCTTGGTTCAAGCAGTTTTGGCAATGGAGATTTAAGTGTTACCTGGACGGGGAAGTTAGGGAGGGCAATTTTACTAAGAATTGCACGGGTAAGTCGGAACATCGCCCTTTACGCAATCAACCCTTGGGTGGTCCAGGAAATGTATACCACCTCAGCTAAGGGCCATATGCACGGGTCGGGCTTTAGCCTAAGTATGACTTTAAAGTTAGACTTTGGGCCGTATGCACGGGTCACACTTTCATTAAAGTCGGACTTTTCGTAATGCTTCAAGCATAGAGAAAGTCTAACTTAAGGTATACATGTACTTTAGGCTAAAGTGCGATCCGTGAATATGGCCCTTTCTCTTCGCTTGAAGCAAAAGTCGGACTTTAATGAAAGTGTGGCTGAAGACTGACCCGTGTATACGGCCCTTAAGGCTTAAGCCGCCCATACACGTTCAATATTATTGCACAAATGAGGACCAAAATGGGTGATATTATTGTCAATCTTTCTTCCACCCATCACGCCAGAAACACATGCCCCTATTTTCGGCCCCAGTGGCTTGGTCGCACAGTAGGGCCTACATTTATTTTTAAAAAGCGCTCAAATCTTTGAAAGGCAAAACTTTAGGCTGATCAGCTGACATGCTTTTTTAGCAAGTGCACAAAAAAGCATTCGTTGCTTCGTTCTAGTTTATCATTCTTGGAAAATGTATGTTCAATTTCGACGAAAAACGACTTCATCTGATAAGTTGGGTCACAGTGACAATTACATGTCCATGAACTTGATTGTATACCTGGCCATTTTCAATTCATCGAAGAGCAACTTCTACTGCCCCGACAGTCCATCTTTGAGTAGCTTGTGATGGCCTCCTCCGTACTTACCAGGGCCAATAATGCTATAGCGTCGGCCCTGACGGAAAAATCAAATACAAATACAAATACAGTCCATCTTTCTAATCACACCATCACAACTTCTGTGGACTCCTTCCCATTTTATATTGTAGGCAAGGAGGACCTGACCGACGACAAAGACTACGCACAAGATGCTAAACTCGGTTTCGTCATCAATGCAATCTACACTATGGCGTACGGACTGGACAGTCTCCAGCGGTCAGTCTGTAAGGGGAAGCTTGGAGTGTGTCCTGGACTTCTACCCATCAACGGAAGTCTGTTTTTAAGTCATCTACTCAACGTTTCGTTTGTAAGTTACAGCGGGGAGGAAGTGCACTTTGACCAGTCTGGAGATCCGCCAGGGAGGTAAGATTTGCGAAACCTCTTCACTTATCTAATGATATTCAAAATGGACAATGGAAAAAAACAATAAATGCACAGGGAAAATGATTCAATGGCAAAGATATACATATTATGAACGGATTTTTTTATTGAAGGGCACACGGATTTGGCTCTTTTCAGGTACGATATCATGAATTTCCAGCGGATACTAACGGAGAACGGTACCTACAAACACGAATACGTTCAGGTTGGTGGATGGGATAGTGGTAACCTTACAATGAATAACTCAGCAATATTCTGGCCAAGGGCAGCAAAGAGAGTGGATTCTGTCTGCAGTAAACCGTGTCCTGCTGGTCAAGTGAAGGTAAGGTTTTGCAGCGATAGCGCCAGATGTAAGCTACTGGCAGCTGGTAGAGTAAAGGTACTAGCAAGTATCGATATTCGTGAGAAACGTCGGCAGGCAGTGCTTCCGTCGTGGGCTTAACATTGAAAGCAAGGAATGACAGACAAGCTATTAAAAGAGCCACGTTGTATTGTCAGCATTGGTGACTGTTGAGTTCGAATGTAAAGATTGGTAGGCAATAACAGTAATGGAATCACCCTGGCAATGTTCATGACTACATGTACATACATAGCCAATACATTATTTATATGTCGAAAGAACGGTGAATAGTATTGAAATTATCAATACTGACATTATCGCAATCCTTGGGTCAAAAATTCTTAAAGATTNACAGAGGAATAACGCTCAGTCGTTGGCTCAGCAGTGCTACTGTTTGAAATCACCAGCTATAAAATGTCGCATTGGCACAGCCTTAATCCTAAAATCAAATCAGTTTGATATTAGGCCCGTATTTTTCCGCTGCCGTCGCTGCGCTTTCAGCGACGCGACGCGCAGCGGAAAAATTTTCGCTTCCAATACATTACCATTAAGGTGGCGGTGGTGACTAGCCCGGCGTATTTTCCCGCTGAATATGGGAATGATTTGAATGAATTTATTCATGGCCTCAACCGCAGTCGGTCACAATCATAGCCTGTTTCAATATTTGGCAAGTATAGTTCTTAGGCATGTTAGGCCCGGGATGGTATTGCGCAATACCTCTTTTCGGACATGCCTGATTGACACGTTGTCCCGTGAATGAACAATGCTCAAGTAGGCCTAGGCTAGACTACCCGGGATTCGAACCCAGAACCTTTCGACGCCTTTCCATTAGGCAACGCCGCTCCCTGACAATAGCTCTGTCGATGATTTTTGAACAGACTTTGTCCGAACGTGACAAACTCCACACGCGTTCTTCATTACCATAACAAAGGGCTCGCGGCGAAAGTTGCGGACTTTCTCACAAATTTTCACGAGCGATTTCTTTTTTGTGCGTGGATCGATGGCCAATCTGATTTAGAATATGATCTGGAAAATTCTAAGGCCTTCTACTACTACTAACCTACTACATAGTAGGTTTCGCTCGACTAGCGCAAAAACGCTCGCTGCGCAGCGATTTTGTAGCCAGGTTATCTAATGATGTTTGTTTGTGATTTGCAGCATCTCTAATGGGCGTTAAAGGACTGTGAACAGCACACAACTGCGACTCATGGCTGTGCCAAATAAGGCTGCACCAAACATCAAACCGATTGGATTCAAGAACATAGCAGAACCACGCAGCCCAACCACGAGTATGGCTTTGCCATTAAACGCACGCAGTAAAGTTTCATGCTCTGCCATTTCAAATGAGGCTGTGCAAAATATGTCTGAGCAATATTAGTCTGTGTGCGCCTAGCTTTAACGTTTTGTTTTAAATACTGCATACATGCAACAGTAACTGCTCACCTGGCGTACAAGCGTACTCGACAAGTGATACTGGTACCATATTCTTGGCAATACTTATAATGTTAATTACTAAAATATCTAAGGATCGATAAATAAAAAATGTCTAATACCCCGATTTACATAAATAAAGGACGGGTTCAACATTCTGGATATAAAAAGAAAGGATAAAAATTATCTAACACTCTCCTCAGCGGAGGTGAAAGGAGAAAAATGACCGCAGCCATATTTGTATCTTTCCACAATATGCTTCACATACAGGGTGGTAAAACGAAACCTCATACTTCCAATATCCAGAGACCTAAAGCGTCGAAATAATATGAATGGATAGCAAATTCTGTTAGAAAGAAAATGGCACCATTTTGTATGATCTTTGAGAAGGTATGATGTAAGGATGCACGAAGATACAGCAGAAGGATGGTAAAGTGCCAAAATGTGCTGTATACTGTATATTGGAAGTTGCGATTTTCTGGACCATCGTGTATCAGGCTTATTGACAACACTTTGGACGGAAGTTCTGATACATTTCCAGGAGCAGGCCTGCGCATATGTGCAGGCTCTGCAGCTTCAGAACGTTTTCTGAGAATCTCGTACCAATCTAGAGAGGCGCTTCTTGCCACCGCTTTCTAAAAGGGAAGAGCGAATCGGTCAACAGACGTCGGGGAGTCACGCCGATTGTTTGAACAGCTTTATCTCTTCAGTGTACATGTAGGTCTAACATGTTTTAAATGCTTCTTAATCCGCGTGGTTCAATGCACTTAGATGTACGATTCAAATGCCATGTCATCATAGGCTAAGCTTTCCTTTCGTTTCAGACGCTCTTCCATCGCAATTGTTTCAGCAGTCTTGTGCCTGTGTTCCGCTAAGGCAGGCCCCCACTCAGCCGTCGGTCCTGCCAGCGCCCAGAAAGTTCTACCGGTGAATGGAGCCTTGAACAGCGCTTTGAAATTCTGGAATGGGTAAAATAATAAAGAAGAGTGAAAGCAGAAACTGCATCCTTTGCAAATTGCGGTCAGTTCTCCATGATGACAATAAAGTCATGAGGCCGATAGCCCATTTTCACTAGGACTAACTGGGGAGTTGGAAAATCACGGATTAGTCCTTACCTCCCACGTCTTCACGTGTTTGACAAACTGCACAATCATGAGGGTAGGTATACAGATGATGGAGGACGCCACCATCAACCAACCAAGCAGTTCAGCCCATCCAGGATAGGTGTAGTCCGCATAGTACACGGGTACATAGTTGGACATGGAAAATATAATGATAAACTGAAAGAAGATAACGAGAAACATCTTAAAGTGAAAACGACGTTGTTCCAATGAGCAAAAACCACCAGATTAAGATTTTCCCCGACAAGGCGAAAAGAGACGAGTCTCTCACTTCGGAATACCCTTTCAAAAGCTCGTATATTTCCGTGAGGCTACTCGTCAATCTCATGCACCAATGGGGCTATCCAGAATATACTTCAACCTCTCGATAATAGGGGTCTCTGCTATACTATGAGTTTTACTATCCACTTTCTGTTGATTGAGTTTCATTGTTTATCAGTTCTTTGGGAAGTCTGACCTTGACCTCTGACCTTGACCTTGACCTATGATCATCAGGGTTATTCCATAATCGAAATTGGCATCCTAACCTAAATATGGGTGTTATCAAACCTCTACTGCTACCACAGACAGAGACGTTCCAAATTATCAAGTTTGACCTTTACCTGATCATCAAGGTCATTACATAATCAAAATGGGCATGTTCAGTAACCTAAGTATGGGTGATATCATCATGATCATGTCTCTACCTCAACCACGGGCAGAGATATTGCAAATTATCAAGTTTGAAAATATCAAAATCTCATGATATCTCAATCACCCGGACACATGAGGCTGAGAATTTTACCACATCCTGTCCTTGGATAAGCAGGCATGAATAAACTTGTTTCATGTTGATCAGTTGACAATGTGGCAAGTTATCTCAAAATATCAAATTTCGTGATATTGAACGTCGATATCACCATGACCCAAACATCTCAGGTCAAAAATAATCAGCTCATTTGATTTCTAGGGTATAAAAACCTAAGAGTAGAACTTGTTTCTATTGCTCCAGGTGTTAACTGGTTATAGGAGCCGATTTGTGCCATCAGATAAGAGTGTGGTGGAAAAAATATCAAGTCTGATATGATGATTACGTCAATGATGGAGGCATCTGAGGTTGAAAATGATTAAATCACTTTTTCTGCCTGTAAGTGACGCTCCTCTGTTGATAATTCTATTTTTAAGTTTCTGAACAGTCCACTTTCCATACTCTGCCATGTTGCAAACAGTGACACTAGGACTTATAGTGCAGAAGAGCCACCTGGTGGTGTAGTTTTCCCTGGATAGCCGCATTCGATCAGTGAAGTCGATCGAACTTACAAGGAAACAGGACTGGTGTACGAGAGGGGATAATAATAATAATGCGAGTTCTTATATAGCGCATTTCCAGTTGAACTGCTCAATGCGCTTTACATTATTATCCCAGCTATTTCCTTTTCTCCACTCCCTGGGGAGTATTACAGTCCCAGCAGCCGATTTCAACGCTCTTGGACTAACATTCACATAGATCATCACTACCAGCCAGGTACCTCTTTTACACCTGGGTAAGGTGAAGCAAAGTGACTTGCTGAAGGTCGTGTTTTTTTCTTGGTCGGGACTGGGAATCGGACCCGGGACCCTCTGATCAGGAGCCCGTCTCGCTAACCACTAGACCACGCCGCTCCTCTGCAAGTCCGGGACACAGTAGCCTGTTATAGTATCCTATGTTCGAATAGTCATTGGGTGATATGAATAAAAATAAGTAATAACTTTTACTCCAGTTTTTGAAGTATTTACTGGTGACTATTTCAAAAAAATGTAACTTAGGCTGAAATTCTCATTATATATAATATATACTGGTGACTATACGAATAAAACAGGAGTAATTACTGCAAGTAATTACTTGTAGCTACTACTAATAAGTATTAGTTAATACTAGTGCAGTAGTTACTCCAAAAACAGTAAATACTGCCGAGGATATGAATAATCAGCAGTAATCTGGTTGATCAATTTCAGTAGGGTGAACCCATGACTCAGACGAGTAAAAACTAGTAGGGTAGAAGTGATTACTTTGCAGTAAAAGCAACTGTTTATTCATATGAATTCAATAGTCACTTCTATTTGGAGTAAAAACTTGGAACTAGTTGCTTTTACTTTTAGTAACTACTAGGTAGAAGATACTGATTTTTATTCATATCACCCATTTTCTCTATAGCTATAGTTTCGGACCGGTCTTTCCTTGAGCCATGCAGTTGAAGTCAGCTGGTCGTTTGCCATCAACTGGTCAAACCATAAAGGATGTTTATGGTCATACTGATAAGGTGGAGCTGTTGCAAAATTTCCCTGACCAATTGTAAACATTACCAGAAACACTAAAACAACCTACACAGTTGATTTTGTTGTCATTTTGAAGATAAATAAGTCTAGTTTAACGTCCAAGAAACAAAAGTTTAAAAAAATCAGCGGTTTTTTTTATGATAATTATTTATTTGAAAAAAATCAGAGGTGGAGCAACCTGGCGGAGCAAGTGGTAGTGCAGGCGGAGGTCCCAGATTTTTGTTGTTTTCGAGCGATTTTGAGTATCAATTCGAGGTTTTATCAGCAGTTAATTAGGTACACCTGAACTTGCTACAGGGCATGACGACTGCAGTAGTGAGTGGTGGTCATGACATACCATGATACGTTAACTGAATCATTTTTGACTAAGACAGCGTTTCAGATTGAAGATCACCTTTGTTTTGATATGGGTATTTGTGTAAAAGATAACATGAGTGAAAGACAAGATGTGTAAAAGATAAGATACATTGTAGCGTTATGAAGAAACCAATGCCATGTCAGTGTCATGTTATCTTTTGTATGGCAGAATTAGCCCTTGTTATGCAACAGCGAATGAATGATTCTTTCGTCGGAACAGTGATATGATGACCGTTGATTACGTACATGTACATGAACAGCCCCAGGCCTAGACTTCAGACAATAAAATCCGTAAAGAGGGGCTGTCCCAGAGGTGTTTCTACATGACTGTGTGAGTAGGATTTATTTTTGCTGCAAAATGCCAACAGATGCATTTTCTCTTGAGATTTTGAAAAGGAAAAGTTGCAGATGTTGCTCAGTCAGGCAAGTTGAATGTAAAGAAGAAAGAAAATTTGAAATCGGACGATTTTTCAAAAATTGTGAAAAAAGTCATTTTACAAAATGTCATTTTTCTCTTAATTAATTAAAATTGATTTTTGGCAAAACACCATGGTTCTATGCCCAACATGTTACAGATTGGGTGCAAATACCATTAGTGTAGCTCCAATGTTTTTTGCGATATTTAGGAAAACTTGTTGTCCTTTTACTTTCCTACAAGAGTGTACCTACAGGTACGTTGTTTAAATACTGAGGACCAAGTACGTTGTTCCTGGTCTTCTATATACATACAGTACAACATATGTATTTATCTTCCTACTTTCCTCTTCTGCGTGATTTTAACAACGACTTATGCAGCTATCAAGTTTAAGTGACAACTCGACATTTTTCTTTACTTCGTACGCCAAGCACTCGACAGTAATTCAACCTTATTTGCATTTTTTACCTTGGGGATTCACTTCATCAAGTTCTGTTAGAACAGAGACAATCATTTGTGTTCTACATAATTTTGAAAAATAGACAGATCCATTCATGTAAATTTTGCCTATTTAACATGATGGAATATTGTCCTATGGGGAATTGTCCTATGGGGGCAATTGTCCTACAGGGGGAATTGTCCGGGGGCAGTTGTCCTACGGGGGCAATTGTCCAGGGGGTAGTTGTCCAGGGGGCAGTTGTCCTAAGGGGGCAATTGTCGGGGGGCAATTATCCGGGGGGGAGTTGTCCAGGGGGGAATTGTCCTGATACCCCTGGCAATATGCATTCAGGGACACCGCAGCTGTGTAATACTTTCGCAGAATTAGTTTCGGAAGCACGGAAATTAGTTGACCAATTGATCATCAATTCATGCTCGTTATTTCACTTTTTGACTTGTGCTTTTCAGTACTAGACATTATTCCACACTCAAGAAGGATACTTATGTTTTTTATGGAATATGGTATTCGGTGTAATCATCAGGAGAAATGAATGTTCGAAAAGTTCTTTTTGGACATGATGATTTCTGCGACTGGTGATTTCTGCGACTGGATAAAGTGGCTCCTGTTGACCGAGTAGTGCCGTTCGCGTGTCAAGCTTCTTCATCGCTGGGCTGGTGATAAATATTTAACGCAGACAACAACTGACTTACCACAATAAGGCCTGGTGTTATAATTGTCCAGCAAGCCACCCAATAATAATTAGGTTTGAAACCCAACATCAGCTTGATATCTTCGGAAAATCGTGGGAATCCTGGAAAAGATTTTGATGCATCTCTGTTTAGCTCCTACTTCGTGTACCGGTAATCATATCTTAGCCTCCAGCTTACAGTATCACAACTCATTGTATCTAATCAATTAAGCCCTCCTCGGCAACCTCTCTTTAGATTGCATTGAAATAGTCCATGGACCATGTGCTCACCTGAGTAAATGTACCAGAAGAACGAACAGTCGGTATGTTCCAGGTAACATCATACCAGGTTAGAACATTCTTTGTGGTATGTTCATAAGATATAAGCCAATAAAGTGCATGTTTCAAGATGGATGACGGGCGGCCATATTTTAAGTCCAATTCTGGCTGAAATTTGCTGCATTTATATAGGGTACCGGTACCTAGATACATGTCACCACAGAGTAAAATATTCTAGCTGCTGTAGTTTAGGTGATATGATGACCCAAAGACCCTTATGGTCACGGACCTGTAATGCATGGCCAGTGCATTTACCATTAGAAATGGCGAGATGCCCGTGTTCATAGATTGGTCCCAGACCTTCGTTGGAAGGAACGGTTCGGACACAACATAACCCTAACCTACATTGTAATGCTTCAAACCATAAAGTTTTCGTTGTGGGTTGACCATGATAATTTTAGGGTTTGGGGGTACTGAAAATATGGGGGGTAATTTCGCACGACATTTCAATGCAGCCACTCCAAATCGGCGGAGTAAAACACCACTGGAAGACAGGCTTATGATATAGTCATTATCAAACTTTCTCAAAAGTTAAAAATTATTTTTTTCTGTGTCAAACAGAATATTTAAGTGCCTTTTACTCGATATTAACTATGATAAATGGAGAAAACCGGGTTTTTTTAAAGATCTACCTTTACCATGTAACCCCGCGCTGATTGGTCAATTCCAGGCACGTGACCTTATTCAATAGGGCGACCTGGCGGCCATATTTGAAGTGCAATAGAGCTAAAATTTGGCAAACATACAGAGGGCATCTACATACATATTCATTCCAAGTTACATTTTAACTGCTGTTCTTCATGAGATAATTGGCTGAAGTCCCGTCTTCAATATGGTCGACTGGCCACCATACATGTATTTGAAGTCAAAAAAGGGTCAAAATTCGATGTACACATAAGGGGTACGTAGATACATACAATTTCAAGGTCAAAACATGCTAGTTGTAATTTATGAGATATGGACCAAAAGCCATTTTCCAAGATGGCCACCGTTGCCATGGTAACCAGGGAAGTAGAATAAATAGGCGATGTATCAAAAAATGTGTGTTGGATGACATGTATGATTGTCAAAAAAATTCGTCCAAAAACGACCACATTTGGTGAAAATATAAGGGAAAAACCATTTTTAACTAGAACTGAGAATCACTGAAAGTGAATTCATGACCACACCACAAATGTTTTGGCCAGAAGGTAGTTTGTTATGTTGACGTAAGATGGCGGTGTTCGAATGCTGTATATACTAGTACGACGAACTGCCGAACGATCGATCAGGATGTAGGCCTACACAGGCACGACGTCGTGCCATGCATAGATCTCGTGTACCACGCACGGTTCTATTTATAGACTCCGATTCTATTTATAGACTACGGCGATCCCGATTTATTTACGTAGCTGAAAAAGTTCATTATCTCAGCCAAAATTGAATGAAAGTGCACAGGAATCTTTTCATCGCGAGAGAACAATTAGATCTTTAGACTGAGCAAGTCAGATTTGACGCGTATGCTCTAGTTTGACCGAAAACGTGGAGGAAAGGAAAGTGGTAGAGAAAAATTTTGCGTCCTGCGAAAACAATACTGACCACACCACTGAGTGGTGGTGTGGTCATAATGAAAACCTGTGGTTGCTATATGGCAACGTTTTTTCCGACTTACTGGTCGTGCGATTTTTGATATGTTGTTGTCCAATGTCAAGACTACAAGAAACCGTCAAAAACCCTTTTGTTGCAATTTGTTCCAGATTCCGCAGTTTTTTTCATATATTGACCCGACTAACCTGGCAGCCACGTTTGATGCAGAACAGGGCGGAAATTTGCTGAACACATACAGGGGACCTAAATAGATGAACAAACCAAGTTAGAAGAAGACGCCAGGTCAAATAGCCACGAAACGTGCCACAAATGGCAAAATGTTGAACTTTGACCTCTGTGACCTTAAAAAGTAGGTCAACTCAAAAACCCGTTAGATATGTCGTGTACCCTTATGAGATGTACCTCGGTAAAAATTTGAGTCTTTTCTGAAATCTAGTGTGTAAAAGTGCCAGCCTGAAGAAGACCCCGGTTGGGGTCGAAAATTTGCAAATAATCTGGAAATGGACTTTATATACATTATCAATTTGTGTGTTGATTTTTGTGCTCGCCTTCTCTTCGGTAAAAATTTGGAGATTATTCAGGCAGCAGTTCAGGAGTTATTGCAGTTTTTGTGTTTTTGGATTTGGCCACCAAGAATCGAATCGGACCGAAACTTGGTGTCATAGGTCATCTGACTTGTGATATATACTGTCTTCTCGTGCCGTTAGCGACCACTACAGCCTTCACACAGTGTAATCTTCCAACGAATCAGAACTTCGGTGGGACCAGAAGGACCGCATCCGACCGTGTCCTAGAACTGGTACATGTATATTATGGAAGAGTGATGAATGAGCCTAATCATGCGCGGCTGAATGAGGAATGCCTTGCAGGTATTGTGGTCAAGGATTTGATCAGTTCGTGAACTGATCTACGGAACCATTAACCCTCGGATATGGGAAATTTAATGAGCAGTTAAAAAGTCTTTAAGAAAAGTTGTGCCCTCCTTGGTGCAGTGTTCTTCCGGAGGGGGGGGGGGCGTTGGATGGCAGACGCAATAGACATCAAATTACAGGGAGACATTACCTCTTCCACGTTCCAGCCAGGCCAATTCGCTCCCTTTTCGCTTCGACGTTCTTCGATGGTCGAGGATGTCGCCCTCATGGGCAAGCCATCCCAGGAACGTTGATTTTGGCAGTCGGTGTCGTTTGACAAATTGATTTTTACCTTCTCGCGTAGCGTGTAACGCCTTCGCCTCGTAGGAACGTCAGCCATGTTGTAGACTTTAGGCTACGATATCCCTAGGTATATGCTTTGGTCAAATCAGAAAGGGTTTAAGGGAATGGTGCCGTCATCGTCAGCCCTTTCCAACTCCTTGTAATGAAATGGCCCATGGACCATGTGCTCCCCGGGTTGGACACAATAGTCTAATGACAGAGGAAGGTACCGGTACATATCAGTTATGAGCAATCTCGGTCAAGTCATTCCCAGGTAGGACTTTGATGGTTTTTGGGTTATGCCACCTGGCGGCCATATTGGATGTCCGATCGGGCCGAAACTTCACATGGGCATAAAGGTCATCTGCAGGGGCCAGATAGCACATTGGAGCGCTTTGGGTTAAGGCGTTCCTGAGTTACAGCACTTTGATGACTTTTGGGTTACGCCACCTGGTGGCCATGTTTGAAGTCAAATCAGGCCGAAATTTGACATGCATGTAAAGGTCATCTAGATGGAGGTAAGTATCAAATTTGAGCACTCTGTGTCAAGCCGTTCCCGAGTAATAGCACTTACTTAATTTTCAGGTTATGCCACCTGGCGGCCATACTGGATGTCCAATCCGGCCGAAACTTGGTATTTTTTAAGGTACCCCACCAATGCATGTTTAATGCAAAATATGAAGTCGCTCGGTGAAATTATGACAAACTGTGGCAGGTTCGTCACTTTTGTCGAACTTTGACCTCTGCGTTTGCAATTCTCTTGCTCGTCGCATGGGGGCTTTTTGTGCGGAGACGTCAGCTTTAATCATCACCTATAGAATAGTTTAAACATATTTTATTTCAGAAATGAAAAGGGATTGAACAAAAGTTTAATAACTTACAGAGTTCTCTCCCTGTATACAAATAAATTGAACAGAAAAGAAAATATGGATAAACTAACAAATAGATAAACAAATTTAGATACAGCAGGTGGCAAGGTGGATAGGGTGAGATGGGAGGTCCCTTTGTCCGTTCATCATGTAGACTTCAATGCAATTGTAAATAAATAATGCCCGTAGTGGGTAGTATAATTAAACGAGCCGATAAATCAGAATGACCGTATTAATAAATTATTCTTCAGTATGAGATGAAGGCACAAGTCGTTTCGTGCGGAGAATA
>NMRB01000085.1:287641-306313 GCA_002633025.1 Notospermus geniculatus
GACACTGGACAATAAATTCGTTGATGCCAGTATCTTGCCAAGGGTCATAAACATAGGGAAGGAACTTGTTACCAGTGCTCTAGCTGGCCTTGGAGACAAGTTATTCAAGAAACAAAAGTGTGACAGACAAAATCTCAACTTTTGATATATCAATTTCACCATGAACCAGGTATCGGAGACCGGAAATTTTCATTCCATCTTGTAGCTCAGGTCATGTTACCTGGGGATAGGTCACATCACGTCTGTAGCTCTTGCAGGAACAAAGTTACAGGTGTGACAGACTGAACAGACAGACACACACACACACACACAGACACACACACACAGACAGACAGACAGACAGACAGACAGACAGACAGACACCATGACCAAACACAATATGGTTTCCGATCTTGAGATCGGAAACCATAATAACAGTTTCAAGCTCTTGTATATTATATGAGGAATGAATCATACAGGTATCATCAGCGAAGATTCGTACACCGCTTATAATATTTTCATGTACATGTATATCATTAATATAAACAAGGAACAGGAGAGGCCCTAGGACAGAACCCTGAGGCACACCAGCATTAATTCTACAAAGGGATGAGGATGTGTTATTCAGAACTACTCTTTGTTGTCTATTGGATATAATTATAGTCAGCAAACCAACTCAGAAGCGACCCCTGAATCCCATATTGTTTCAATTTAAAGATCAGACCGTCATGCCACACACGATCAAAGGCTTTGCTAGCGTCCAGGAATACAAGACACATATGCTTCCTTTTATCTAGGTTTGTGGAAATTGTATTAAACATTTCAATTAGTTGGTGCTCGGTGCTATAATTTGGTCTAAATCCTGACTGGTATTTATAGATAAGGTTGTTGGAAGATAAATAATCATAAACCTGTTGAAAAACAACTCTTTCCATAAGTTTCCCAAGACAGCTTAGTAAACTTATGGGTCGATAGTTAGCAACGTCATCTTTTGCCCCTTTCCCTTTGTAGACAGATGACATTGGCGACTTTCCATTCACGAGGGAAAGATCCAGTTCTCATAGACATTTTAAATAACAAGGTTAAAGGTTTAGAGATAGGGCGAGGCTTTTTTGATAGTTCGGTTCGCGAGTACGCCGACATGCCGAACGCCAGTTTAAAAAAAAAAAAAAAAAATTCATGCTTTTTTCCGACTCCGCCGACGAGAGGAAGGAAATTCTTGGAAAAAAAATAAATTTTTTTCTTTTATTTTTTTCCGATCTCCGAATAAAACGAATAAAAGATTTCAAATTTCAAATTTTTGTGTCTGTAGTTTTCCCAAAGTCAATTTGAGAATGGTGCTCTTCCAATCGCGCCAGAACTGTAGCCAAGATGGCGGCGCAGTGGTACAGCGTCACGCACAAGTCTGGCCCCAAAATTGTGAATTTGCTCATTAGAGCATACGAAAATGACAGTGTAGGTGATTTGGTGGGGAGAAATCTCCCCACCGAATGGGATGATTTGCCTGTTCGGAGGATTGAAGGCCACTGCGCCGCCAACAACCATGCGGGTTCATCATCAACCACCACCGCTGGCACTGCACTCGACAAAGAGACACCAACGAGTGTACTGACCGACTTCGGAATAAGATTCATCACGGTGACGCATGAATTACAGGTAACACAATCTGCATCAGCCGGACCATCCATCAACGACGTCCTGATGGCCGGGGCCAGGGCAGTTCATCTGCCAGAGAGCAGGTAGGTCGACTTAAACTCGGGCCTAAACACGTGTTGTGTGCATTTCGATTGTCGGACGGCCTATTTCCGGACACTTCCGGGATGATCACTGATGACTGTACCCTTCTGTACATGCTGTGCATAGGGGCCTACCAACCTTAGATTTTGCTATTACGGTAAATATCTGAAGTAGCCTAGCTAGATAGATGTTCGAATTCGTTTGAAGGGTCAGGGTTCAGGGGTTAGGCCTAACCTACCTAGGCCCCCCAGTTAGATTCTGCATTGATTCAGGAGTCCAATTCATGAATTTTTCCTGAAAGTGAAGTGTCCAGAAATAGGTCATCCGACAATTGAAATGTAGCTATTGTAGGCCTTCATGTTATTGCCTGGTTCTTGTTACGTCTTAGCCTATAAAAGATATTCAACTTTTGTTTTCAGGAATGAGTCTACTCGAGTATCCAACAAGCATTATAATATGGTCATCGATGTTCTGAAGAAGTTCGATGTTGGATTTACTGCAATGCAAGTGGAAACCACAGGATGTCAAATAGTGCGCACTATTGCAGATGCACTATTTTACCTTGACTGCCAACATGAGAAGTTTGAGAACAGGAGTATTACTATCCCACGTGCTTACTCCCACATAAAAGACTTACACGACTGGCGTGGAAGCCACAAGAAACAGCCACAGGTAAGACTTAGACTACAGCTATAGAGATCACCTAAAAATTACTTGAAGCCACAAGCGGATACGGTGTAGGGGGAAGCAGAGTTAAGCCCCTCCTCTAAGAGACTAAGAATACTTTATCATTTTGTTGCATCAATAGTTTTATTTGGACACACTCTACTCACTTTCTATGAAACACTATGTTACCTCTTTTTCATATTTTCAGATGACATGTGATGGCTTAAAGGAGCATATTGACAACCTATGTCATATTACAATGCTCCCCTGGTTCCAGACTAAGCGGTTCCCTGATTTCAAAAAAAGTGTTGAAGAACTCTTGGAGGCTTTGAACCGTTTTCAAGTACCTGGACTTTCAAAGGGAAAAGTCATATGATCATCATCACGATGCCGAGCCATCAAGGAGTTCCGAGGATGCCCGCTGTGTTTCCCTTGAGGCCATATCAGGTCCTGTAAGACCAGAATTTCTTGATTTGCAACAGCATCTGTGTGCACTTGATGTGTATGAACATGTCTCACTCATGCAGTTCGAACCAGAAGATCGGCATGAAAGGAAAAACTGGCTTGGAATGCTCAGGAAGGGAATCACTATTCCAATCGGATTGTACACTTACCCCACAGGGAGTAATATTCGTAATTTTTCCTTTGTTTGGAGATTACCCGATGTTAGTGAAAGGACTGAAGAACAGACTGTAAAAGCAGTGAGTCAGATAATCAAAGAGCTGCCCCTGTATTCCACGAGGGCAATGAGGAAGGAGTTCATTGATAAGTACGTCGCTGCAGGCATAAAACCTGCATTACTTAGGAACATTTTTCTGTACTTGACAAACGACAGTTCCAGCCCAGAAAACGCACAGATATCTGAGGTCGATAAACGATTGGCCAACTGGCTGGCTTCTGCTGACGATCCCGACTTATTCTATGACCTACGAAAGCTTAACGGTCGGCCACAAGACCCATCGTTTGATGTCTTCTGGGAAGAGATGGATAAATTTTTGACAGAATCTTGTGCTGTAAACGACAGGCGCCATGACCAGTTGATGTACTTGCCCTTTGCCATGTCTGTCAGAGACCTTAAGGAAAAAGTGCTCGAGAGGCTCCCTGAGGGTACCCCAGCCCCGTCCCTATCCTGGATTAGGTTGAACTTTTCGCCGATAAACCAGTACTGTAAAACAGCTGTTAACTACACAGGGCGTTTTCAAGTGAAGTTTAGTGTCCAACAAAGGCTTCTCCGAGTTGAGCATGAGGATTCCTGGTACTGTAACCATCTCTGGAAAATGATGAGACAATTCGCAATCAGATGGAAGCAACATGCTTTGTTCTTCTGTGTGGACAACAAAGCAGTTGTCCCAATAGGGGAACCAGATGTTCCAGTGTCAACTGGAGTTAGGGCACACCATGGAGCCCCAGTGGTGATAGGGGGGCCTACTTTGTCCGCTGCGGATCATGATTTCCACATTTGTGGAATTGTGCCTAGTGTAACATTCCAAGTTGATATTCCTGAGGTACTTGAGGATGGCTTCTATTCTGGGCATGTATATGTTACCGTCAAGGATAAGGTTTTTGAGCCCTCAAACGCTGCCAGACATGCTGCGGAACTACTGTCTCTACTTCGAGGGAACTACAGCGAAGACGAAGTCAACCTTACTTCCCCAATATTGATGATCTTTAGCGATGGAGGTCCAGATCACCGTACCAACTATATTTCCGTCAAGGTGGCAGCTGTGTTGTTGTTTATAGCACTCGATCTGGATATGTATTGTGCAGTCAGAACAGCCCCTCACGGGAGCTGGGTGAATCCGGCGGAACGAATTATGTCCACGTTAAACATAGCCCTCCAGAATGTAGCCTTATGCCGGGAAAGAATGGATGAACCAGAATTTGAAAGGACTTTGTCTAGAAAATCTACTATGAAAGGAGTTCGTGATGAAGCAGCTCAGGATAGCGACTTCGCTGCTGCACTCAAGGCCTCAGTTCAACCTGTTGTAGACCTGCTTGAACAGCGTTTTCAGCGCCTTCAGTATAAGGAGGAACATATCCAAGTTGCGAAATCGGTTCCAACAGAATCCATCTTGAATTTCATCAATGAGTCGAAACGTACCTTTGACGAGAATGCCGTGCCAATGCAGTCCATTGAGGAACTCAAGAACTTGCCCAGGCAGAGAATTTTCAAAGAGTTCATGATCAAGCACTGCCAGGAGCGACAGTATAGTTTTCAGGTACATATATTGACCCATCATATGTACATTTCATGTCCCTCTAGATCTGCCCCAAAGTGCTGTAGACTGCATCTTCATTGCATAATCTTGGATGTTTTGGGTACTTGAGAGCATGTGTAGAAACTGAAATCACATTTAAAATTATCATTTGAGTGATATGACAAAACCTTCCTGCATATTGTATCACATTTTGTAGTTTGTTTTTCTCTGTCCTACTTTACAGGTTAAGAAATGCACTGATCCTGATTGCTGGTACTGTGGGGTCATTCAGCCACCTAGGCTTGAGCCTGATGTATTCAAGGAACTGCACTTCGTACCTGACCCTGTGCTGAACAAGAGAGATCAGACGTTTCGCCCGTTTGATGAAGTCTATGGTACAGCAACCAATGATGATGATCGCCCCGCACTAAAGACCAAGGAAGAAACGTACCTTTGACGAGAATGCCGTGCCAATGCAGTCAATTGAGGAACTCAAGAACTTGCCCAGGCAGAGAATTTTCAAAGAGTTCATGATCAAGCACTGCCAGGAGCGACAGTATAGTTTTCAGGTACATATATTGACCCATCTCATGTACATTTCATGTCCCTCTAGATCTGCCCCAAAGTGCTGTAGACTGCATCTTCATTGCATACGGTACATGTATCTTGGGTGTTTTGGGTACTTGAGAGCATGCGTGGAAACTGAAATCACATTTAAAATTATCATTTGAGTGATATGACAAAACCTTCCTGCATTCTGTATCACATTTTATAGTTTGTTTTTCTCTGTCCTACTTTACAGGTTAAGAAATGCACTGATCCTGATTGCTGGTACTGTGGGGTCATTCAGCCACCTAGGCTTGAGCCTGATGTATTCAAGGAACTGCACTTCGTACCTGACCCTGTACTGAACAAGAGAGATCAGACGTTTCGCCCGTTTGATGAAGTCTATGGTACAGCAACCAATGATGATGATCGCCCCGCACTAAAGACCAAGGACAACTGGAATACAGAAGCTGACAAAAGGCGCAAGAAATTCATTAATGCTGGTATGTGTACATATTTTTGACAGGCTCTGATCCCAGTGCAGATACATTTCCTACATCCTATGCCATCAGTACAGGGACATTTGGCTATGACACCAAAAGATCACATTCTGTGCCACTGATTTATACATTTTGTAATGTCTGTTTTCATTCCAAAAGTGCATACACGTATCTGTGTACAACTGTCAGCACTGTAGCAAAATTTTCAGAATGCAAGATCCACTTTTTCAGCCAAGGCACGAGACTTCGTAACATGTGCTGAATGTTCAAAGAGGAGAGTCATCTACTCTGCAGCTAGACTCACCGCACGGCAGGTTTTGGATATCAAGAGAGTGAAGGAGGAGCTAACGTACATATGTGGTAGCCATCTCTTCCCCGAACATCACCACCTTTACGACGTGATTGTAGTTAAGGAGGGAATCAACTGCCATTCACAAATAGAGACTACATACTATGCAGGTACATGTTTAGCTATGTCGGTAGAGAGGGTGCACCGGCATCATCTGGGCAGCAAACCCCCTCCTTGGGCTTCCTGATGATGTCTTTTGACACTGTTTGTCACCTGTGCCATCACTTAAGCTTATGACTTCATCAGCAAAATCAAGGAGTGCAAATCCTGTCCAGAGGATGTTAGTTGCTTGCTCTCAACACCTCTTCTTTTTCTATGCCTGCAGAAATTGTCAGATTCATTATGGTCCCCAGACTTATAGTCTGGGGACCATATTGAGATCACTCAGGTTCTTCTGTTTCTTCTTCTTAGCATTCAGAAAGGCAAGTGTGGCGAAAAGGATACTCAGTCAGTGACCTGTCCCAAGCATATTTTGTATCCTCAGCTAAATTCCTGTGGAAAGTTCGTTGAAAAAACATCCTATGCTCATTTCAGCTCATTGCAACCTGCTGTGATTTAGTGCAACTCTGCACACGTAGGCAAATTTGGGTGAGCACTTTATAAGATGCACCATCGTAACTTTCCATGATGATTGCAACGTCATCAGAATCCAATGATGCTAATTTTAGAATTGCACGTGGGTTTTGTTTAATATTGTTTTGGTGACCGAACAACTATGGGGCGCCTTCCCAACCAAGGGGTCTAATATAAAGGTATCTATCTTGATTCAACAAGGATTGCAGGCAAATCATGTGGTGCACAGTGTTGTGGCCTTGGTGTAAGCTGTTTCTTCTTTTAAAGAAACAGCTATAGGAACCTTGCCACTGCCAACAATCAGGCAGCTAATCAGCAATCAACAATCAGCTCAGTGAAAGTATATGTGATAATTAATGACAAATTTTATGTTTCAGGTGCTCAGACTGTATTCGACCCCTTGTGTATACACTGTGGTCAAGCTGAAAACCTGGTGGAAAATGCTGAGATAGAGGCCCTACAGGAAGAATTTGGAATTGTACGCCCAATCTGTTCTGTCTGCCTAAACAAAGGGGAAAAACCTGTCACCCGGATGGCAAAGAAGGGAAAAAAACGCTCCAGAAATTCAGCAGGCATTGATGAAGACTCTGACTAGTCCATTGATTCATGTACTGGTAATTGCATTCGTTGTGGACCAATTGCTTGACCTAAAGTGATTGAAAATTTTGTTACTGTCTCTTTTATGGTGCAATCAAAGTGGTACAAGTGTCATGTTTAATACGTATGTTTTGTACCTTGTATGACTTGAAGAAGATGATTGAAAAAGGTAGCTTTGGATCTAATGATACATTCATTGTGTTCCATTTGACAGATGTGATGTAAAATTATCAATTCTAAAGGGTGACAGAAGATGCCAAAGAACAATGGGAATCCTATGTATTGTTCAAGGGAGAGCTTTTCTCGGTTATCCTGTGGAGCATTGGTTTTGGAGACATGTCCATTTCATGGGCATGTGACCTTTTCCCTCCTTGTATCAGTGTTACTTTTATGTCCATTTCAGAAGGGTCTGGAGGTCCAAGTACTAAAATTACATATTAGACTGGGCTTCCATAGATACATAGTACTAGTAGTGGCTGTAGCAGAATTTAGTTGAAGTGGTGATTTTAATAGGTATACATGTATACCATGTATACTGTAGTGTCAGGCCTAGCATAGGTCATTAATGTGGAATTGGCTTCCCATAGCTTTCCCTGCGCACATGCGCAGTAGTACGAAAACGTGCTTCCGCCCAAGCTCTGTACCTCTGGGTATATGCATTCAATAAATTGTTATCTGTTTATATCAAGCCATATTTTCTCTATGTCGTGCCATCCCTGACACGACATGGTGTCAGAAGTTAGAACCGATGTTGCTGATTAACGCAAGTATCGTTTTGTTCGTCTTGATCGTCTTTTCGGGGCCTATTTTGAACTTTGAAAATGGTGACTTCGCCGGCGGACGAGGAACAGGTGAGATTGCAAATGGCGGCCGTGGCCTAGCTGATGTCGATGACCCCAATCTTGCGATTCAACTGCTAAATCCTGCCGTTATGGCGACCGTTTTGCAACACGTGCCATTCCCTGAGAAGCTCGATCTCAGCAACGACTCTAGTCGCGCCGTCGACTGGGAGCTGTTCGAACAAGTATGGAAAAACTACGAAATCTCCTCGCAGCTGAGAGAGAAGGGTGCGGAAGTTCGAGTAGCCACTCTGTTAACATGTTTTTCCAAGTCGGCTCTCCAAGCCTACAACTCCATCACGTTCGACAACCCGGAGGACAAAACGAAAATCGACACGGTTCTGCAGAAAATGCGAGAACTGTGCGTGGGGCCACAAAACGAAACGTACGAACGCTACCTATTTAATGTCAGAACGCAGAAGCATGGAGAGTCATTGGACGATTTCTACGCGGCAATTCTAAAGATAGCGCAGAACTGCAACTTTGGAAATCTACAGGATTCTCTCGTCCGTGATCGACTCGTAGTGGGTATTCGTGATCAAGGTACAAGGAAAAAGCTTTTGTACGAGCGGGACCTTACGTTACAGAAAACTCTCGATATCTGTCGCACTCACGAGGCAACAACTCTGAGATTGCAGAATATGGATGGCAAATCCGGTGACAAGCCTGCAGATGTCGCAGAGGTCTCTCAAAAGGATAAGAAGACACATAAGAAGCACAAACCGAAAGCTAAAACTAAACCGCAGTCTAAATCGTCGAATTCATCACGTGGCGCTACTGGTGGTGGTTCACAGAGTTGCTATTTTTGTGGAAGATCACCGCATGATCGTAAGCAGTGTCCAGCTAGAGGGAAAACGTGTTCTAAGTGCCGTAAACGAGGACATTTTGCTGCAGTATGTCAGTCTCGGAATGTCAGCAAATCCGACGATGTAGGCGAAATACAGGAGGATGATGAGGATAGTGATGCTTTTCTTGGTACTATCGGTGGAGAGGCGTACAACGATGACGTGTGGAATGTCAATCTCTCGGTAGATGGTGTTGCTCTTAAGTTTCGTGTGGATACTGGAGCAGACGTCAACGTCATTTCACGGTCGGTTTACGATAAACATTTCAAGTATAAGATGTTGTTTCCAGCACGGAGGATTCTCAGAGGACCGGATCGCAGACCATTGCCTACGTTAGGATCATTTCGTTGCACCATTCGGAATAAAGGTCGCGCATCTGTTGCTGAAATCTATGTCATTGATGGTGGAGCATCGGCGTTGTTGAGTAGGAAAACCAGTTGTGACTTGGATATCGTGTCGCTCAATGTCGGTAACATTAGTGACTATCCACAGTTGTTCTCAGGTCTTGGGGAGATGCCGCATCCCTACAAGTTAGAGCTCAAAGATGGTGCAAAACCGTACTCGCAATCTCTCCCACGTAGAATTGCGATACCTCTTCTTCCAAAGGTGAAGGACGAGTTGGATCGTTTGGAAACTCTCGGTGTGATACGCAAAGTCACACAGCCTACCGATTGGTGTGCTCCGATCGTAGTGGTGCCTAAACGTACAGGTGCCGTACGCATTTGTTGTGACTTCACCAGGCTGAACGAGTCTGTGAAACGTGAAATTCATCAGCTTCCGACAGTGGATCATGTCCTTGGACAGATGGCAGGAGCAAGAGTCTTCTCCAAGCTCGATGCAAATCGTGGTTTTCATCAGATCAGACTGGCAGACGAAGAATCGCAGTTAAGAACAACGTTCATAACTCCCTTCGGTCGTTACTGTTATCAGAGGCTTCCATTTGGCATCAACTCCGGTCCAGAACACTATCAACGCCAAATCCACAGTATCTTGCGTGACTTGGATGGTGTCGTTTGCATTATGGATGACATCGTGGTGTTTGGTAAAGATGAAGCAGAGCATGATGAGCGTCTTGAGAAAGTGCTACAACGACTTGCTCAGGCGGGTGTCACTTTAAATCGCGCTAAGTGCATGTTCCGTGTGCCAGAGATAACTTTTGCGGGTCATGTGATCGGTAAAGACGGCATAAAGCCCGATCCTGGGAAGATTGAGGCTATCTTGAAATTGCCAGTACCCCAAAATGTCTCGGACATGTCGGATCTTCGACGATTCATGGGAATGGTCAATCACTTAGGTAAATTCATACCTGACCTCTCTACACACTCGGAACCGCTCAGATAACTTCTCTCAAACAAGAACACTTGGTTTTGGGATCAAGCTCAGGAATCCGCATTTAAGAAGATCAAAGGACTGATCACTAGTGCTCCAACGCTTATCATGTATGATCCCTCACGCGAAACCAGAGTGTCCATGGTGTCAGCAGACAGTTCGTCTTATGGATTGGGTGCAGTTCTGAAGCAGTTGGACTCGGACAATTCATGGAAACCAGTCGCTTTTGCTTCACGCTCTCTCTTACCCGCGGAAACACGCTACGCGCAAGTAGAAAAGGAGGCGCTGGCATCGACATGGGCATGTAGCAGATTTGAATACTTTCTAACAGGACTGTCCATGTTCACTATAGAAACTGACCATAAGCCACTGCTAGCGCTGCTTGGATCGAAATCCCTCGATGAGATGCCACCGCGCATCCAGAGAATGCGCATGCGTCTTATGCGTTTCACTTATCAGGTGGAATATGTTCCTGGTAAAGACCTGTACACGGCTGATACACTATCGCGTGCACCGGCGTCTAATGTTCACAGTACTGGAGACTATGAACTGTGTGAGGAGACAAGTGCTTATGTCCAATTGGTGGTGGAAGGATTTCCAGCTACCGACGTCAGGCTACAACAGATTCGCGATCATCAGGCCGAGGATGAAGTTTCAAAACAGCTGTGCACGTACGTTCAGGAAGGCTGGCCTGAAAAGTGTAAACTACGAGGTTCACTTCAGCAGTATTGGCAACATAAGTCGGAGCTTACTGTAGTTCAAGGACTATTGCTATACCGTTCCCGAATCTTTGTTCCGTCATCACTCAGACTGGAAATTCTGGATCGTCTCCATGAGGGACATCAAGGCATAGTGAAGTGCAGGCGTCGTGCTATGCAATCCGTATGGTGGCCGGGCATCACCAGACAGGTGGAGGAACTGGTAAATTCGTGCCGAATCTGCTCACAACTTACGCAGAACAGTAAGGAACCACTCAGACCATCTGAGTTCCCGATGAGACCATGGCAAAAAGTTGCCACAGATTTGTGTGACTACAAAAAGTCGCAGTATCTCATAGTTGTCGACTATTTCTCTAGATTCATTGAGATGGCAAAGCTTAAGGACCTGACTAGTGAAACTACAATCAGGCATCTCAAGTCCATGTTTTCTAGACATGGTGTACCCGAAACTGTTGTTAGCGACAATGGTGGACAGTACGTCTCAGCGGAATTCGATAACTTCGCACGGGATTATGGTTTTCATGTCGTTACCATGAGCCCTGGACATTCATCTGGAAATGGGGAGGTTGAAAGAGCGGTCAAAACCTTCAAGGGACTACTGAAAGGCGCTAATGATCCGTACTCAGCGTTACTCAATTATCGCAGTACACCACTCGAATGTGGCTTCAGTCCAGCTGAACTTTTGTTCAATCGCAGACTACGCACCAAAATCCCCATGATTCCGGAAAAATTGAAACCGGCGATTCCGGATCGTACTCGACTTGGCGAAAAAGAGGAACAGTTGCAGCTTAGGAATAAGTTGAACTTCGACAGACGTCATCGCGTTAAGGATCTGTCTGAACTTCCCCGAGGACAGGACGTGTACATCCCGGATAGAAAGGAAACAGGGACTGTTGAGGACAAAGTTCATGATCGTTCTTATGTTGTAAAGACTCCTTCTGGAAAATTCCGCAGGAACCGCGTTCAGATAAACAAAATTCCAAGGAACAGTGACACTGACATTCAGGTGGAAACGCGCATTTCTAATAATTCAAATGCAACTGGCGATAGTTCTCAGGCCACAGGTGAAAGTGTGAAAAATCAGGCGCCATATGTGTCGCGATATGGCAGAGTGTCAAAACCGAATCCTAAGTATGTTAGTGACACATAGTGGCCTTGTCAAGTTATGGGTGTAGGCGGATCGCTGCCCTTGCTTGACCTACATATGACAGACTGAGTGTAGGCGGATCGCTGCTCAGAATCTGTCCGGTTTTCTAAGACTCTTGTGTGGTGTTGTTTTTACATGCCTGTTGGCTCTCAAAGTGTTAAGGACATGTTTAGTATGTTCTAAGTTCAAGTGGCTAATCTTTCAGCCAGTGTTCAGTTTCAGTTGCAAATATGTTGTACTTGTTGAATTTCGCAATCAAATATTTCAGTATAATCCAGGATAGTGGATGAAAGCAAAAGGAAACACAAAGCTTCCAGTTATATCATTTATGTTGCAGAAATATTCGTACACAGGAATTGTGCATTAATTTAGAATCAATGTCAGTCTCTCCCTCACACTCATAGGACATTTTGGACTGTCATTTATTCTCAAAGAAAGGGAGATGTAGTGTCAGGCCTAGCATAGGTCATTAATGTGGAATTGGCTTCCCATAGCTTTCCCTGCGCACATGCGCAGTAGTACGAAAACGTGCTTCCGCCCAAGCTCTGTACCTCTGGGTCTATGCATTCAATAAATTGTTATCTGTTTATATCAAGCCATATTTTCTCTATGTCGTGCCATCCCTGACACGACAAGTTGTCAGAAGTTAGAACCGATGTTGCTGATTAACGCAAGTATCGTTTTGTTCGTCTTGATCGTCTTTTCGGGGCCTATTTTGAACTTTGAAAATGGTGACTTCGCCGGCGGACGAGGAACAGGTGAGATTGCAAATGGCGGCCGTGGCCTAGCTGATGTCGATGACCCCAATCTTGCGATTCAACTGCTAAATCCTGCCGTTATGGCGACCGTTTTGCAACACGTGCCATTCCCTGAGAAGCTCGATCTCAGCAACGACTCTAGTCGCGCCGTCGACTGGGAGCTGTTCGAACAAGTATGGAAAAACTACGAAATCTCCTCGCAGCTGAGAGAGAAGGGTGCGGAAGTTCGAGTAGCCACTCTGTTAACATGTTTTTCCAAGTCGGCTCTCCAAGCCTACAACTCCATCACGTTCGACAACCCGGAGGACAAAACGAAAATCGACACGGTTCTGCAGAAAATGCGAGAACTGTGCGTGGGGCCACAAAACGAAACGTACGAACGCTACCTATTTAATGTCAGAACGCAGAAGCATGGAGAGTCATTGGACGATTTCTACGCGGCAATTCTAAAGATAGCGCAGAACTGCAACTTTGGAAATCTACAGGATTCTCTCGTCCGTGATCGACTCGTAGTGGGTATTCGTGATCAAGGTACAAGGAAAAAGCTTTTGTACGAGCGGGACCTTACGTTACAGAAAACTCTCGATATCTGTCGCACTCACGAGGCAACAACTCTGAGATTGCAGAATATGGATGGCAAATCCGGTGACAAGCCTGCAGATGTCGCAGAGGTCTCTCAAAAGGATAAGAAGACACATAAGAAGCACAAACCGAAAGCTAAAACTAAACCGCAGTCTAAATCGTCGAATTCATCACGTGGCGCTACTGGTGGTGGTTCACAGAGTTGCTATTTTTGTGGAAGATCACCGCATGATCGTAAGCAGTGTCCAGCTAGAGGGAAAACGTGTTCTAAGTGCCGTAAACGAGGACATTTTGCTGCAGTATGTCAGTCTCGGAATGTCAGCAAATCCGACGATGTAGGCGAAATACAGGAGGATGATGAGGATAGTGATGCTTTTCTTGGTACTATCGGTGGAGAGGCGTACAACGATGACGTGTGGAATGTCAATCTCTCGGTAGATGGTGTTGCTCTTAAGTTTCGTGTGGATACTGGAGCAGACGTCAACGTCATTTCACGGTCGGTTTACGATAAACATTTCAAGTATAAGATGTTGTTTCCAGCACGGAGGATTCTCAGAGGACCGGATCGCAGACCATTGCCTACGTTAGGATCATTTCGTTGCACCATTCGGAATAAAGGTCGCGCATCTGTTGCTGAAATCTATGTCATTGATGGTGGAGCATCGGCGTTGTTGAGTAGGAAAACCAGTTGTGACTTGGATATCGTGTCGCTCAATGTCGGTAACATTAGTGACTATCCACAGTTGTTCTCAGGTCTTGGGGAGATGCCGCATCCCTACAAGTTAGAGCTCAAAGATGGTGCAAAACCGTACTCGCAATCTCTCCCACGTAGAATTGCGATACCTCTTCTTCCAAAGGTGAAGGACGAGTTGGATCGTTTGGAAACTCTCGGTGTGATACGCAAAGTCACACAGCCTACCGATTGGTGTGCTCCGATCGTAGTGGTGCCTAAACGTACAGGTGCCGTACGCATTTGTTGTGACTTCACCAGGCTGAACGAGTCTGTGAAACGTGAAATTCATCAGCTTCCGACAGTGGATCATGTCCTTGGACAGATGGCAGGAGCAAGAGTCTTCTCCAAGCTCGATGCAAATCGTGGTTTTCATCAGATCAGACTGGCAGACGAAGAATCGCAGTTAAGAACAACGTTCATAACTCCCTTCGGTCGTTACTGTTATCAGAGGCTTCCATTTGGCATCAACTCCGGTCCAGAACACTATCAACGCCAAATCCACAGTATCTTGCGTGACTTGGATGGTGTCGTTTGCATTATGGATGACATCGTGGTGTTTGGTAAAGATGAAGCAGAGCATGATGAGCGTCTTGAGAAAGTGCTACAACGACTTGCTCAGGCGGGTGTCACTTTAAATCGCGCTAAGTGCATGTTCCGTGTGCCAGAGATAACTTTTGCGGGTCATGTGATCGGTAAAGACGGCATAAAGCCCGATCCTGGGAAGATTGAGGCTATCTTGAAATTGCCAGTACCCCAAAATGTCTCGGACATGTCGGATCTTCGACGATTCATGGGAATGGTCAATCACTTAGGTAAATTCATACCTGACCTCTCTACACACTCGGAACCGCTCAGATAACTTCTCTCAAACAAGAACACTTGGTTTTGGGATCAAGCTCAGGAATCCGCATTTAAGAAGATCAAAGGACTGATCACTAGTGCTCCAACGCTTATCATGTATGATCCCTCACGCGAAACCAGAGTGTCAGCAGACAGTTCATCTTATGGATTGGGTGCAGTTCTGAAGCAGTTGGACTCGGACAATTCATGGAAACCAGTCGCTTTTGCTTCACGCTCTCTCTTACCCGCGGAAACACGCTACGCGCAAGTGGAAAAGGAGGCGCTGGCATCGACATGGGCATGTAGCAGATTTGAACACTTTCTAACAGGACTGTCCATGTTCACTATAGAAACTGACCATAAGCCACTGCTAGCGCTGCTTGGATCGAAATCCCTCGATGAGTTGCCACCGCGCATCCAGAGAATGCGCATGCGTCTTATGCGTTTCACTTATCAGGTGGAATATGTTCCTGGTAAAGACCTGTACACGGCTGATACACTATCGCGTGCACCGGCGTCTAATGTTCACAGTACTGGAGACTATGAACTGTGTGAGGAGACAAGTGCTTATGTCCAATTGGTGGTGGAAGGATTTCCAGCTACCGACGTCAGGCTACAACAGATTCGCGATCATCAGGCCGAGGATGAAGTTTCAAAACAGCTGTGCACGTACGTTCAGGAAGGCTGGCCTGAAAAGTGTAAACTACGAGGTTCACTTCAGCAGTATTGGCAACATAAGTCGGAGCTTACTGTAGTTCAAGGACTATTGCTATACCGTTCCCGAATCTTTGTTCCGTCATCACTCAGACTGGAAATTCTGGATCGTCTCCATGAGGGACATCAAGGCATAGTGAAGTGCAGGCGTCGTGCTATGCAATCCGTATGGTGGCCGGGCATCACCAGACAGGTGGAGGAACTGGTAAATTCGTGCCGAATCTGCTCACAACTTACGCAGAACAGTAAGGAACCACTCAGACCATCTGAGTTCCCGATGAGACCATGGCAAAAAGTTGCCACAGATTTGTGTGACTACAAAAAGTCGCAGTATCTCATAGTTGTCGACTATTTCTCTAGATTCATTGAGATGGCAAAGCTTAAGGACCTGACTAGTGAAACTACAATCAGGCATCTCAAGTCCATGTTTTCTAGACATGGTGTACCCGAAACTGTTGTTAGCGACAATGGTGGACAGTACGTCTCAGCGGAATTCGATAACTTCGCACGGGATTATGGTTTTCATGTCGTTACCATGAGCCCTGGACATTCATCTGGAAATGGGGAGGTTGAAAGAGCGGTCAAAACCTTCAAGGGACTACTGAAAGGCGCTAATGATCCGTACTCAGCGTTACTCAATTATCGCAGTACACCACTCGAATGTGGCTTCAGTCCAGCTGAACTTTTGTTCAATCGCAGACTACGCACCAAAATCCCCATGATTCCGGAAAAATTGAAACCGGCGATTCCGGATCGTACTCGACTTGGCGAAAAAGAGGAACAGTTGCAGCTTAGGAATAAGTTGAACTTCGACAGACGTCATCGCGTTAAGGATCTGTCTGAACTTCCCCGAGGACAGGACGTGTACATCCCGGATAGAAAGGAAACAGGGACTGTTGAGGACAAAGTTCATGATCGTTCTTATGTTGTAAAGACTCCTTCTGGAAAATTCCGCAGGAACCGCGTTCAGATAAACAAAATTCCAAGGAACAGTGACACTGACATTCAGGTGGAAACGCGCATTTCTAATAATTCAAATGCAACTGGCGATAGTTCTCAGGCCACAGGTGAAAGTGTGAAAAATCAGGCGCCATATGTGTCGCGATATGGCAGAGTGTCAAAACCGAATCCTAAGTATGTTAGTGACACATAGTGGCCTTGTCAAGTTATGGGTGTAGGCGGATCGCTGCCCTTGCTTGACCTACATATGACAGACTGAGTGTAGGCGGATCGCTGCTCAGAATCTGTCCGGTTTTCTAAGACTCTTGTGTGGTGTTGTTTTTACATGCCTGTTGGCTCTCAAAGTGTTAAGGACATGTTTAGTATGTTCTAAGTTCAAGTGGCTAATCTTTCAGCCAGTGTTCAGTTTCAGTTGCAAATATGTTGTACTTGTTGAATTTCGCAATCAAATATTTCAGTATAATCCAGGATAGTGGATGAAAGCAAAAGGAAACACAAAGCTTCCAGTTATATCATTTATGTTGCAGAAATATTCGTACACAGGAATTGTGCATTAATTTAGAATCAATGTCAGTCTCTCCCTCACACTCATAGGACATTTTGGACTGTCATTTATTCTCAAAGAAAGGGAGATGTAGTGTCAGGCCTAGCATAGGTCATTAATGTGGAATTGGCTTCCCATAGCTTTCCCTGCGCACATGCGCAGTAGTACGAAAACGTGCTTCCGCCCAAGCTCTGTACCTCTGGGTCTATGCATTCAATAAATTGTTATCTGTTTATATCAAGCCATATTTTCTCTATGTCGTGCCATCCCTGACACGACATATACTGGTACTGAGACCAATGATTTAAAGAAAATACAGTTTGTACTTTTTAGATATCTTCTTTTTCCTTCTTTGGATGACATCTATGGAACTCCACTTGCATCGGATCGGCATTAGAAGCCCAGTCTCCAGCATGGTTCATCTTGCAGGGCATCATGATACATGGATAGAACCCTGTTGTTTTGCCCAGTACGTACTACAGGGTGGACAGAAAAGTGTTCAGTGAACAGCTGCATTGTTCTTAGTTAAAGCACTTAACATCTGGGCCACCCTGAAGTATTTTGAGTCCAGTTTTAGACCACTGACAAGAAATAAACAGACAACTAAAAACTTTTTTCTGGAAAAATTTTTTTATTTTATTTGTTCCTCCGACTTGGGGGACATGTGACTGAAGTTTCGATAATCCGCAAAGTGATTAAAAATAAAAGTTTTTTTTTTCGCCCTCCGACTTTAATTGGCAAGAGGGCAAAGCCGAGAACCTAAAAATAAAAAAAGCCTCGCCTAGTCGAAGAGAGCTCCTTGAGGAGGCGGTGATTTATATGGTCTGGACCACAAGCTTTACTAGTTGGCAATGATTTTATTATTTTCACTATTTCCTCTTGTTGAAAGTTTATGTCAACGATCGTCTGATTAGTTTTCAATATTAGGCCTGGTAATGTAATATTTGATGCATCAACATTAGAAATATTAGAAAAGTACTTATTTAGTATCTCGGTCTTAGTTTGGGTGTCATAGGCTAATTCACTTTGGTCGGGAAGGACGGGAATAGCATCGGGAAGGACGGGAATAGCATCAGTATTATTGCTGGACATTAAAGATTTTGCAATTTTCCAATGTTTGGGATTGTCATGTACAGAGATATTTTCACAGATGTTATCATAATACTGTTTCTTGGCTACCTTTTCTTATTATTTACAGTGTTTCGAAGTTTTTTATATTTGTTCATATGTATTACATTTCCTGTGCGTAGAGCCTTTTTCCTCATTCTATCCCGTTGCCTGATTAGTCTCCTGAGTTCAGAGTTAAACCAGGGCTTATCGTTTGGCCGTATGACAACAACATGATTTGGGACAAACTCATTTTTCATTTGATTAACTAGAGGCATCGCAGATGCCGTAGGCTTGCCCGTGTGGAATGTTTAATTAGGGCAAAGTTTACCTTTCATAGGCAGAAGGGGCAGGACGTCATTCCATTGAACCTATCCCCACTCGTAGCTGTGGCTGCCTGACCAAGACCA
>NMRB01000085.1:319900-345327 GCA_002633025.1 Notospermus geniculatus
GTATGATTTCATAAGGCGATTGTCTATGATCATTGGGATTTTATGCGATGATCATAGGTATATTTCATCTCGATTCACTTTGTGCAAGCACACGACATTTCCCATGATTCCTCATTCCATGAACAAAAGAGCATCCAACATGTCAAAGTAACTGGCGCGGGAAATTTAAATAGTGCTGTTTTCTATTTTGTCACCTAGCGCCCCCTGCAGAACAAATTTGGAATTAATTTCCATTGCACTTTGTGTACCAAAAATTAAGCTTCATACCCTATCAATTTCAGTTTGATATATTGCCTCTGGACCGAGTTATTGGGGTTTTTCATTTTACGGAAAATGCCCCCTGGAGAGCAGAATGTAGGTCAGATCGCAAAAATTTTTGGTCCTGTTTCGAGTCCTTCCTAGGGCCTACCCCTCCACCAACTTTCATGACCCTCGGCCTTGCGGTTGCGAAACGTGCCAGATTAACGGACGCTACACAGACAGACAGACACACACACATCCGGACGCCACTCAGTATACATATGACTAGCTCCGCTGACCTTTGGTCAGCTGAGCTAATAATTACTGTCCAGTTAGGGTTGGTTCATACTCCATCCGGATTTTACGCCGACTATATATGATCAATTTCAATCTGTGTGCACATTCACGCTTTGGAAACCTGCGATCAGTTTCATGCGCCTGACGGTCCGCGAGCAAGTATGAACCAGCCCTTACTCGATCGTGGTTACCTCACATGACGAGCGTTGGTCCGCTGGTCTCGGGGCGGGCCTATTGACAAACGCTGGACCTGGCTGTGCATATATTACTACCAGAAAATGGCGCATACTGGTTGCTAACGGCACGAGAAGTTCCGGTCAATAGCCCCAGCGGTTACGAAACGTGCCCTGCTAACGGACGACGACGACGACGGACGACGGATATCGCACCACCGTAAGAGCTCATCAGGTGAGCCAAAAATTAAGTCGTTCGAGACCATGGGCCTCTTTCATAAAGTGGTAGCATTAACTTCAGTGCATTTTCCATTTGGTTAAAGGTATTATTAGCTTAAAGTCACTTTATGAAACTGGTCCCTGTTCTTTTAACTAACCGTATACCCAGCTGATCAAAAGCGGCTCGAGGAGACCAATGACCATGAGGGACACACTGCCGGCATACCAGTCTATTAAGGTTAGGTAATAAATTCCCGCCTGAAACAACAAAATACATAGAATAATCATTTATGAACCGGATGCTGAGGATTTTCCAATCAATGACGCGAAAATTACGGGTACTTACATTTGTGACCAATGGCAGCCCGAGAAAGAAGAGAATAACGCATATTCCCAGTGTAATCCACGTTTTGATTGGACGGAGCTGTTTAGGGAATTCATCAACTAGTGCACTAATGATGGTTTCCATCATGGTGAACTGAAAAAACACGAATGTTGCTTTTGAACAAGTGTCTGCAACCGATGGAGAAAAACCTTGCGTTGTGATCTTCTGTTGTCGGCAATCGTTACCCAGTCGAAAAATTCAGAATAACGAGCGAGGTTAGTTGAACTGTTGGCCTACTGGACCGCCAAAACCGAAGTGATGTACAGGATGGAAAATACGAGTAAGGCCTATGTTTACCTAACTGTCAAGGCATTAGAGTAATGAGCCTGAAGAAGGAACGAAGGACCTACCTGACTATCCAAGCCAAGCGTTATGAGCATGAAAAAGAACAAAATGCCCCAGAGTGGAGCCACAGGCATTCTCGAAATTCCCTCTGGATAAGCAACAAACGCAAGACCGGGACCTGAAAGATGAGAAGGAAAAGAGGTCTTTTTTTTCTTCAGGAATTTGAACTACATGTATCGTAGAAAACTTCGGAACTATAGTGCGTGACGTTAAATTATCGCTGGATCGACCGTTTCGCCAAAACAAACCTCCAGGCAATTACCATTTCATTGTTTTCTCCGTTTTTGCTTGAATCAACAATTTATACTGTGCCAGCAATGTACTGAAGCTGGAAAGAAGTAGTTTTCACGCATGTCGTGCAAGAAATAGCAGTTTGAAGACGAAAAAGTTTCAAAAAAAGCACGACGTTGCCGTGCGGCGCTGGATCGCGGGTGTGACGTCATTCATGTCGGACCGAAATCACCATCGCCCAGTTGCAAAACATGCGTAAAATACCATAATCCTCGGATCAAGCAATGAAAACACTTTTTTACTGACACCACTCACTGATTATTGACCGGAACACCACGAAATATAAGCCATTTGACGCACAAATACGTATCGAATATAGGGCACCCTCAGCATGCTCAGCTCAGTCAGCAGACGAATCAATTTCGCATAATTGATAATTGGTGTTGCAATTATTTTTTGGAATCTTCTCACTGCATGCACTTATTTGGTAGATTATTATTTTTCCCAAAAATGACATGAATGATGATGGGTGCCTAATAATATACTAATTTCCAAGTTTTGCGTATAATGGGGGCTTACTTCCTGTCAACTGTCAATCACAAGTCACGTGGTGACGCTGAGACGCAAATCAGTTGACCCAGTTTTGTAAGGCCACGTCCTTGAAGCGGTCATTTATGCTTATTGACAACAGTCATGTACAGTGGGGGCGGGCACGACAGTTGTCTGTCATAATGTTATGTATGCAGCTAGGCGTGTATCATGCATGTCATGCATGTCATGTCAAGAATTGGAATACATGGTTGATGGAGGTAAGTGATTTTTACCATGCTTACTTACACAATGTTACACTAAGCTTCCNAAATATTGTATTTTGTACAGCCACTGCGCGGTTTGGCGCGACAAAGTCACGTGCACGTTTCCATCACGGTACCGCGTGACGGCCCAGTCTGTTCAGTGTGACAACAGTCGTTCACTTGCAATAGACGATATCACTCCAAAAGAGTGCAGCAACTGACGGGTTGCGTGCATGACTCCCGCACGTCATTTCATGATGTCTGGACGTGAGACAAGAAAAAATCAAATTGTTTCACGATGTTATGATCACTGAAACAACCGGATTTTTTTTGAGTCGCGTCATGGCATTCAGAAACGACGTGTGGGACGCCATGATGCTGGCCCGTCAGGTGCTGCCCTCTTTTGGAGTGATAGCGTCTATTAGTGCACATTTTACTTACAGGTCACTGTTTCATGATGTTCCTTTCATTGAAATAAACAGTAAAATCTCATGATCTAAAACTAAAATACAGAAATTCCCTTTCATCAGCACAGTTCCTTCCAAGTTAGTCATTTTTAGAGATAGAAATCTATCATGTTAATATTCATATTCATGTATATTTCAGTCACTGGTATCCGTCCAGTAATTTTTGACAATGCACCCAACACTTTTATGAGACTATTGTTTGCAATTAGCATATTTTTACAATAAACCACACAATACGTCAACTGTGTGTTCCTCTTTTAGTGAGTGGTAATGGAAGTACGTTGAACAAGTGACTGTTTTCAAGAAACAGCATGCATGTATCACGTAGGCCTATGACGTATCGATTCAGAAGTAGATTGACATCACAGATGTGCAAAAAGTGAAAGCGCCTGGAAAATTTGTGGCCTCTATCATCTTGACAAACAAAGAACTTATTTTGCATCAAGGAACATCGTCATCCTGACGGAGTTGGACAAAAAAATGACCGGCAAGTGCAAATCAAGCCGCCACGTCATGACAACAAACATGCAAATGAAGTGTAAATCGCCCTTCAACACACTATGCCTTCGCAGAGGTAGCCAGGATGTCATGAATCATTCTCTTCTTTGTTGTCTACAGACCTGAGCATGGTCGCACTGCATGAACTATCCCCCACATCTGTGCATTTTCACTAGAATTGCCTGTAGTTTTGCCTACATGTATGTTGTCGCCATCATCATCCTTATTATTGTCCTCTACAAAGCCCTCATAGGGTGCAACATCAACATGATCATTATCCTTGACAGTCTCTTGCTCATTCACATTACCTTGCTCAGTAGTTCTCTTGGAATCGGAGGAAATATTACTTGACAACTTTTTCACAACTTCCTTACGTTTTGGAATCACAGAAAAGAACGATTCTTCCCAATTTTTCGTCTCCGTGAACCTTGCCAATATCTCGAATACTGAAAAAAGATGTAAAAATATTTTTAACAGATATGATGGCAACATGAAACCAGTCACTGTCGCCTAAAGGAGCAAGTTCCCTCCCAGTGCCGCAAACTTTGTCACATCTCAATACAGACAACATAATGTACATTCCATGGGATTTCTCTCATTCAGCATTCCCGCCCTACTGACAGCTGGAGGTATCTTACCATGATCTATGGAGAGCACCTTTCTTCCTTTCATTTCTATGAACTTTCCAATGGGCAACTGGGCATGCCCTATATGATTCTCTTCTGCAAGGCGATGGCACAAACCCTACAATGAGATGTCAAAAATGACCTAAACCAATGCCAGCAACAACATGATGATTGACTGAATTCTGCCAATAAGGGCACTAATGGCCAGCAAGACAAATCTGTGAGCCCTTAATATGCGTGGCTTTTATATACCGGTAGTGCCTTTTCCTGCAGCACAGCGTCAAAGGCATTTCACATTATCATGAGTCTCTCCAGAAACGTTTCAAATTAACTCACACAGGGGCTCATTCATCACCTCACTTCATCCCTTCAGACACAACTGAGAGTACAATGTTGTGACACAACTGGGTATCAAACCATGGCAGGCATGGCTTCTCAGTCACGAGACCAACACTCTTTTTACCACTGACTGCACAACAGTCCTCCCTGGGCTTTCAGCAAGGAATGTCACACAACATCCTCCTATTCTCACCTTTTGCGAGTTATGATCGACTAGACCTCCAATGATGTACGCCTTGTCTGGTTCAAACTCGGACAGAATATTCTGAGATTCACTGCTAAGGTAGACAATTTTATCTTTTTCCAAAAATTCTTGGTATGTTTCAGGCATGAAGTTCAGCTGAAGGGGAAACATAAGTGCGTATCATGAGAAAAATATCACGTCGGGCAGATGAGAATTCTGACATTGTGTTTCAATGTTTGTGAAGTGAAATAAGAAACATAATGGCATCAAGTTGTATTTTGCAACAGGATCAAGACAAAGCGTGGCTTATCAAAGCAACTATTAGAAACCTCACATATAATCATATTGGTTGACATGCAGATTATAGACTTACATCCCAACTCTTGTAATTGCCGTAACTGTCCATTCTCGTCTTAATTTTGCCAATAAAACTACTAATATACAGCTGGAAATAGAGATAGTAATGCATAATGCATAACATCAATGCATCTGATGTAGAAAACTTTACAGACAACCACTAGCGAACATCAAAATTCAAAAGGACACCTGAAACAGATCTTCTCCTAATGGCAGAGTCAATTCTGCTAGTGGAAAAGACAAATCGGCTGCTACATGTATGTTCCAAACAGTTTTCGGCCCAGCTAAGTAATTGCCTTTGCTATCTTGCATCAATGGAGACTTCATGAACCAAAAACACTGGCAGTAATCACATTTTACACCCTATGGCCAAAATATTGCCACAGACAGTGATTATTTTACATTTTACACCAGGCCAGTTTTCTTACCTGAAGTGGGTCCGCCATTCTTCTGTTAATGGAATAACACCTCTGAATCTGTTTTCCTAAAAATATAATATCCTGAAGGAATACAAAATTACTGGTTACCCGTATTGCATTAAGAAGAATTGAAACAACATGTCAAACTTCAGATAAAAATACCATTCAACAGCAGATCACTGTTGACTACAAAATGTCTCCTTGTGTTGGAAGGTGGATAGATCCTTGGATCATAAATTTTGTCACCTTCTTATTCCTACAATTGGACAAGATAATAGAACACAAAAACTTGATTTCTTTCTGACACATTCAACTCTTTCATCACCATCATTTTTCATTACCACTGCAAATTACATGTAATCGCCAACCTGAATAATTACCTTGTCACTCATTAGATGGTCGAATGAACAGTCAATGACAACTTTCACAGAACATGATGAATTTGCCATGGTATTAAACTTCAAAAGCTTCCTTGATGGTCCCAGGTCTTCTCCACGTTCCCTGGCTTCTCTCCTTCTTTCTTTTTTATTTGCTCTGTATCTTGCCCTGAAATAATCATCAATGAAGGATGCAGATGCAACAAACGTGCAAGAACATCCAGAGAATGTAAAACAAGTTCAACTAGTGGTATATAAGGAGATTTTTTTAACATCAAAATGAAAATTCAGCCGGTCAGAATGGCACAATGAAAACATTGGCAGTGGAATCTCTAAGGTACATGTACATGTACTGGTTTCAATCCCCTGTTGGGCCCACTCTTCGTGTGATAGAGAGGTCAACTCTCTTTGACAGTGTGGGTTTTCTCCGGGCACTCAGGTTTCCTCCTGCTGTATATTAATTCACCAATGTTTTCTATAGAGATACAGGGATTGCGCTAGGCTAAATTTTTGGGGGGCCATAGTAAATAAGTACCGGTAATGGAATATTTTGGAAATGCATTGGACCACCCAGATGTGAATTTTCATCATTTTCCTGGTCGTTTTCAAAGATTTCTACTCATTTTGGGCCATGGCTAATGCTAGCGTAAACCCTGGAGATAATGCTGTCATTTGTGCTCAGCTCTCAATTCAACTGAAGAATTGTAACATAAGACTTAAATTGCAACTGTAATTCTCACCTCATCATTGGCCTCATTTCCAGCATTTTTTCCTTCCTTTCTTTTCTCCTCTGCTGTTTCTTTGATAATTTATTTGCCTCTTCAGCCATATCAGGCAGTTGTTGCTCTCCACTTGTAATCACCTCCGAATCCTTCTTTTCTTTTGCTTCTGAAAAAACTTCGCTTGACTCCATACCGACTGATACAATTTGGCATCACTATTGTAATCTTTATTCTAATTCAGGAAGCCTGGAAGTAATCATGTTTATACTTAAAGCACAGTTTAATTAATAGCACTAAGTTAGCAGTAGTAGGACCCAGTGCAGCATATGAAATGAGGTGATTGTAGACACATGCCATTCAATCAATCTGTCCTCGTTACGTAAACAAGAGACAAAATACAAATCTGACCACACAAAATCCATCGGCTAGGCCTTGGGCAGGCCTACAGTTCAGAACCGGTAGCCTACGCGTATGCCTACAGGGGGACAGGGTTGTAGCTCTGTTGTTGGAGAAATTTTATATTGATATCAACCAAGCTCTGTTTATTGACCGGTCATTTCGGGCATAACGTCCCGTGTGTTAAGTAAATCTGGGTTTATTCTTCTAAGGACCATCTAAACCCGGGTTCGTAAGAACACCGGATCGGACCAAATCGGACCGGATCGGAGCGAATCGGAGCATAAAGTCACCGAATCGGAATCAACTAACATTCATTTTTCTTCTTAAACGCAAGCACCATGAATTATAATGACTAAGAAATAAAAATAAAAGGCAAATTTCTATTTTAACATTGCATTTTGTAAGAAATCTACCGTCTGAAATACGCATGCTGTCGCATCAAGACGGTAAGCATTGTAGCGCCACTACTGTGTTGACGGCAGATATGGGAACTAGCTGCTGACATTAGCCTGGTGGCTTTGAACAACAGCCAGAATCGGAGTTCATTCATCAAAAAAATCAATTATCTCCCGTATGATACGCAATATGTTCATGATATTCCATAAACATACCGGTATGAGAACTTGTTACTAAACTTCATACCAAACAAAAAGCCAACTCCGATTCGGTGCAAAGGTGTCCCGATTCGGTCCGATCCGGTCCGATTTGGTGTTCTTACGAACCGTCTAAACCCCTCGTTGAAAATGTTTGAGTGCCTGTGTGAGCATGGTGAGTGTGATGAAATGCTGACGTACAAATGTACAGCTCATGTACACAAAGCATAGTGGAGAAAATTCCATAAGGTTTTTCGAGGCGATGATGAAATCCTGCACCATAAAATTTACCTGTATGTGATGAGACGCATAAGATCTACCTTATGATTCCGATTTTAATTCACTTCAGTGGACATTTACCAGGAAATCGTATGAAATAGCAAGAAATTTTTTCACCGCATGGGCGCAGCCATCTTGGTTTAGTGCTGCCACCAGTCGTCAGTGGCAACAATAAGAACTAAATTATCAGCAAAAATCTCATCAATTCCTCCAATTTATTCACTATTTCTCCTCTATTAAGCCCTTATATGGGCGATCCCTCAGTCCAAAATGGTAAAGGTAGTCTCATTTTAGATTTCAAACTAAATTTCATGCTGAAAAGCCTCTGTTACGGTACAACATGTAAATGTTATCTGGTGGGAAAATTTGAATTGCAAATGTGCACATTGGCATTGGAAAAGTAGGTCATATCAGCTGATTAGGCCTATCAGCTGGTAGAGGTAATTACTTATCGATTACGTGGCCATACATTATTGCTGTGCACTTTGCTCTGTTAGACTGAACTGTTCTGTGGCCTTGTTCTAGTGATGACACACATTCTACATTGTTTGCATTTGTGTCATACTTGCCCTTGGCGTGTGTAGGAATAAGAATAGAAGAACACGTTTTCTTGCCGGTGTAGTGATCAGCTGTGTGGTGGTGGGTTTGGTCAGCCAACAAGATTTGAGATTTGTTAGTCTCTGAAGAAGATGAAGTCCTGTATATTCCTTTTGATTGCTGTCTCGGGTAAGTTCGATTCATTGTATGTTTGGCAGATTTAGGAGGTGTTAGGCCCTTGAGCTTAACGTCCGGGCTTTTGGCTTGATGGATTCGAAGAACACGTGCCTTGCATGCGGGAGATCCGGGTTCAATTCCCGATGCGGTCTGCGACATGTGGCGTTGTCGGCGAAAGCGCTTTCCTTTCTCATCTTGGCTTTGACTTTGCCTTATTGCATGGATCACTCTGAACAGAGGGAGTCTGATCAGATGTGATAGCTGCCGTACGTCGTAAGGGTTAAGGTACCGGTACTTAACAAGTAAGCCTACTTAAGGATCTCCAGGATAAGATGGGAAGAAATGTGGCAGATTTAGGAGGTGTTAGGCCCTCAATCAAGCCTACATGTAACATCCGTACTTGTGGATTAATGGAAGAACGCCTGCTTTGCATGCAAAGAAATGGGTTCGATTCCCAGTGCGGTCTGCGACACATGAGTAAGTTACTCAGTTTTTTGTTTCCTCATCAAGACCGAGAACTAACTGCAGTCTGCCTCGTGGTCCTACTCAATCTACGCAATGTCTCCAATGTGCAATCTTTCTAAATATCACATAATCCTCATACATGTACACTTCTTTTGCAGTTATTCCCTACTCAAGAAGTTATGAAAGTGGTAAAATTTACCGCTATAATTACATCACAGATTTAGCACTGAATGAACCGCCGAATATCAAATCATCTGCACGGAGGAACACTGGCCTGAAATTGGAAGCCACGATTGAGATAAGCGTGATATGGGCTCTGGACAATCATCAGTTAATGAAATTGAAGGTAGGAAATTAAGAACTCACCAGATTCAGATTTCCACCTGCCTTGTCCTGGCATACCACCAAGCAAATATTCATCAAAGTTCTTTAAAATCCAAACTTCTGGGTTAGTGCATCAGACGCAAATGTCTTACCCGACTCCGTTGTTGAAGCCTATTGTAGATGGCAGAACCGACGGTACGCCAGAATGTTTGACCATCTGGCATGTCTGGCATGACATCACAGAAAGAGCAGGTGACTGACCGGGAATCGAACTGTGGAACCTCGGATTCGGAAGTGACAGGCATCGATGTTTCCACCATGCCGCTCTGACAGCCCCTATCAAAAACCTGATGATTCCGTTACAAAATATCAGCACCTATTTATGAGTTTCCTACAGCTTTCCCTACTTCTTTTAATTACATATAACTCCTTATTTCTTCTTCACCAGATCTACGATGCCAAGCTGTACAGCGCATCAAAAAGTGACCATCACATCGAGTTGGCTCTCTTGTCATCAGTACCGGCTTATTTCAGTCGGGTGAATGGTGTGGTGACGAGGGTCTATGTGTCTGGGAAGGAGAAGACCCTCTCACTCAATCTCAAGAATGGTATCATCAGCATGTTCCAGTTTCAAACAGTGGGGGGAAACGTTTCGGAGGTGAGACAAATATTAAACCTTAGAGCGCCAGGTTTTTTCAACTTTTCCTTCCCCCGTGACCAGGTTTTTTTTCGAAAATTTTTTTTTCAGAAAAAAGAAAAAAATTGCCAAAAATGCATGTGTTTTGAAATTTTAAATTTATGATCTTTACCGAGTGTACTCGGTAATGGTCCTTAAAAAGAGAATTGTTGCACCGAGTATACTCGGTAACGGCGCTCTAAGGGTTAAAAATTCCGGTACTTGTGAATTATCTTTAATACTCCTCAGTGTTTTTAGAATGAAATAGGTACTTTTAGTTTAGAGGTCAGTGCAAATATGACATTATTGTTTCTGACTATATTATATAAATTAATTAAAGTCGTCTCCGATATTTGCAAATTTTCAACCCCACACCAGGGTTGAATTTATATTGTCTCACATTGTGTGTCATGTTTTGTGCTTATTTTTGATATTGGTTCTGACAATGATAACCATTTCAGGTTGATGTCTCGGGAGTGTGTGACGTCATGTATGTCATCGATCGAAACATCATCACCAAGACAAGGTCCCATTGTTCAAATCTAGAGATCGCAAGGCAGTATCAAAATTCAAATGAGGTTAGTGTGTGTATAATCCATCGCTGTGTGCGTTTACTGAAAAAACCACCATAGGTGTGCCTAATGTTGATATGTGCATAGATGTTGATTAACTGTGTCTCCTTCCTGGCTTTTATTAACACATCACCATTGCCATTGGTACTGAGCTTCCAATCCAGGGGCCTGGGGCCTGTTTCATAAAGTGACTTCAAGCTAAGGCCACGCTTATTTTATTTGTTGGATTACGGACCCTCCTACCCCCAAAAATCAGAAAGTGAAAAAAAAATATTTTTCCCGCCCTACCATTTTTGGCAGTCTTTTTTTTCCTCGCCAGCTCCAACAAACACGAAAACAATTTTTTTCCGCGCCGATCGTAAAATCCAGTTGAAAAATTCTGCAATTCCGCAGATTTGCTAAAAACCATCTGGTGTTTTACCACACATGCCCCATCCCATCCCTCCCAGCATGCCTTGTGCAGGAACGTGAACAGCCACTGACGGGGAAGATTTTTACCTTTGAGTGACGGTGAAGCAGGCAGCGAATAACAAGGAAGACCTTTTTATTTTTATTTTTTTTCTCCCTACCGTACTTGCATTCTAAGGTAAAAATCCGTAATCCAACAAATAAAATAAGCGTGGCCTAATGGTACCATTAACTTCAATGCATTTTCCATTTGGTTAAGGGTACCATTAGTTTAAAGTCACTTTATGAAACAGGCCCTCAGTGTATTGAATGTACCGTTAGTTTTAGGCCTACCATAATGTCCCTTTGTATAATGCTGCCTGACAAAAGAGCCTTGATAGCCTAGTGTTATCACGTCCGATTAGCAAGTGGCAGGTCCCGGGTTCAAAACCAGCCCGGACCATTTCAGATTAATCATCCCTGGCTCTCCATGTCCATTACAAGGGATGGTAACCATGGTGCCTTATACCTTGTGCCTTTGCAAGGGCAACCGAAGACCCCATCCAAGTGAGGAACATGAATACAAAAACAAAAAATATAGGGCGCTCAAAACAATACGTACTATTCCGGTAGGTCTTTCCATTTCCAGTCTTCAGTTGTTCACCCCCCATCAAAGTTGAAGCTGTCTGGCAGGTCGAAGGTGATTAAAAAATTTATATGAGTTTTTGGTGACATGTGCATTGCCTTTTAAAATTGGTGATCAGGGACTATTCAATAGCATGCAAAATTTTGTTTTCCAGATGATGTGGTGGTTTTCTCAGATGTTGCATGGTTTTATTCGCTGCTTCCACTCTTTCTGCTCAGTTTTTTCCTCAGTGAGGGCACAATATGTATTAGCTGTAGATTATTAATGCTGGTACATGTATATTGCCTGGAAAGTGGTGCTTATGATCAAATCCTTTTAAAAATCGCTTTGCTTTTACATGTAGTTTTATTTATGATCATGGAGATGGCTCTCTTGGGTTCTGTAATAAGGAATTTACACGTGTTCATGTTAATTGTATCCAGTGCATTTCAAGATAATGGTATTAAATCATTCATTATCTCAAATTAAACTAACAGACAATATTTTTCGTATCTCTGACCTTGTACCCATAAAACCTCACCTTGTTGTCATGTCTGATTGACATCTGACGTAAAGTAATTAATCATCCATTGTCATTGTTTGTGTGAATGAACCAAATAATCATTGACATTTCCATAGATTGATGTTTACTGGTACTCAAAAATGAGGAGAAAAAAATCTCATCAGCAATAAGATGGTATAACTCGCAATTTGTGAACTTTTCATTTTGGGGTTTCTCAATGTCAAAAGGAGCAGTCAGCCACGCGTATTGCCAAAAGATGGCAGCAAAGTTCTAGCGGATCAATGTACAGGAAAATCCACGTGATTGGTGCTCGATCAAGAATGAATGGGTCCGCTATATGCATAGTTTAGTTTAGTTTAGTTGAGTTGTTCAGGCAGGAGCGTGGATCCGTATCCGACTCCGCCGGTTGCTTTGATTTGGGCCATAGTGACACCTATTGGTCAACTCACTGACAGCTCCTGCGTTCCCTGCTAATTGCATTGACTCAGTTTGGGTGAATAATTTACGCAACATCTTCTCTGAAAACAATTTGGAGAAATCTGACAGGAGATAATGCCTACTTTATGGTAATGATTTGATTGCCTATTCCAGTTGTTGGATATTGATCTTGATGTGACGTCAGCCACAACATATGAATTGTCCGGGAATATCATCAAAATAGCAGCCTCAACAGAACAGTTCATCACCCGACTCAACCTCAAGAAAGATATTGGTTCCAAAGTGCAACAAAGGTAACTATTATCATAACAAATTGGTTTCCAAGCCTATTGCCTTCCTCATCTTCAGTTGTCCTGTCTAATTCCGTCATCCTTCTGTTTCTTCAGGCAGCATTTAATGTTGGAAGATGACCAGAAGGACTGCCGTGATGAATTACCGGGAAATAGTCTGGCCGATGCTGTTGCAGCGCTCAAAAAAGGTAGAAAATCTTCTCTTATAAAAAAAAGAGACGTGTTATGGATGTCTATGTGCAGATTTTTTCATGGACTATGTCTATACTGTGTCATCTTAAGCTAGGAATCCACCATTGATTTTCAAACTGATTGTGCGTTGCAACTTGCTTTCTAACTGGGTTGCGTTGCAACTGGGCACTCGATTGCCGTAGTGGACTCGCTAGACACGATTTCCACCAATGGCGAAGATGTGGTCAATTTCAGTCGGCAATCGGTCAGCGACCGGTATCAGTTCCTTGCGATCGTATTCAATCGCAGGTAGCAGGTTGGAGAGCAAGTCGCAACGCAGAAAATCAGCAGTGGATTCCTAGCTTTTGAGTTTGAGAATCAATTACACATTTCGTACTTGGATGATCTTTTTGTTGAATGAAATTCACAAGCCCGTACTTCACGTTTTTTCTCGTCATTATTCAGCCCACCACCTGAACGAAATGCTGCTAAGCAGTGACATCGAACCCCAACAATGTGGAGATGAATGTGTCAAACCTGCCGACCTTGTGAACAAATATCGTGACCTCATGTACAAGGACAGCATGGCCAAGGCGGAGACTGCATCTGCCTTTATTGAACTCGTGGAAAGTTTCAGATACACGAGTAAGGAAACCATCAAGGAGATTCTCGATAATCAAGATAATGTCTACAGTGTGTAAGTGTTGATAATCATGTACTCCTCTTGAATTAGGTTTCCTTTTAATTCACTTATTAAAAAAGGAATTATGCTGCCTAGTTGGCCTCAGATTTCCTCTCAATGATGTTGGCTGGTACCAAAAATATATCTATTTTTGCTGGTACGCGGTTTGTTTTGGTGGCTGCGTAGCGTTACATCCTGCCTGTCGTTAACAGAATCTTTGTAATTTCCAATAATGGACTTTGAATGCTAGATAATGGCTGGTATTTATAAAAGTTAGCAAATGCTTTTACTTAAGATTTGCACAGCAATGTTCAATGAGAATGTATCACAAAACTTGAAGTAAAAGCATTGGCTATCTTTTATAAATACCGGTACCACCCATTATACATGTATCTAGCATTCTAAGTCAAACAGGATATTTCTAGCATTCCATTCCAAGTCAAGTTTAATTATATCAAGCATTCCAAGTCATAAGTCGTATCAATTTTCTTTCAGACATGAGTTAATCGACGTAGCGGTTGCAGCCCAGAACACAGCTGCTCAGGATGCATTACTAGAGGTCGTCGTCTTTGATGATGCTTACGATGAGGATGCCCCGGAGCGGTTCCTTTTTGCCACATCCTTTTCCACTCATCCTCCTGAACGAGTTCTCTCTGATTTACTGGTAAGTCATAACTTTCTAAACTGCACTGGTGACTGTGGTTCATCGAGTCGTCAGGATCATTAGGATTGGGATAGTTAAAACATCAGCCTCTTTTCCTTGATGTCGTGGATTCAACTTCGCTCGCTTATGTATTTTTTTGTTCATATTAATACAGTGTACTACAGTTGTCTTCATTAGGGCCAATAATAGATTAGTCTTAGTCCATACATTCATACTTGTGTTGTTCTAGGTTATTGCAAAGAAGAAACCCGAAAGTCCAAAAGTGGCAGAGTCTACTCTGCTTGCACTTGGGGCTGTGGCATACACATTCTGTAAGGTGGATGACTGCAAGGCTCAGGTAGGATTGTGTTCATTGCAAATGAGGTGCTGACTATATTAATTCAGTTTGGTGCCCCTTGACTGTAGGTGGCCTGATTGATGTCCCTTGGACCAATGAAGCAAACTAAGGGCCATATTCTAGAACCTTCCTTAACTCTAAGGTTTACATTTAGCTATTGTTTGCAGGGCAGAATACAAAAGCTTAAAGTGGACCTTAAAGTTAAGGAGGGTTCTAGAATACGGGCCTAAATGTACACGATGTCCGAAGAATCATATCCTATTTTACATTTCTTTGGTGGAAAGTTAATTTATGAATTGCATCCAATTGAGGAAGTGTGTTGTATTCCTGCTGCAATCCCTCATGAAGGAAATTCCCAGGTAATCCAAACTTGCAAAGTTAATTGGCAGGGGAACACCCAACCTCTCCCATGCCCCNCCCCCCCCCCCCAATTATTTCTCGGATATGTGTTTTAGACATGGAAGTAATTTTTTACACAGATCATTACCGACATTCGTGAGTTCCTCGTGCAGAGTTTGGAAGCCTGCAAGGAGCAAGATTGTCGTCTACAACACCTACGCGCTCTGGGGAACGCTCGGATGCCAGAGACTATTTCTGTTCTTATGCGATATGGGGAGGGACACAGTGATCAAGAAACATGTTTGGTGGCCTTACAGAGTCTGAGCAGGATGGAGAAGAAATACATTGATGAGGAGGTAGGTTCACATAGACAAAACGCTTGATGAGCATGGCTGGGTCCGGTGTTTAGACCATTGCATGTATGTTTGACAATGCATCAAATTGACTAGTTCTCCACAGGTCTGTCCTGGCTAACTGTCCCATGGATGCTACAGACTAGAAGAGCCAGGGCTATTACTCCTATATGGCACAGGCCCAGGGTGGATTCAAACCAGGGACCTGTCGCTTGCTAGCGGACGTGATAACCACTAGGCTATCAGGACTCTTCTCAAGATTCGTGCATGGACCATTGCACATTCTCAATGCATGTCCAGTGTTTCTGCCAGAAATTTTTTAATTTTTAAAGGGGAGGATAAAGAGAAAACTTGACAGAATTCTTGGGCAAAAACACAAATTTTGACTTTTTAAGGGGGGACATCCCCCCTGTCCCTGATGTCATCAAACCTGTCAGCAGATGCCTCTTTGTTAGCAGCCCACATTCAAGTCATTTCGCCCTGATGTTTATACTCTTAAATTTGGTCTTGCAGACGAAATACATTCTGAATGATATCTACTTCCAAAACTATCACAACTACTCGGTCAGTGTTAGGACGTTAGCTGTGTCGATCTTGATAACGAACAAACCAAACGTCGTCCATCTACGAAACATCGTCCAGTCCACCCTGGGTCCAGATGACTTTGAAACATCTACATTTGTATATAAAAAGATACTTGACACTGCAAGGCAGGACAAAACCCTAAGGTAAGGCTCAGCTTGTATGTAAAATGTGTTGGACAAGCAAATGACTTTCAAAGTGGCATTGTAGAAACACCAGTGCCTGTCACTGCTGGTGACTTATGTTTCAATTGCCAGTTCCATTTCTTATGTGGTTTTAGGAGGGTGACTCTTTCAATGTCATTTGGCATCGTCTTACCATATAAAGAATCATTTGAGTTTGAATGAGAACTTAACTGCCAATAAAGGCCACCACCAGTTAGCAGGCATCGAAGGTCAGGAAATTTGACAGCACAGAGAAGAAACGCACGATTTGAGGTCATCTGTAATGATGCGAGGCTATGGTTTATGTCTGTGACGTTCTAGGACCACAAACCGGCGGCCTCTAACGGCAGTAAAGTCCCCTATTGTGTGGCACAAGTGGTCCAAGTAGGCCTACACCAGTTATCAATACGGTAGTTTGTAAATTGTGACCCGGCACAGCAAAATGAGTCGGAAGTCGCACAGAAGAAGACCGAAGGTGGAACCAGACAGCAACCACAGAAATCGACCAAGTCAAATTTCACAATGGGCAGACAATCCTGAAATCGGCGAACCGTTGGTGTCACCTTGGACATGTTGGGTCTTCTTATGTGCGCATTCCGACTCATTTTGTCGTGCCGGGTCACAATTATGTAATATTACCCACAGGAGACTCTCCAACTTGCGTTATTTTGGTAGTGTTGTCTGTTGGAACAAGATCTGTTGTTGTTTATCTTGCAGGAAGACATTGGCTGAGGTTCTCAAAGACAGATACACCAACAACTACTATTCATTGTCTCATAATGGGACATCGTGTGCATATAGTGGATCATTCGGAGGTAAGCCTAAGGACTGGTCTACATGTACGTCGTAAAACCAGAGAAGAAAGAGGAGACTTCCATCACAATTCACAAGCAAGGCCTAATGCCCAATCAACACTTTCATAGTTTTGATCAAATTTTCTGAATATGCGAATTTCGGACCTTCTACATGTACTGACATACAATAATCAGTATACTCAGTATTCAAACAAATTAGAACAAAAATATGACAGGATGAAACAAGCTCTAAGCTGCTATAGGCCTACTTCGTAATTCCTATGGTAGTTTCAATAGTTGACTCTCTTTGTTCTGAATAATCGTGTTCGAAATGCATTAAAATCTGTGTTTTGTTGTTTAGAAACTAATGATGTTGACATCAAATTTGGCTTGTTTATGGAGAAGACAAAATCTGGTCTCATCAGACGGAGCACCATGGATATATCTCTTGATGGAAGAGAAGGTTCTCTTCCTCTTATATCGGTAAGTTATCATTTGTCACCTATCCACGTACTGACCATGCTCTACGTTGTTTAACTTTTAGCTCGGAGGCCAACGCGTCAACCAACAGGCCTCAAAGGAAATCCTTCATGGCTGGTGGGTTAAGCCGTGCCATAGAGTAGCTGCAAGGGGTTCAATGCAACGGGCAGAATGTCTGTTACCTACATTAGCACTAAACTTGCCCACAGTGCTGTGTCTTACTCCTAGTACTAGTCCTAGCCATTATTGTTCTTTCTAAGGACAAGGCCGACTAGTGGTGGAATTCAATTCAAATTCCTTACAGTTATATTCTGATAGGCTCACCAGCTACAATGGACAAGTTAGTCATTGCCAACTTGCTATATTTGTATAGAGGCTATGCACTGACGTCATCAAATGACGTCATCAATGGGTATGACGCCACGCTGGATGGAATTGCGCAGGTAAAAACCGTCAAAAGCGCTGCGCAGTTCCATCCAACATGGCGTCACGCTGGCTGATGACGTCACGTGCATAGCCTCTATTCCCAGATTTCAACTTTGATTCTGTATGGTTTCGACCCCCCTTGAGTTCTACCAAACATATAGAAGTTCTTCACGTGATGTCACATTTCCATGACTAAATGATGCTGCCATAATTGCCTCAAAATGTCAAGCAACATCACGGCATGCACACAGCATCAACACACAGATCGTGACGTCAAAATGTAATGACATGACAGTTTCGACGCCGTCGCCGACCATTTGACGGCCAACATGGCTGATTCTTTGCAGTCGCGTGACTGTTGTGACGTCAGTGAAGAACCTTTTTTCTTCAATATTCAAAACATTTCGACCTCTGATGTATCTTTTAAAGGGAGACATGCGAAAAATATTGCCCGGCGGGCACAAGTTGTCTGAGTTGTTTTGTAGCGCCGTCTGTTAATACACGGTGACACTACGCTATATCACAGGCCCCTGTAGAGCTATCAGTGAGTTTCGAACAAGTATCTAACCAAAAAACACTAGTTTGTAAAAAACACACCCCGAGCTCAAGAATTTACGAGCTCGTGGTGTGTTTTTTAGATACGTTTGGTTAGAAAAGTGTTCGTAACTCTGTGATATAGCGTAGTGTCACCATGTATTAACAGACGGCGCTACAATTCAGACAATATTCGGGCAATATTTTTCGCATGTCTCCCTTTAATTGTTGATTAAATATACGGTACATGTACTGTGGTCGCGAAGTTATGCCGGAGTGAACGCCATATCCACCCATTTTAGTTGACTCAGTAACACAATGTTGGTTTCAAGTTTTCAATATGAATGATCCTGGCTGGGACATGCCCCTAAACCCTATCTTTGTATTCGGCCCATACCTTTCGTACAGGTAGGCTACGCCTGCAGGTTAAAAATAGGCCTACAGAACTGCCCCCACTCCGGCATAACTCCGCGACCGGAGTATGTAAATGTGTATTTCTTCTCAATATATAGGTTGGATTATACGCTGAAGGGATGGAGTCCGTGGTTGGGGGTGGTGGTGAGGAGGAGGAGGAGACTGAGGGTTCAGGGAAAGACGATGAAGTAAATGGTGGAATGACGCTGACTTTCTTGGGTGTTTTGTTACGTCCAATACAGTTTTTCAAGGGAATGGGTGGACTGATGTCAGCCGTCTGGAGTGCCCCAAGCGAGCCAGTGTCTGCACTTCAGGTAGGTGATTCATTTCCCCATTCAGTTTCAACCCCTAAATTCACTTAAAGGGACCCTACAGGCAGCCTCCTCATCAGCATTTTGATGTGCTCATTACAACAATCGGTTGGCATGAGAATCTAACTCTCACATGTATGGTAAGTAAAATACACTAAGCATCAACATTTGAGCCCAAATCCGTAGGTTGTCAGTTGCTTGTGCCATCTGTGGTGAAGTGATCACACTGATGTGAGCCTAATAGCAAGCTGCCTATAGGGTCCCTTTAAGGACCATTGAATACAAATGTGACCCGTCACAGCAAAACTAGGCGCATGTCGCTCAGAAGTTTGAGCCTAAATGAACTAAGATGACACTAGGAGAGAATGAAAGAAATACTCTTTCAGATTTCACAATAGACAGAAAATACTGAAACTGACAAACATTTGGTCTCAAGCTGCCAAGCTAAGAGCGACATGTGCCTGGCTTTGCTGTGACGGGTCACAAATAATAGCCCTAATTTATGTGCACGTACATGTACCGGTATGTTCATTTAGGTAGTCTGTGTATTCCAGGGCAATATCCTCTTGCACGACTTCCACAAACTGATCCGACTACAGAATGGTCTCATCGTTGACCTCGACCTGAAGAGCTGTCTGTCTCTTGACCTCCAGGGATCCCTCAGCATCAGTCTATGGAATAAGAATGCCAACTCAGTCGTCAGAAGCAAGTATGTGTCAAGCTAAATATTCTTACCCCATCAGTTCTGACATATCTGAGGGCATACATGTAAGCCCCATTTCCACTACAGCAGACTCTACTGCGGTTTGCGGCGAGGGGTGCCATTTTTTCACAGGGATTTGGAAAAACCTTCGATGTTTTACCAATACTTATGATGTTAATTTTCCCAATGCCTGTGAAAACCACTACGCTCGCCGCAAGCTGCTGCAGAATCGTCTGCAGTGGAAACTGGCAAAAGTACTGTCTGACAGTACTTTTGAAGACCACTGTGTGTCCCTAAAGCTGGGTTAAGAATGATTTTACAAGTGTCTGACCTCTTAAAAACTACAAATTTATGTATCATATGAGGGATATTTTGCCAAAAATAAAATTCTCTTTTCTCCTGGTTACTGCTCTCAGTATTTTGACTGATCTTTCATTGTTCCAGTGGTGCTCTGGTAATAAAGGGCAAGACAACAATAGACGCATCTATCTTCAAGACAGGCCTAGACTTCACAGCAGAATCTGAGTCATTCATGGATTTCATGNAAATAATGAACTAAAATATTTTTCTACCTTAGCTGATTTTCTGAGCCGAACTGCACCTCTTGACATTGTTTCACCTGTTTACTGATGTTTAGTTCACTTTTTTCTTGCTGAAAACCCTCATTTTTCCAAACCCTCTTGAGGAACAGATGGATAAAAAATTACGTAAGCTTGAGTGCTAAAGGGTTAAAGGGCCTCTAGAGGCAGCCAGCATGGCAGGGGAAAACCACGGGGAAAACCCAGGTTGAATACCTCGTACTAGTGATTATTACGTTAAAGTGGCGCCGCCTGGCCGAAGAACCGGTACTGATAGTAGCCTAATGGCGAGCTGCCTCTAGAGGCCCTTTAATATCTACAGAGCCAATAATGCCATATTCGGCACTTGGCTCTCAACTCAAAATTCTCTTTTGATTGGTCCTCATTTTGGGAATTTCAGGTATGCAACGAACCGCTATGAAATCTTACGAGGTAAAGAAGTCCACCGCTCATTGAACACTCACACCGACGATCTCCATGCGTCGTCTTTTCGGCTGCCTCGATACAACAACAGGATGTGCCAGAAGATGTTTTCAGAGCAGGATTGATGAAGGTCTGATGGTAGGGGATTCCAATATACGAACATAAAGGCAGCTGTTTGCTCATAAACTTTCCAGAATCAATGAACATGGAATTGGATGTTCTATTCAGATACAGTTATGTAGTTTGGGATCATGGGGGGGGGGAGGTCTGAACTTTCCAAGGTCAACTGAAGCTGGTGGAATTGGGTGTTCCAGTAGTATGTAGTTTGGCCTTGCTAAAGGGGAACTGAGATTTCTGGGATCAATTCCAGTGGGATTGGTTGTCCTACTGGGTTGTAGTTCTGGCTCAGTAAAGGGAAATGGACTGTCCAGGATGAAAACGCTAGTGGGATTCGGTGTCCTATTGGGATGTACAGTAGTTCTGGCTCACTCACAAGGAAATGAACTTTCCAGGCTATTAAAGCAAAAGCTGGTGGGATTGGGTTGGGGTGAAGTTCTGGCTCACTAAGGTGAAATGGGCTATCCAGGGTAAAAAACTTTGTGAGATTCGGTCTCCTAATGAGATAGTTCTGGCTGGCTATGAGGAAATGAACTTTCCAGCCTAAAGCAAAGGCAAGTGAGATTGAGATGAAGTTTCGGCTCACTAAAGGGGAAGTGAGTGTTCCGAAATCAACAAAAGCTATTGGGATTAGTATCCTAATCATGGGTTGTAGTTCTAGCTCACTGCTGTAGGGGAAGTGAGCTTTCTGACATCAACAAAAGCTATTGGGATTGGTATCCTAATAATGGGTTGTAGTTCTAGCTCACTGCTGAAGGGGAAGTGAGCTTTCTGACATCAACAAATGATATGGGACTGAGTGTCCTTATAGGATGTAATTCTTGCTCACTGAGAAGTAAGCATTCTGGGGACCAACAATGAGGATTCTAATGATATTTATTAACCTGTGAGATATCCATCCGGCGGCCAAGAGACCAAATTGTTGATGAGTACCTACACTTGATATCCTATACTATAGTCATGTACCATAAATTGCGGACCATGTTTACATGGCGTCAGTGACATCGCAATGCATCAGCATGTGTTGGATGCACTACGGCGTCACGTCACGTCGTCCGCAATTTTCGGTACACATCTATAGTACCACCTACGTTTCAGATGATCTTTCTGAAGGAAAATATGTGGGGGGGGGGCTAGGAAAACCCATCGGATATCGCGTTTGAGGAAAGTGTTAATGGCCTTGGTGAACCCACACATTTCAATAGCAGATCAATGCACTGGCAATCTGATATCCCTTGTTGATCATTCACCGACTTCCGACGGGTTTTCCTAGACCGCCACACATATATGTATTTTGTAGCCACTGTATTGATACCATGTCTTTCACTCGGTGCTGCTCTTTGTTCAGGTTGTCATTGGATACTCATATAAACAGAAGATACTAGTATATGTGTATCTATCTAGTTTTGATGACAATGTACCGTAATATTTTGTAGGTCCTCTGTTTCAGTAATGATTTTTATAAGGAGATAGTTTGAGCAATATTGCTTGCGACGATATTAACAAGTTTCGGTGCTGCTGAGGTAACTTGTTTGAGAATAATTCGATCGTCTGCTGACATATGCCTTGTGCATTTTATTATCAAGGTGCTGTAACATGTTGATCAGTCTCAAGTTTTAACTTATTCACCAAATGTGTATTTTTGCAATGTCATAATTTTCACTTGCCGAAAATATGTATCTATGCACTGAATATGTACTGTTTCTGCATGCAAATTATTGAATATGCATTGACCTATATCTGCAACAAAGTATAGACTATGTCAGGACACTATTTTCCTCCTAACAATGACTGCTTGTGTAACCAAGTCAATTTTATTTGTACAGGGTTCCTCCAGGTCCTTTAAAACCATAAAAGTCCAAGAATATAAAATGCTTAAATTTAAGGCCTTGAAAGTCCATAAATATTGAGAAAATCCTATAAAGTCCACAAAAGTCCTTAAAAAATAAAATGTTCAGTCTTGAAAATTAAATTTCCGGTGTTTTTTACATTGTCTCGTTAATTTGTTTCCGTCACGAAAGAGTAAAAGTCAAACGCGGACGCCGGTGCACATGGCCCGGCTTCTGTGTAAGTCATTAAATTTTACATATTCGATACCATGAAAGTCCTCAAAAGGTCCATGAAATTTTACAGCTGTCTGGTGGAGGAACCCTGTTGTAGTGTCTTTTGAAATAGAGTGGGGGGGGGGGTAAAATTGAATGTGCAGTCTCAGGTGTATCTTTGTCCAGATTCCATTGGTGCTGTGGATAAAATTTACATTTTGTGGCTTTGTGGATAAAACTATCAATTTGCAGGACGGAATTTGTAGAGATACGTAATGTCAGTTGCATTTATGTGATTGAAATTTCGTGTAGCCTACATGTAGTCTGTCTCAATAGCAACACTTGTCAGGGAAATCAGTGTCTATCGAGAGCGTGCACGTGACATCACTGCGTCATGTGATCAGTCTAAATCCGCCATATTGGACGGCAAATGACGTCGTTGACCCACGTGGTGCACTTTGTCGTCGGCACAAGTGGAGTGTGTGTGTGTGTGACTTCAATTCATGACATGATCTACACATGCCACACTTTGTCGTGGACATCAGCACGGAGGACCACCGGTCAAAAGTGACGTCAAAATGAGCCACTTCACGCTCTCTGTAGAATTAGAAGCCTATTGCTCACAATCATGTTGAAAATAAATTGTCACATTGAACGGATAGTCATAACTGTACGGTATGGGATGTCTCGTCCAGCATTTCAATGGCAAATATCAAAATGCCCACTATTTGATCGTTGAATGGTACCTATTATACAGGTAATGAATTTATTGAACTGGTATAAATATCAAATGTATATTGCAATGATTTTGATACTACTGAATAAATACTGTTTTGTTTAACTTCGAATATTTTCTCTCATCAACACTTGTCATAGGAGGAAGTACAAGACTGCAGGACAGTGGCGACATGTGCCCCCCTTTTGCCGGCGGAGTGATGGTTTTTTTGTGCCTCAGATGCCTGGAAAGCGTATATTTGGTATCCCATTTTTGAAGATTTTCTGCAGGAGGCCCCCAGGCCCCTGCACACACCCTCTTTTCAGAAATCCTGGATCTGCTCTGGCAGGATATCATCCAACGAGCCAACTGTCCAGCTCTTCCACGATCTCGTAGATCATGGAAGACTGACAATCGGCTCTTTGGATGACTGTAGACTACAGTTTGAGTACACCACCAATGTGTGTTCATTTCACTGGCAATCTGATGGACGACATGACCACGGAACATCATCCATGCTTATCTTAGGACCCACAAAACTACCAGCAGCTAATAGGCTACCAGTGTAATATCCCGCTGCCTATCTACTTGCCTCTTCCATCTACTGGACAGTGAACTATTGAACCTGTCCATTACTTGATATATGATACTCATTCCGGAATTCTGTATGAAGAAGAAAGGCACAGAATCAGTTGGTAGCCGGACTTCCTACTCTGCATAGTAGCAGAATGCTCAAGTCAGTTGAGAGTCTTTTGTAAGGGAATCTTGCAGGGAATACGTCTTCCGAGAAGGACAATTTCTCAGTCACCAAGATAATAGCAGCTATTTTCACGATTCAACTACAGTCTTGTGTACATCCTGAGAAACTACATGTACAGGGTAGGCCATTCCACCCCTCCAATGACAGAGACAAATGCAAGAGAAGGCGCATTTGTGGATGAAACAAGAGGCCCACGGGCCTGGTGCTCAGCTGATATTATAGGCTGGGTTTGATATAAGGCATGTACATGATGTAAGGGGTTCCAGTGTTGGAGGATAGGTAGTGGTGATGTTGAATTTTATTCACCAAATGTGCATGGTTGGATAAAGTTTGCTAATTACAAAGAGGGATTAAAGATACATTTGAATATTTTGGAGAATATACTTCCTCTCTTATCTATTTTTGATATCAGCCATAGTCATTAAATCCTTCATCCATGGTGAGTTTTAAATAAAGCATACAAAGCATAATGTTAGAATCATGAGATTCTTACATTTTTTAGACCTGATGAAAAAATAGGAACTCGGAAAAGGCATTCAGTATCAGTATTGTTTTGGCGAATAATCTATTACGAGCGAATCTTACCATAGACGTGGGCAGTTGAATAGAGGACTGTAAACTCTCGAGGAAACCGCCGATCACTACGAGAAGCTCCAACGAGGACGACGGCAAACCCGCGGCACCATCTCCAAACTTCACATCGACGAACTTGTTGGGACGGGTACCTCCTTCCTTCGAGGACGTGTCTGATCGTTGGACTCTTCTACAGGCTGATGAATCCTCGGGCCCAAGTCCGTGGCTATACCTTGCTTCTCACAAGGTCTCCTCAGTGACAATCAAGCACAGAGGGGCAAATTTAATTAATATATTGTCAAGTTTA
>NMRB01000085.1:345973-404985 GCA_002633025.1 Notospermus geniculatus
AGTCTTTTCTAGAGTTTCAGATTGTAAAGTTCCACTTGAAAAAGACCCCGGTTGGGGTCGAAAATTCGTGAATTCTGGAGATTGACTTCTTGCTTATTATCATTTTGTGTGTCAATTTTGTGCTTTTCTGTATCTTGGATCCACATTATATGGATACTGTTATAGCACAATTTGAAAGTCCCACATTTTTTTAAAAGATAATGATGGAACCGGAAGTAGTTAGAGGAGGAGAACAGTGAGACAGCCATTTTGATAAGCCACGAGGGCAGATTTTGTAGCTGAGAGAGGTAGAATAAATCCATCAGCATCTTATAATGAAAGCACGAGTTTGTCAATCAAGACCCCCCTTTCTCCAAGATCCCGTGGACTCGAACGTAACATGGTGGAGAACCCGGGTATAATTCTGAAATATACTGCAAAAATCCTTGGTTTCAACCAAAGTTTCAAATGACAGATATTTTTTATTCTGGTGGTGGAGTTTTGACAAGGTGCAGAAGTAACAGAATTTTAAAGAAAAAATGACCTGAACTGGTCGAATGTCCACACTGACATGAACCAATACCATGCATGCAAAGAATTACCGTATTTGCAGCCCATAAAATGGCAAAATCACCAAAAAATTATCACCAAGACTTGTTAAGAAATTGCACCATTATTGATTATGCATAGATTAAAATAATTCGACTAATTACAGGGTGTCCCCGATACGGGATGCCTGAACAAATACTGATGATTGTCAATGCAATAAGTTGGCTATTTCAACGATGCCTAACTGCACTTCTAATTAATACTGCTAATTATGTACATATACAAAATCAAACTATACTGTTTAAAATCACTGAAATCCTATCCAAGAGAAAGTAAAGGGAATTCAACTGATACACATACCAGTACTAGGCCTACTTGAACTCAGTTCATGACAAATGACGCATATGTTTCCTTTGAACTTTCAGAGATATGTGGATCCAAGCCAGGCACTAAGCTATGGGATATGTTACGATGATATTGAGATTCAGATTCGTTTAACACAGGTTGCCTTTTGTTTTGTGGACTGTAATGATTTGTTTGTAAATAGAAATGATCGGTTTCCCTCTCTGATTATAATAACCAAATCTTCATATCTTATCGGCATAAAATATACCAGATGATTAAAAACAGATATCTATCTACATCTAAACCAAAAATACTTACAACTTGGCCAAGAAAACGTGTACAACTTCAGAACAAGGCAGAATTACAATATGCACATCCCTAACTCTATATCGTATATAAATCTATAATTACCACATTAAGCCAACTTCACCCGGGAATCTTCTGGTACTTCAACTGCTATAACGCAAGGTCAAATGTTTATCAGGGTGACCTTATATGTTGGCAAAATGTCCTCGAAATAAAATCTAACACATACCAAGTAATATATACATAAGATTTCCAAAGTCAAATCTTGCATCATCAAATCACAAATTTTAAAACCAAAGTTGAATGTTTCTTTACATTGCATTACGTAAACTAATTCTGTATGAAAGGGCAAATGTGAATATTAAAGTTAAAATGCAAAATACCAAGTCATATGTGAACAAGCCACCGATAGATGCTTAGTGTACTTCTTAAAAGGTTCATATCATACTATACATATCATCTTGACAACCCTTCTGCAACTACAGCAACAACAAAGCTTTCGGTTAAAAAGTGTTCCACCAGGGAAACAGTGACCCAAGGATGATATAATTACTGATTACATCTTGCTTGTAAGCAATTTTTAAAGGACTGGTGTACTTTTAACCGTTAGAGCGCCGTTACCGAGTATCCTCGGAACAACAATTCTCTTTTTAGGACCGTTACCGAGTATACTTGCTAAAGGTCCTAAAATTCAAATTTCAAAACACATGCATTTTGGCAATTGTGTTTTTTTCTCGAAAAAAAACCCCGGTCACAGGGGAAGGAAAAGTTGAAAAAACCTGGCGCTCTAAGGGTTAAAATAACAGGAATTTCAACAGCGTCAACACTTCTAGGCTACAGTCTGATACTTAAATCCAGGCAAACCTTTCCTTCCATGCTTTACTCTCTCAAAATTATCTAACTCGTGGGGCTAGTCCAATATATACAGGTTATGATCAAGCTGTATAATACGAAGGAATCTCTTTATAATATCGGATAAATCCAGGCAAAATTGTGCCACCAGTCAAGCAAAACTTCCTCATAAGTGATTCAGTTAATTCTATAAAGGCACACATAAATGACATTTAAATAACAAGCTCCTACATGTATCTGCGTTCACTGTTTCAGTCATAAGCACCCTTGCACTTACATGTATAGTCATCGCCATCACCGAACAGAGGCATGATATTGCTAATGGAGTGTGTTTGTTTGGTGCAAGAGCTAAATGACATCCTGGATTTAATGTCATTTACGTGCAACTTTAAATCATGGTGCTAAAATACAAGACAAGAGACAAACTTAACATCTTAGTTCAATTATATACTAAACAGAATCCTGCTGTCTGTCTTTGAAAGGAATGAATTGTGTAATGAAGGAATCAGAAGAGGTGATAATGACTTCCTGCTGGGAGAGTGGAAGGAGAGTTATTCAGAAAAACAAGGATTTTTCGCAATTAATTCTTTTATTTCTCGCAGTCTGAATTCCATTGCCCTGCTCAGTTCAAGACCAGCAATACACCGATTTCACATCTCGCACGATTGCAGCACCCCTGGTAGAATTTCTGACAGCCACTTCTGTTTTCAACCTGACTCCCAGGAGCACGGGAAAAAATTTCCTTGGTTGAGGTAGAATTGCGCATATTGGTCCCCAATGCCACCACCAGGGGATGAATCCCTGGCAGTGGTATCGGGAACCAACACATGTTTTTCATCCTCGATCTAGGAAATATTTGCCTTACTCCTGATAGTGAGGTTGAAAACGGAAGTGGCCATCAGAAATTCTACTAGGGGCGCTGCGATCCTGCAAAATGTGAAATCGGTGAATTCAAGGCCAAAGTCACCTTCAGTATATAGCCTACTGTACCCAACAGCACACCTTCATATCGCTTTATTTGCATTTTATATTCCACAGATAGAAGGTTATCGAATCTGGTGGTCAGCTATCTCCAGGTTCAGCTGAAGCAACACATTTTCAACTTCATCAGACTGACAAGCTGAAGAGGTCTAGGCAACCATCAAGCCAGAAGTGAAATGAGAAAAAAAATTACCCACGTAATCATCTTTTTCAATGCGGCATAGTTCCATAGTATAAACAAACATGCGGTGCTCTGCAATTCTGAGTAAGATTTATGATAAGTTTAATGCTTTACTGAGCTGCATACCTGGCAAATTACGTTAACTTACTGCGAAGTACATTAAGTACTGTAGTTTGGCCTCTCTGAGAAATGGCGTGCATGTACAACTGATGAAGTACACCTTCCTTCTTGTTTACAGTGAACCAGTGCCAGATATCACCCCTTTTCTATCAGTGTAACTCTTTCAACAGTCTCTGAAGACATCATCTTTTCCACAGTCTTCGGCAACAGAAATGTATATTACAAAGGTGTGAACTGCTGAAATAGCCTTTTAACTTCTTTCCACTCTCCCAAGAATATAGGCCTACTTGCCTGCCAGCATGGCATGCCATGCTTGGCATATACATCCGTTTAGATGCAGCTCTTCACTGATATGTTGTTAGACGGAGAAAGGAGCAGTAACATCATGCAGTGCGCCATACTATAAACCATCTTTCTCAAGTAAAATCACAAAAGAGTTGCAAATAAACCATTTTTTATCTTGAAGTTCAGCTCATTTCTGATTTGGGGACGCAATTATATACAGAGCCAAGGTAGGACAGATAGAAAGGGGGAAACTAGAATTTCTGTTCATTTGAACATTTTCATTTTCAATGTTCATTTGAACATTTTTCTTCATGATAATATCTCCCATTACCGGTACTGAAAATTCACATCCACGTACAAATTTTTGATAACCATGTTGGGAAAGAAATCAACAGAAGCACATAGGCCTATACATGTATTTTTTTTGTACAAATGGTTGAGTTCAAGTAAAACACAATGCATGCTGGTTTAGGCCAAAAAAAATAAAGTATTTGTTTCTTGTCCACGCCCGCGTCATTCCCAGACCCTCCGCATCGAAAATTTTTTTTTCACCAATTTCAAATTTTCCCACTTTGCTTACGCAGCGCCTTCTATACAATGCAAAGAAATGCTTCATCATTTTTCATGAAATATGTGCTTTAAACATGTAGAGAGATAGTTTGCTGGTGGTATTTCACCCATCCATGAAGAAAACGGAAAAAAATTATTTGAAAATAAAAAAAAATTCGCATGCCCGCATCAATTTTCGCTGAGTTGCTGGACAAGAAACAGACAATATTTTTTTTTTTGGCCTTACATGCCAGTTTTCTTTCCATTGCTCTATGAGGTCAAGAAGCTTCTGCAACTGTAAACTGGTCATGAATCCTTGGAGGTATTTGTAATGATTGCTAAGAAAGCTTGGGATGACATTTCTGGGTCAAAGAACTTCTAAACAAAAAGAATGAAGTGTATTGTGTACGCAGTTGTTGGCAAACTATCGCTGAATCGGTTAATGTCGTCCTGGGTACACCTCATTAATACCCAGGGTAATCCTGGGTAATCCTTTTTGTTACCCAGGATCGTCCTGGGTACAAATAAGGTACTTTAACATTACCCAGTTTTAAAATCCGTGCCATTTTCCACCTGCCCACGTACCACAACCTCGGGCGCAGGTGGAAAATGGCACGGATTTCAAACTGGGTAATGTTAAGGTACCTTATTTATACCCAGGATCGTCCTGGGTAACAAAAAGGATTACCCTGAATACCCAGGGTAATAATGAGGTGTACCCAGGACGACATTAACCGATTCAGCCAAACTATCATAAACAGGATGAGAAAGGAAAGCCACTACTGGAACAAAGTAGGCCTAGTAGTCATAATTATTTTTATCATTTTTGCATAACCATTGGAATTGGTCATCGGAAAAGGAAGGAATGATGAAGGAATGTTCAGAAACAAAAAGCTGAAACAAATTATTACAGTCTCATCAGCTTGGGCAGGCAGGGTTTATTCCTAACTTTATTTCAATGAGCTGAACTTCAGACTGCACAACCTGAAGGAGTCACCATCTAGGGATGCACTAACCTGAGGACCCTCTCAAAATGCTGTAATTTTCAATCTTAATTTTGCCAACATTTACATGTACATCACAAAAATACAGAATTCTCCACTTTAGATCAGGACATTTCACTTTTTTGTTATACATGTAGCAGGGAAATTCACTAAACTGGTAGTGCATGGTTTTTCTGTAAGAGCACCAGGTCAAATTTTTCTTCTGACCACCTCAAAACTGAAATAGGACTAAACTGTGACAATAAAATATGGTTTTAGGTACCAGGTCAAGTGGCAGAGAATGCTGAAAATGGTGCACCATCATCATTTTGTAGAGAAATCATTATTCTAATGGAAAAAAAGGTGAAACAGCTTGGCTTCCTTCAGGTTGTGCAGTCATCTACCACAAATAACCTCTTCTAGGAAACATTATGATAATATCCAGATAAAATAAATGAATTCTGTCTGCTCTGATAAGTGCAACACCCCAAATATACACACACAAATCGTAATCTTTCAGACTGATTCTTGGTCACAATATACCTTAAACCTGCAAAATTTACAGACTGTCATCCGAGCTAAAAAAAATATTGGTCGTTACATTCTCGAAAAAGGGAAATCACTAAGAGTTGAGTGAACATGCTGGTCCTTTTTTAGTACTGACATTATAGTATATCCTAGGCTTTCCCCGTCACAGGCATGATATATGCAGTCCTGTTCAGTCATGGTCTAAGAACTCTACCTGTATTTCTCACTAAAAAAACCTTGACCAAATCCAAAGAGATACAAATACACACAAGTTAGTATTGGAGAATACTACAAAACATTACAATTCCATCAATCTGATCTTTCAAGCGAAAAAAGTGTTGAATCCCAACGGATCAGTTGTGATGCTAAAATCAAAATCTAACAATAATACTGGTATTCTACAAATCAAAATTTGCAACAAAATTACAGAATTATAGTATAGTTGAACATTGATAAAATCATGGTGAACTAGAGTGCAAAATGTCTTTAGGAGGATTTTCCATATATTTTTTACAGCCTACCTTTTTTCACACACCCATAGTAATACCGGTTCTGTAGGCTACATGTATATGGCAAAACTAGGGTGTATCAGGCTAAACCTAACGTACCTGCAAATTTGTCTGAACTATGATTTAGAGAAATCTGATTTTATGGTCTGAAAGAGTTGTTTAAAGCTTCAGGTTTTCTGAAAATTATCAAGATCTACATGTATATTCTGCATACCGGTACATTGTAAAGGCAACTGGCAGTGTGATAAATTACCATCCACTCCTGCCCTGAGCAACTGACATCATTCATTATCATTTCCCAAACATTCAAGCTGAAATACACCAAAGGAACAAATCTCTGGCAAGACAACAATCACAGACACAGACACCTCCACACATCACCAAATTCTTTTTTGTCTGAGGAACTTTCTGACCTACAGATGTCGATGCTGTGAACTGGCCTACTTAGAATGTTGCCAGGCATCTACTGAAATTGTGTCTTCAACATATGTTGACTGTAAGCATGGCCTAAAATGGTAAATTTTGGCCTATGTTCAAAAAGGATGGGCTTAGTTGACAAGATAATAAAGTATCACACTGAAGAGTGTTTCCATATTTCACTTCCTTCCATTCCCCTCAGAAATCTTGACCTTTCCCAAGTAGGCCTAACGTAAACTGGCCTTTTAGGTTTGCAGACTAAGGAGTTTATCAGGGTCTAGTGACTGATATCAAGATGACCTGACTTCTTTACAGCACCATATTATTGCAAGAAATGTCTCCTTTATGCCAAATTTTTCAAGTCCAATTTGACATGTGGGTAACAAGAACTTGCAGCACCAAATATCAGTAATTGAGATGAAATTGACAGAGGACAGTGTGATTTTCTACATGTGCATCAAAGATACTAACGCTAACACTCGAAGTGCTGATAATCTAAACTGCTAACATTCTATTAAATGCTACTCTATTTACAGACAAAGAACATGAAAACAGGCCAAAAGACTTCCAGAAATTATTCCTACATGCCATGCATGTAGGTACCGGTTTTTGGGAATATTCAGGTAAAGCAGTTGTCTGAGACACTTCATAATCCCCAGTCGCTTGCCTTGGGCATGATGATGCTTCAGTAAAACAAACTATTGCTTGGTGAGCAATACATCTGATGCACTATCTACACATCTCCACAGCGCAACCAAGAGAGCATAATTTGTTTGCTGAGAAAACATGTTGTAGTTGAATCCTAGAAGTTGATACCTATTTTCTAACTGCATGTATTCTCCAGGAACTGTACCAAGCAAGGAGCTCATGCACGGGGCTGAATTTAAATGCATCAAGCCCTACTGATTTCTTCATTTTGAAGTCATTTACAGGGTTCGTCCCTGAGCCAGGAAAAAAAGTATGACTTTTTAATGTCTTTTGTATGATGTTCCAGCTTTACTTTATGACCATTTGGTCCCCAATAAATGTAAAAATTGTTGAATTCTCAGCGTTTGTTTCATAAATCCTGGATGTCATTGTTTAGCAGGGCCGTAGGAATGTCCTGGAGGTTGGATTTGATAAAATAGCGGGCTGTAGCCGTGTAGTCCCTAGCAGCAGCGAGCACCGAAGGCACGAGCCGAAATATTGGGGGGCCCGGGGGCCTCCCCAGGGAAAATTTTAGAAAATAAGAGTGATTTTACACCATTTGAGAATATTTTATGACTTTTAATGACTTTTTACCCCATTTCACAAAATTTTATGACTTTCTTAGGCCTTATTTTCAGACTTTCATATTTTATGACTTTTTTATGGGGGAAGAACCCTGATTTAACTTGGAAATTTTGGAGAACCGGATGCTTGCAGTCACAGAAAAAAGTTTCAGAGTAAAACAGCTCCTGGTTAATTTCATGGGATTCTGAGTTTTCTTTGCATAGCATCATAACCCATCTCTTCTATTTTAAGGCAATCTTTATTTTAATTTTCAATGTTATTTGTATTGCACCTAAAACTACACACTACAGATGATACATCGCAAGCAAAAAGACATCAAGACTTGTTGCCAGGTATGAATGAGTTAAGATAAGGAATATCACTGTTATGTATTGCACTATTCTGGCCTACCTGGCTCAGTGGATCAACTCTAGTGCAGTCCACTGTACCAACTAATTGTAGCACATATGTTGCCCTCATCAAACCTTTGAAAAGCTAGCTGACAAGACCTGATATGGCTGGAAAGTGCAAAGATATCTGAGGGGGAGGAAGGGAAGAGCAATAACAATATGTGGAAATATTGCCTATTGGGTAGGCCTAATGGGTTACGGGCTGGCTTCCCTTTGCAGGGCAGATCTGACAAAAGTGATCAAATGGGCCTGCATTTTTTTAGACTTCAAGTCACCCTCCAAAATCTGTCCAGTAGAAGCTCAGGTTTGTTTTCACAATAAAGATAGGCGCTACATGTAGTACCGGTACTCTCAATTGTCAAGATGTGGAGGAAATTTATGTCTGGCATGCCATCATATAGATGAGTTTCACCATTTAGAAGCCATCTTGGCAATATGAGGTCATCACCATGGGGATTTCCCCCACTGGGGATGGGAGAACCAATCATCTGTCACTCTGAGAAAATTGCCATGGTGATGACCTAATTTTGGCAAGGTGGCATGGTGATGACCTAAATTTGAAAAGGTGGCTGCTAAAAACGAAACTCATCTATAACGAAGTTCTAAGAATATCCCAAGAATATCCCGTCAGGAACCTCACTAGCCCCAGTCTTCACATGACCACAAGATGTTCAGAAAACAAACCATGCAGGTTCAATGTAAATGATATAAATTGAATTCACACAAACAGTTAGACCCATTCAACAGCAGAGGATATAAACAGAGACTGTTCATGACCACTCTGCCACGCTATCTTCACCGGGAGGAAAACTTCAACATACACGCACAGGCCTAAAAGAAATGTGAACCCAATTAAATGATATCAAATACAAATTGGACCTAATTAATCATAATGCTTCAACATATTTGCAACAACAAGTAACAACTTGCAAGAAAACTTGATAATGACAGACTGGGGCAACTTCACAGCTGGCCCATATATACTAGGCAACTTTACACAAACCTAATTTTATCGAAAGGCATGTGTGATGTTGCCAAAGGAACTGAAGACCCAAACAAATGTCATGAATGATGTCAGCTGCAGAAGGGGTAATGTGATGCAAGCTCAGCCTAATACACACTGGAATTTCCTCCAAAAAAAGAGTCAAATAGACATTACCTACAAAATAATTTTTCCTTCCATCTAATTGGAAAACAAACTTCAGACTTGGAAGTCATCAATAACACCAACAGAAACAAAGTATGCAAATCTTACTTTCTCCTCTGTTGCAATTTCTGTTCCCAGTCAGTTCTCCTTTTCCTCCTGTTTTCAACTCCAAGATCCGTGAAACAACAACATAATTAAGGAAAATCCACAGCAAAAATCGTATGAGATGTTTAAACGACGAATCTGTTGCACTTTCTAGCTTTACTGGACTCGTCGACAATAGTAGCCTAGCAATTTACACTTCTCGCACAAGTGTTGTGGGTGTTCCTTACTCTGGTCTGATACGTCCAGCCCGTCTGGTTTCTCCAGGGGGCGCTGTAAAATGAGGACAACAGCTTCAATGCATTGACCTTAAAGATGACAACAACCCGGAAAATAACTGGAGGGAGGCACGTTGATCGAGACTTGAGCCATTTACACCAATATCGTCCGATTTATCCAACGGTCGCTGTAAAACGAGGACACAAAATGCTTCAGTGAATTGAGTAGCCTACCATAGCCAAAAAGAGGGTTCGAAGACCACTTTTTGTGATAGCAACAATCCAAAACCGAGTCCAACAAAATAATTTTTTGGGCAGTTTTGAAACAGTGATTTTTGTCTTTGCATGATGTGGCTCTGTCTCCGCTAATTTCACTCTCCAGATTTCTTCAGTAAGTTTCAGCAACAATTTTAACACATTCTGACATCAGAGGAGGGAATCCAACAGAGTCGGTGTCTGGCCCATCAGGTTTTCAACAAGTATCAAGTGATACACCCAATTGCACGGTCAGATCATGAGAACCATCTGAAAATTTTCAGCATAATCACCTCCCCAGAACAAAGGAGATAAATAATCCAATTTTGTCCTCAAAGCTGTGGAAAACATTTACTCTGAGTAAAACAACAATGCAAACTGCCCAAAAATGTGTCAACAAGTTGAATTTCCCCCTTGTCATGATGGCAGAGAGTCTAAAATTTTGGGAGTAATGCATTTTTTAACTAGAGCAATGTCGATGGGGAGCCCATCGCATATCTCCCCGCTTTCGACAGGAAGTAATGGTGACATGGTTATTTTTCCTGTGTCTTAATGCTTCAACATATTTGCAACAACAAGTAACAACTTGCAAGAAAACTTGATAATGACAGACTGGGGCAACTTCACAGCTGGCCCATATATAGGCAACTTTACACAAACCAAATTTTATCGAAAGGCATGTGTGATGTTGCCAAAGGAACTGAAGACCCAAACAAATGTCATGAATGATGTCAGCTGCAGAAAGGGTGGTGTGATGCAAGCTCAGCCTAATACACACTGGAATTTCCTCCAAAAAAAAGAGTCAAATAGACATTACCTACAAAATAATTTTTCCTTCCATCTAATTGGAAAACAAACTTCAGACTTGGAAGTCATCAATAACACCAACAGAAACAAAGTATGCAAATCTGGTAGGTTCTAAACCTTGGAACCATGAAACCATGAAACCACCCAGGAAAATATGGAACCACCTAGAAAACCATGAAAATACCCAGGAAACCATGGAACCACCCAGGAACCACCCAGTATATCCTTATTCTTAACATGACATGACATTAGCTATTTTCCAATTGCTATGGAGGTAAAAAGCATGTATGATTATCATCAAGCACAGACGGTGTGTCACACCTTGGATGAGGCATACCATCCCAGTCCAACACAACATGACTGTGCTGATACTAATGCATAATGCAAACATGCTGGTCTCAGTTATTTTATACTATTGATGGTGAACACTAGTGTAAACAAATCAAAATTAGCCTTCTCAGAAAGATTAGCCTTCTCAATATAAACAACAAGGGGTCACTGAGGTTCCCAGAAACCCAGCACATGTGGTCTCAGGCATTGAGATCATGCCGAGCTTCAGTCGCAGAGCTGACTTCAGAGTTGGCACAAGGAGTCCGAACACCAGGGTGCCCTGGATGATTAAGAATAAGATTGAATCTGCAGCCAGAGTCAAGAGCATCAAGAGTGCAATATCATGATGGCTGTCATCAAAAAGACATTGATGTCTTTTGCTGTCATGTATTTAGGCCTAAAACCACTTGACCTGTTTGTACAAGTACAAAGTAGTCCATCACTTCGTCATTTTGGGTGATTTTTGGGTGGTTCCATAGTTTCCTGGCTGGTTCCATAGTTTCCTGGCTGGTTTCATGGTTTCATGGGTGGTTTCATGGTTTCATCGTTCCAAGGTTTAGAACCTACCTGCAAATCTTACTTTCTCCTCTGTTGCAATTTCTGTTCCCAGTCAGTTCTCCTTTTCCTCCTGTTTTCAACTCCAAGATCCGTGAAACAACAACATAATTAAGGAAAATCCACAGCAAAAATCGTACGAGATGTTTAAACGACGAATCTGTCGCACTTTCTAGCTTTACTGGACTCGTCGACAATAGTAGCCTAGCAATTTACACTTCTCGCACAAGTGTTGCGGGTGTTCCTTACTCTGGTCTGATACGTCCAGCCCGTCTGGTTTCTCCAGGGGGCGCTGTAAAATGAGGACAACAGCTTCAATGCATTGACCTTAAAGATGACAACAACCCGGAGAATAACTGGAGGGAGGCACGTTGATCGAGACTTGAGCCATTTACACCAATATCGTCCGATTTATCCAACGGTCGCTGTAAAACGAGGACACAAAATGCTTCAGTCAATTGAGTAGCCTACCATAGCCAAAAAGAGGGTTCGAAGACCACTTTTTGTGAAAGCAACAGTCCAAAACCGAGTCCAACAAAATAATTTTTTGGCAGTTTTGAAACAGTGATTTTTGTCTTTGCATGATGTGGCTCTGTCTCCGCTAATTTCACTCTCCAGATTTCTTCAGTAAGTTTCAGCAACAATTAACACATTCTGACATCAGAGGAGGGAATCCAACAGAGTCGGTGTCTGGCCCATGAGGTTTTCAACAAGTATCAAGTGATACACACCATCTGAAAATTTTCAGCATAATCACCTCCCCAGAACAAAGGAGATAAATAATCCAATTTTGTCCTCAAAGCTGTGGAAAACATTTACTCTGAGTAAAACAATGCAAACTGCCCAAAAATGTGTCAACAAGTTGAATTTCCCCCTTGTCATGATGGCAGAGAGAAAAATTTTGGGAGTAATGCATTTTTTAACAATTCAGAAATAATGAAATTAAAAAGAAGAAAGCCATGCTTAGGGGTGCTACGTCTCAAAAAGCCACAACATGCAGAACTAAAGAAACACTGCTTCTTTTGATATCAAACAATGGAATGAAAAGTGCAATATTTTCAAAGGGGTCTGCAACTAAATAAGAGCATCAGGACAATTTTAACAAGATATTCCAGTTTTGAATGTAGGTATGAATCCCTAAGGTACAAATCGAAAAGGTAAAAATCTCCCAATTTGGAAGGTGGGTAAAAAATTGGAAGATGTACCGGTACTAAAAAAGTTCCCAATTTGGAAAAGATACAAATACTAATTACATGTACTAAAAATATCTCAAATGCTTCAAATCACCTTTTTTTCTCTGTTTTGTCCAAAATTGATTTGGGGGGATTTTTACCTAATTTTACCAATTGAGGATTTTTAGTTTTAGGGAAATCACCTTGGGGATTTTTACCTGTTACCTGCAGTTTTGGATAAGGGTAAGTGAAAGTTCCTTACCTGTTTGTGAGGGTAGACATATTGATGTGACATTTGATGCATTCTTGTCCCATGTTTGCCCAGCTGTTTCCACTCATCCACTTGCGCTTGCATTTGGGACATTTGTATTCCCCGAAACAACGTTTCTTTCCTTGATAAGGAGTCAAACCTTCCCCCTTGGGTCGAGCCTAAAAAGAAGAGAAAAGGGTATTTTAATACTTTCCTCAGTAGTACGTATCATTTTTTGGGCCTAGTGTTGATTGTCTGCTAAGAATTGGAATGGAAGATGGATTTTTCTTTTCAAAACAAACTTGAAGGAGGTTTTTTTTCTCTGTACAGGAACAGGCTACTCCAGATGTGTTCCTTATCACAGTAACCATGCCAACTCCTTGGGAGGTCAGCAGGCGGGCATCACAGACAGAAGTAGGTTAATTGTGGCAAAGAAGTAGATTATGACTTCTGTGCAATGTGGTACAAGTTGCCCTAAGTCGTGTGTTCCTATGTCTGCAGTATTGTTTTGTCCTGAAGGATATTGTGATGGATTATTACTTTCTTCCAACATTTTGGCTGCAAATTTCAGATCATGGGCTACACCTATGCGAAAAACTTCAAACGTCCATCCCTTTAAAAGTTTTTGAATGACCAGCTGGAAATCTTGAGGTCATAAGAAATGATAGAATGATAGAATTGCAGGAAGCTTTTTACCTTTTTAAAATCCAATTAGGGATGGACCAGATTCATTTGACTGATGACATCAAGTTTGCTGACACAATTTATGATTGAAGTTGGGCCTACCTGTTCAACTGCTAAACAAACAGTCATTTTGAAAGAGCAACCATTCATGAAACAAGCCTCTTTTGCTCTTAAACAAGACATTGGCATATCCACATTTCAAGCAACAGATGATACAACAAATCACCCCTTCCATGCCAACATGTGTTGTTCATCAGATAAGGTCCACTCCCCTCCTACCCTGAACTAAGGATTAGATTATCATCCATTTCAAGCAGATTGTGTATTGAGCAATGAACTTTGACTTGTCCATTATTTTTTGTTAGACCTACAATAATTTGATAATCAGATAATCTTACAAATAACTGAAAATCCAAGGTAGGGCCTACATCTCAAGCATGTCAAGAAAATCTGGACACCAAAGAAAACAATAACATAATATCTGAGGCCTTAAAAACACAGGATGGTCCAAAAAACATGAAAGCGTCCAACCCAAAGCCCAAAAGTGACTGTTGATAGCAATGGATGGAGAAACTTTCTAAAAGGACAACACAAAGATATCCAGATTCAGAGTCCATGGTTCAACTTCAAGCTCCATATCCTATTTCGAAAGCCAAGTCGAGGCCCTAAATCATGCTGAATTATCAGTTTGCTGGATTTAAAGTCGATTTTATTTTGACCACTCAACCATTACTTTCAGGAATTCCATGCTTAGCTGTGAACCAAGGAATATAAAACTTGTGATCTGAACTGCATGTATAGGCCTACTTATGTTCTGAAAAGGACAAAAGCGGGTTATCACTCATTTCCTACCTGAGGACAATCTTTGATGTAGTGGCCCTTGTTGAAGCAAAGATGACAAAGATAGGTGCTTGGTGGTCTCTTGCCTGGTTTGCGATCGATGGACAAGGAGAGATCATTGAAATGGTCTGTCATGTCATTGATGCTGCTGTAGGGGGAGGGCATCCGTTGGTGGAGCTGGGTGTTCAGGTTCTGAAAAGGAATGGAAATAATGTTTTTACCATATGACACCAAATCAGAGATCAAGAATAGGGCCTAGTTGTCACCAAAAAATTTATCTGCTTTTTGATGGAATTTAAGGCATTAATTTATCCAGATTAGTGACCAAGCCAAAGCCTGTCAGTCAAGCTGTAGGCCTATCATTGATAAAAAGGATGAGGATCTGAATACAGCAGAAGCAGTGTTCTCCGCATGGTTTTTTGTTAGGGTGCTTGGTGGTCTTGGCATTTTACCACCCTACCTTAGAAGTAGCCACCCTACCTTGCAGCCCACTTTGTAATGGTTTTCTATTACATGCCCCACCCCACCCTAAATTGGTGACCGCCCTAAAATCCTGGAATTTCAAGGGTACCACCCTACGTTAGGAAATCCTGTGGAGAACACTGATAAGGGGGCATGTTATATTTCTTTCAATTTGAAATGCAGTTGCCTGATCCCATCCACTTGGACAGACATATCCCAAAACAGGATGGGAACCACCCAGGAGTGATAAGAACATGACACAACAATAAATTACTTCTGGAATACAAAACCAGATGAAAGTGAAGAAGGTTAACGCCAACCAGATGTCTTCATACTTCAAAGACACAGGTTCTCATCAAATAAACACACTAATCCATCATGAAGTGTCAGCTTTATGAGATCAGGCAGGATGGTGACTGGCCCATTGTTTATTTCCCAGGAACAGGAATCATCGACTCCAGGCACTTGGCAATGCCAAATATAGGTGGGAAAGAACAGTAGTGCAGTTCTGTTCTTCAGAACTTCTCTTCCACTTTCATCAGGGAAATACATGGAAAAAGTAGACCTACATAAACCATATCCTCACCAGAAAAGTTTTTTAACAGACTTGTGTGGAAGCTTATAATAAGAGGAGAGGAGTGATACTAAAACCATGTCACATGGGAGGATGCTAAACCAATCAGATACATTATTCATTGGAAAGCTCTCACAGAGCAGGTATCTATGTGACAGTACCCATGTGCAGACTTAGGCCTGTCTAATGATCAAATTATTCACTAAAATACAGAAATTTGTAAATTTTGAATTGTGTGAATTTTGTGGTTCACGAAATCATTCTTTTGTGTCATTTTTACTGCCTGGACTAATTCCCTTTTTGAAGGTTGGCTGTAAAACGATGACAAGGATTGTGAGTCATTTACATTAGGCCATTAAAAATTAATCTTTAGTTTTTCATCACTCAAGGCTGAAAAAATTGGTGGGGAGGGCATTTTATATTTTATATTTTTTTCAAATTGTGCCATCTATTCTGAAATGAGGTGGCTGAGGCCCACATATCACTTTCTAGACTAGGAGGAGAGCAACACACATTTTGAGAATCTCCTAAGGTCATCAATACATTCATATTTCAACCAGTGCAATGTGGGTACCACAGGGTGGGCCAGAGAAAGTGTCCCTCGAACAATAGCATTTCTATTGTTTCCCTGCTGTTCGAGGGACACTTTCTCTGGCCCACCCTGTAGTATGTGGTCTCTTAAGAAATTTGCAAGACGCATTCTCCGTCACAGAATACCTCCACAAGCTCCACAAGGAAGGAACCTTTGCCCATCATTGGAAACACTGCAACCATGAGACCATCTCTGGTGAAGCTGGGGGCCAAAAAATCACTTTTTGAGAAAATATAAAATATTTAAAAAAATTGGGGTGGGGCTAAAAATCGGGAGGGGAGGTGATGAAAAACTAAAGATTAATTTTAAATGGCCTTTCTGAAACAATCATGACAATAGGCCTAGCCTAGGCCTAGTGCAAAATAATGGACATACAGAATACACCATGACGAGATTGAGAGTATAGGCCTAGAGCTATATCGTCAGCCTGGTACTGCTGCTGGCAGTAACTAAGTAACTATGCAGTGTGGTATCCTTGATTGTAGCACATCTATAGGTCTATCTAACCGATAGGCACAGCCAGGCCGGCTATACTGATCATTACTGTATGTCAAGACTGTATCCTGTATCTGTACACAAGAAAATGGCTGAACGAAAAGTTTCCAATTACTTACAACTTGGTTAGTAGACCATGGGTCGTATCAAGCATGTCAAGAAAATCTGGACACCAAAGAAAACAATAACATAATATCTGAGGCCTTAAAAACACAGGATGGTCCAAAAAACATGAAAGCATCCAACCCAAAGCCCAAAAGTGACTGCTGATAGCAATGGATGGAGAAACTTTCTAAAAGGACGACACAAAGATATCCAGATTCAGAGTCCATGGTTCAACTTCAAGCTCCATATCCTATTTCGAAAGCCAAGTGGAGGCCCTAAATCATGCTGGATTATCAGTTTGCTGGATTTAAAGTCGATTTTATTTTGACCACTCAACCATTACTTTGAGGAATTCCATGCTTAGCTGTGAACCAAGGAATATAAAACTTGTGATCTGAACCGCCAGGGTTTCCGCCAGAGGGGAGAATGGGGAGAATTCCATCCCCAAGAAAATTATTTGGGGATAAATCCATCCCCAAATTTTTCAGAAAGAATGGATTTTTTTCTTTAAATCTTGTCTTTTTTTTCTTTTCAAAACATCATATTATTACACCATCATGTTATCTTGCAGTCCATACATGTTTTGTGAAAAAAATCCAAATAAAAAAATCCAAAAAAAATTTAAAAAATTTTTGAAAAAAAAAATGTTTTGAAATTTTTTTTTGAAATTTTTTTGGTCCATCCCCCGATTTTTTTTTCTGGCGGAAACCCTGACCGCGTGTATAGGCCTACTTTTTTTATGTTCTGAAAAGGACAAAAGCGGGTTATCACTCATTTCCTACCTGAGGACAATCTTTGATGTAGTGGCCCTTGTTGAAGCAAAGATGACAAAGATAGGTGCTTGGTGGTCTCTTGCCTGGTTTGCGATCGATGGACAAGGAGAGATCATTGAAATGGTCTGTCATGTCATTGATGCTGCTGTAGGGGGAGGGCATCCGTTGGTGGAGCTGGGTGTTCAGGTTCTGAAAAGTAATGGAAATAATGTTTTTACCATATGACACCAAATCAGAGATCAAGAATAGGGCCTAGTTGTCACCAAAAAATTTATCTGCTTTTTGCATCGCTTTTTGATGGAATTTAAGGCATTAATTTATCCAGATTAGTGACCAAGCCAAAGCCTGTCAGTCAAGCTGTAGGCCTATCATTGATAAAAAGGATGAGGATCTGACTGAATACAGCAGAAGCAGTGTTCTCCGCATGGTTTTTTGTTAGGGTGCTTGGTGGTCTTGGCATTTTACCACCCTACCTTAGAAGTAGCCACCCTACCTTGCAGCCCACTTTGTAATGGTTTTCTATTACACGCCCCACCCCCACCCCACCCTAAATTGGTGACCGCCCTAAAATCCTGGAATTTCAAGGGTACCACCCTACATTAGGAAATCCTGAGGAGAACACTGAAAGGGGGCATGTTTAATATTTCTTTCAATTTGAAATGCAGTTGCCTGATCCCATCCACTCGGACAGACATATCCCAAAACAGGATGGGAACCACCCAGGAGTGATAAGAACATGACACAACAATAAATTACTTCTGGAATACAAAACCAGATGAAAGTGAAGAAGGTTAACGCCAACCAGATGTCTTCATACTTCAAAGACACAGGTTCTCATCAAATAAACACACTAATCCATCATGAAGTGTCAGCTTTATGAGATCAGGCAGGATGGTGACTGGCCCATTGTTTATTTCCCAGGAACAGGAATGATCCGACTCCAGGCACTTGGCAATGCCAATGCCAAATATAGGTGGGAAAGAACAGTAGTGCAGTTCTGTTCTTCAGAACTTCTTTTCCACTTTCATCAGGGAAATATACATGTATGGAAAAAACTTAAAAGTTGACCTACATAAACCATATCCTCCCCAGTAAAGTTTTTTTTTCTTCCACTCTACACAGACTTTGTGTGTGAGCTTAGAGGAGTGAGACTAAAACCATGTCACATGGAAGGATGCTAAACCAATCAGATACATTTTTCATTGGAAAGCTCTCAAAGAGCAGGCACCTATGTGACAGTACCCATGTGCAGATTTAGGCCTAGTACGCCTGTTTAATGATCAAATTCACTAAAATACAGAAATCTGTAAATTTTGAATTGTAAATTTTGTGGTAATTGTAAATTTTGTTGTAAATTTTGTGGGCCGCGAAATCATTCTTCCTGTCATTTTTACTGCCAGGACTAATTCCCTTTTTGAAGGTTGGGTGTAAATGATGATAAGGTTATTGTGAGTCATTTACATTAGGCCATTAAAAATTAATCTTTAGTTTTTTATCACTCAAGGCTGAAAAATTTGGTGGGGAGGGCGTTTTATATTTTATATTTTCAAATTGTCCCATCTATTCTGAAATGAGGTGGCTGAGGCCCACATATCACTTTCTAGACTAGGAGGAGAGCAACACACATTTTGAGAATCTCCAAAGGTCATCAATACATTCATATATTTCAACCAGTGCAATGTGGGTACTACAGGGTGGGCCAGAGAAAGTGTCCCTCGAACAATAGCATTTCTATTGTTTCCCTATTGTTCGAGGGACACTTTCTCTGGCCCACCCTGTCACAGAATACCGCCACAAGGAACCTTTGCCCATCATTGGAAACACTGCAACCATCTCTGGTGAAACTGGGGGCCAAAAAAACACTTTTTGAGAAAATATAAAATATTTAAAAAAAATCGGGGTGGGCCTAAAAATCGGGACGGGAGGTGATGAAAAACTAAAGATTAATTTTAAATGGCCTTACTGAAACAATCATGACAATAGGCCTAGCCTAGGCCTAGTGCAAAATAATGGACATACAGAATAGCCTACACCATGAGATTGAGAGTATTACAGTATAGGCCTAGAGCTATCGTCTGCCTGGTACTGCTGCTGGCCCTGGCTGCTGGCAGTAACTAAGTAACTATGCAGTGTGGTATCCTTGATTGTATCTAACCGATAGGCACAGCCAGGCCGGCTATACTGATTAGTGTACGTCAAGACTGTATCCTGTATCTGTACACAAGAAAATGGCTGAACGAAAAGTTTCCAATTACTTACAACTTGGTTAGTAGACCATGGGTCGTATAAATCGTATAAATTATTCTGTTGCTGTTGAGGTACATTGGCAATGTTGTTTCCTTGACCCTCAGGTGAAAGATTCATATACATCCAGCTCCGGAGTTGAGAAGGCAAAATATTCGAATCCAAAGTAGATAAACCCGCAGAAGTCATCTTAGCAAACTGGGCCGCCACATCCGCCGACTTCCTCCAGACTTGTTCAGTTGGAAACTTGAGATGAGCTGAGTTGAAGTCAAAGTTTATATAGCCACATGTGCGCTGGCTAATCAGAGTAGGCCGGCTCAGCCAATCACAGCGCAGGATCGAGTACGGGATTTGCCTCATCAGTCAGCTCGACTCATCATAAGATAAGCGCGCGAAAACGCAAGACAAGACGACACAGTGATCTCTTTGTTGTGGTGGCGTGGACACCAAATCGTATGAAAACGCGATATAGGCCTAAAACAAACACTGGCCATCTGATTAGCTGTTAAAACGGCGTTAAAATCCTGAAAAAACAAAACCCGTTTCTCTTCAAACGGCTCCACACAGGTTTCGTTGTGGGTCACAGTCGCGCCCCGCCCTAATGACAACACGTGTTCGGATCCGATGTCAGCACGGACCAGTGGTTTTTGATTAGATTAGAATACATTCAACCCGCAATCAGCTAATTAAATCTTGTATAATGACGAAAAGAAGACTGTGATTGAATAAAACTAACTCTTGCTTGGACACTGGCTGGCGAAGCTCATTCCATGTAGCCCTACGTACAACTCCCTCCCCGGGTTGTAATCGGAGAAAGTGTCCACAAGAAAAATGTCCGGGATTCGAATGCCGGCTGGACAAATAAAAAGGAATCACTTCTTTACCTGACTAACTTCTATTCTGCAATTTCCATTGTAGGCCAATGATATTTGATGCTTTTAAATCATCATGTGGTAATTGATAGGAAGTTTTGGCAACAATTTCAAACAAGTCAGTTGCGACGTACATGTATTAGAAAATGTAATGCCGACCGGAAAATACAAACTATAGCATCAGTTAGTTCCCTCCTGGAACAAATCTTGTTCTAGCTGGACACGCTTGGTGTCGCTGCTAGCGTGAATTTCAGCAAAGCCAACACCATTTTTGCAAAAAAAACCCGCCTGACTGCTGTCATGCTGGGCAATTGAATGCAATGTCGGAATGGGTTCAAAGACTGGTCCGTTTATTTTGAGAAATAGACTGGTTTCGATGACGCACGGTTACGGTGTAGTAGATGGTGCGCTTTTTTTCAAATGCCGACTCCTTTGGATGTGTTTCAAATTACAATTGACAACGAAGATTTAGAACTCCTTACCAGTCCCAATGGGTGTCCATTAACTGTGGCCATAGTTTGAACTTACCAAACTTACGGACGACCAGTGCTTGAAGACGTTTACGGCAAGACAAATTCAAGGGCAAAATTAACGATCAAAATTCATTGAACGTTATGAAGTGTCCAACATCAAGTGAATCAGTAGAATTATTTTGACAAATACAATTACATGTACCCTTAATATCCGAAATTATTTGGTGCTTTCGGCCTATACAGCTATCCGTTTCTCCCTTACGAGTGCGCAAGAAAAAATGACGTCACGGCCACTAATAGTAGTCGTCACACTAACCGTGCGTCATCGAAACCTCCCTATTATTTCGACAAATACCAATTGCGCTTAATACGGTAGGCCTATTCGAAATTATTTGGTGCTTTCGGCCTATACAGCTAATAGTATCCGTTTCTCCCTACGAGTAGCAGCGCTGCTGTCCGTGCAGACGACACGATTACGACCAGCGCGATGGCATAAAACGTCGCGAGTGCGCAAGAAAATGACGTCACAGCCACTATCCGTAGTCGTCGCACTATTACCGTGCGTCATCGAAATCTGAATACACGACATCAAGACGACGAGGAAAATGAGTGCATACTCTGAACATGCATAACTGAAGATCACAGTGTTAAATTTGCCAGTGAGTGCCTGGCTTTGGGTAGGGACACACCTGACGCGATTCGCATGCGATAGGGCGACGCATGCACCAAAACCTTTGCGTGCGTGCAGTGCGGCGGAAAACAAAGCATTTGCCGCATGCGTCAACGAATCGCATAAGGGTAGGGACACACCTAAGGGTAGGGACACACCTAACGCGATTCGTTGACGCATGCGGCAACGCCTTTGTTATTTTCCACCGCACTGCACGCAAACAAAGGTTTTGACGCATGCGTCGCCCAATCGCATGCGAATCGCGTTAGGTGTGTCCCTACCCTTAGATATGCAGCCACCATGCGTGGCCCAGGAATGCCACTGCTCAAGAAATGGGTTTTATTCATCCCCCAGTTACTACTGATGATCTCATTGATGGTCTCATTCTAATGAGACCATCAAACCTTTCGTTCTCAAGTGTAAATTAAAGATAATATATCACGACTTCATTGTTTACGTTTAATGTTTGTAAACATTGATGTTTACATTATGTTATTTTGGACTTTTGGGACATGCCAACCCACCAAATTGAATATTTTCAGTATCAAAAGAATTTCTAGAGGGGCACGCCACCAACAAATTACTCATAAGACAAAGAAAAACGAGAAATAAACAAGCAAATTGTAAATAAACAATGATTTTCGTGGCCCGCGAAAATATCCGTGATATATTATCTTTAATGAAAGTGGGCTGGCTCTCTAATACTGTGTTCGGTGTCCCTGCGGGTGGAGTACGGGTGCGGTCAGGGGGAGGGGGAGGGCCAGGTGGCTGCAGTGGCATTAGAATGGTCAGGGCCCATTTTAGGGTGGGTATACACTAGAGCCGTCATCGCAATGCGTTCGCGCACATGCGTCGTCGCAAAAATTGAACCAATAGAAAAACCAAGGGTTGACCACATTGTTGCGTTGCGTTTGGTATCGGTTGCGTTATCGCTTTACGTTGCCGCAAGAATTGGAAATTTCCCAATTTTTAATGCGCTGCACAGGCAACGCATTGCCTTGAGGAGGAGAAGGCCCCATTTTTCTAGCCACCAATTCTTTTAGCTGTGGAATTGTCTTGAAAAATTCTCCTTTTCCTTTTTTCTTTGGCGGAGCATGGGATGGACGCAACAGTCCCTTGGTTTCCGCCCCAAACCCAACGTCATCAAAGCCACCAGTTCCTCGTTCTGGTTCTCTTCCTCCTCCATCATTTGCATGACGACCTCGAGATCCATTGCTTCCTCGTCCATGGTTGTATTGGAAAAGGACGCCAGAAATTTTTCGTTTAATACACTGCGTTAGCATACATTGTACATGTACGTAAGGGTAGGGACACACCTAACGCGATTCGTCGACGCATGCGGCAACGCCTTTGTTATTTTCCGCCGCACTGCACGCAAACAAAGGTTTTGACGCATGCGTCGCCCTATCGCATGCGAATCGCGTTAGGTGTGTCCCTACCCTTACGTGTTTTTATGCATAAACGCACCTTCTATCGCAGTTAAAAATCGCATATTATAGTGTGTGCATGTACGGATGCGATGACGCGAGCGTTGCGCCGCGAGTGCACCGGCGCAACGGCCCTATTGTATACCCACCCTTATAGCCTCTGTGTGACATTCGATGAACTGTATCAGTGGGGTAGACCGCTTGTTCCCCCGACGTCGCGGGTTCGATACCCGTCTGTGCTCAACTTTCATTTTCATCAAGTCAGAGAATTTTAAGTTCAGTCACTCCTGGAAACACTCTTGACCTACAAAACACATCCTGAGAACATCAGGGGTCACCGGTGACGAAGGGCGCGAGCGCTAAGAACCCCTGAGGTTCTCAGGATGACGAAACAGGTCGGCTGTCAGCTCCCTCCATTCGGAACTTCCGAAGGCAACTGCTCGGCAATTTCCGTAGATACTCGCATTTCCCCTCGGACACAATTCCAAGGCAGCCATCTTGAACGCGCAACGATCGCTGCCCGTTTGCGAGAATTCAGATGCGGTCGCCTCATCACACCTGCGCATGAACTAAATAGGTCGCATAAAAACGTTGCGTTATTGATCAATAATTGGCAGATTGGGTGAGATACCGGTAAGTTTATATATAATATGCCTCAACTTATCGAGCAAGTACGGTTGAACATCTTAACGGGCCAAAATTCGGCGAAAATAGTCCCACGGCGGTCACGTGTGGGTTTGATGATAAACAACATGGCTGCCTTGGACTTGTGTCCGAGGTGAAATGCTCCGCCCAGTGACAGATAGCAGTTCGCCTCAGGTCGTTCCGAATGCTCCCTGCTATTAGACCCTGCTATCGCCTCAAAGATGTAGTTTGATAAATGACCGCGAGATAGCACAACTGTACATAGCGCGTGCATCGTGGCACCAATGGCAAATTTGTTACAGGTGTAATGTCTGAGAATGCCTCCCGTATGCCAATGCTCGTTTTATTGTACAGAAAGACATGTTGATCAGTGCCTCCCCCATTGGCAATCTGAACGTCAGAGAACGATTCGTGCCAACATCGTAACTCTGACGTATATCGGACAGCGCCATATTGCTCCGTGAACTACTTTGATGTAGAACGTAGAACAATAGTTTCTAGGCCTATAACCTGTGTAATGCAGAATTTGTACGCTGATTTAGCTAAACACCCTTATTGAATACGGCCCTAAGTCTCTAAATCAGAACCTGGGTACAGTTTGTAAAAAGAAAGTGGACCCAGGGTACAATTTCACTTGACGACATCGAACCTGGGTACACTTTATGTGTACCCAGGACGACAATAACCCCTTCAGCAGAAGTATCAGTTGCCAAGGACAGCTTGTCGATTTATAAAATACAAGCAGAATTGCTTTGATGACATCACTCATACCCGTTCTTTTCTGGAAAAGAGACCTTCATTCCAGACGGGTGCTGGTTGTTTTGAGTCCTGCAAAAGGGGTTATAAAATAGGGAGCTGATATACCCGCCATTGAATTCTACGGCATGGTAGCCTATACTTTATTGATTTTTCTCAGCAGTTGTCTTCTCAGAATTTCCTTACCCCCGACTGCGATATTGCTCAGAGCCGTGCCACTCTGACTTAGAAAAGGAATGGGGTGGGTGTGGTTGGGTCCACCCCGGATCCACAAAAATGTGGCTTCTTACTGTCGATTTCAAAGACAGCGAAACTCAGGGGTAGCGAGCGCGGGGCCCCCGAGAAATAAGGGGGCAAAAAATTCCTCTAAAAATGGAAACAAAATTTTGAGCCCATCTGTCAAATGTGGGGAAAATGAATCTGAGCGGATCTAGATTTTCATTTTTTTTTCTGGCGGGAGGACCGCCAGACCATTCAGTGCGTGCAAGGTCGGGCTTTGCCCCCCCCCCGCCATAAAAGCTAGCTGCTCTTCTGGAAACTGCCAGTGTTCTCGTGATACAGGGCGTGTGAAAGGAATGACCGTCCTTGAGGAATGAAAGTCCTAGTTACGGTAGTCTGCTATTAGGGAGGTTTAGAAATCAAACAATAAACGCACGTTTATCGTTTGATTTCTAAACCTCCCTAGTGAAACGTCATGTTCGAACGGTCATGTTTTCTGTAGTCATAAAACATGTATAAATCCCTCGTTGAACAATACAACCGGACTCAATTCAGTGGGACTTTGACTCCTGTTACACGCAGCTCTCACACCTGTTGCCATGTAGGCCCTATTCGTTTCGTTCGTCGACCCTCGAATCTTATGAGATGCCTATGATGCCTATGCATTAAATCTTTAGTTCATTCCTTAGTAACGCCGAGTGTGGGTGGGAAAGTCGGTCTTCCGCCTGGTATGCCACAGGCTACATTTAGTGTGAGAATGTAGGTCAGGTTATAACAATAACTTCTACTGCAAATACACGGAGCTCACATTTGCTGGTGGACTCCCGAACTGGCGGGACGGATGTTGGGATACGCGCGAGTTTTCGTTCGGCAATCGATGCGACCATTGTGACGTAATTGACCACCGCCACATTCTATGACGTAACGGGCATCTATTACGTAACAGGAAGAGGAAGCGGCAGTTCATCAGGCGGGCAGCACTGCTGCAGTATGAATGAGAGTGGATGATCGATTCTGGCGGTGTTTTTCAACCAAAATGCTCAATGGTTTGCGATCTTGGTTTTGTGATGAATTCAAATGTGAACACTGGGGTCTTCAGCACCCCACGCCGACGCTGTTTGCCAAGTCGCAGGTAAGAAGAATGCGGTTTTCTTTTGAACCACTGCCGATATAGCTGGCTACACTATCTTTATGATGTGAATGTCATGATGTTGTTGTATACTACTAAGCGTACGGTATGTGGAGTGGCGGAAGTAGTGTACAGCTGATGGTTGAGTGTGAATGATCCTATACTTCTGTGTGTCTGATGTGGCATTTTGTGGTGGTGTCATTGTGGTCATAGTGGTAGTGGTAAGAATCTACTATATAGGAATAGGCCTATCGGTGAATGAAATTATCAGACAGGATGCGGGATCGGAGAGCAATCGACCACTTCCGCAGATTAATTGCCCTGTAGGCCTACCTACTCTATCTGTTTTCCCATCATGCACGCGGCAGCAAGACATTAAAATTAAAAGTCAAACGCTAGTGACCTTTAAACATCTCATTAATTTAAAAACCTGTTTTAGATATAGGCACATTTATATAAGTATACATGTAGTATAGGTCTAACAATATACAATGTAACCTGGTAGAGTAGTAGGCCTACTTCGAATCGAAGGGCTTTCCCTGTTTTCCTCTCTTATCTATTTGTTAATTACATACATGTATAATAGTATGCTATACATAGTTACTAAAAGACCCACCTCATCTGGGAAGAGAAACAAGTATAGAGAGTATAGAACCAAAAATTTTGTTCCTGAAAAATGGCGATCATAGTTACATGTAGTACCATGTTTCCATTCAACAGCCTTGAAAAATGACATCCCCAAATGAACATTAATCCTATGAAATATTGATGAGCAATCTGAAGTCACTTATGAAAACATGATTGTATGTTATGAAACTGGGCTATGACTTGGGCAATGGTAAACATGGCAGAGGCTATTTGTTATCCTTCACAACCCAGTTGCATGCTTGCTTTTCAGGCCATGATGTATTGTTTGGCTTGTTGAATAACAACAACATGAATAACAAAACCTACTATTAAGGGTCCACGAGATCATGAAGCAGTAGGTGATGATGGAGGTGGAAAATATATTTATTGTTGTGAATTATCATGGAAATCGACTTAAAGGCCATGGGGGACTGCGAAAATGTTCTGAATAGAAAATATCTGATGTCAAGCACCGAATAATTAATTATATACCGGTAATTATCAAAATTACTATGCCTAATTAATGACACAGTACATCCTCAGCCATGTCAGCCTCCATGCTGACATGGCTGGAGGATCACTGGCATTGCTTATCTATTGTTTTCATGATTAATTTCCAGGCCTACCTCGTGAACGACTTTATTCCTCATACTTCAAATTGAAGCACTTTTCTCCAATATCAGTGTTCTCCACGGGTTTTGGTCTAATAGGGGCGGCGGTGGGCGTGGCGCCGAAGGCACCGCACGAGGTGCCAAAGGCGCCTTCTGGCGGGGGGTCTTGGGGCCCTCCCCAGTGAAATTTGGATTTTAGCCACTCTGAGATGCGTTTTCTCAGCATCTGAGATGCATAATTGAGCGATCTAAATCATAGATATTTGCGTTTTTAAGGGGCGGATTTTGCCATCGGTATTTTTAAGAGGGGCGGGCCGCCAATTTTTTAACAGGTGTGGAGAACACTGAATATGTGATTGTGGGTGGTGAATTTCACAATGGGCATTGGACTGATTGGTAATGACAGAAAATTCTGGTGTGATCATTCTGAATTGAAGTGTCATGTTTGCTCTTTGCGTAGGTGTAGCGGTTACCAATAGTTCATTGAACTCCCATGTGCTTTCAGATCACAAGATGAAAATGTTGAATGGGTTGGTGATATCTGGAGCAGCAAGGTCACTTTTGTCAGTAATGAGGCAAATTCTGCAGCCCTTTGTTTGTACACAGTTTTTTCAAACAAATGAAGGAATAAAAAATTCATAATACATGATTTAATTGGGGAATAAATATTTTGCTACTTGGTTTTGGAATCCCTCAGGACATCGTAATGGTTGAGTGCTTGATTTCATTGAACCATGGATTATGTGAATGGGTTCATGTCAAGTTGTTTTAATTCCCAGTTGAAGGTATTGCTTCTGATCTGGTCAGACTAAAGTATTTTGCAAAATCTGGTCATTTTCATTGGTGTAGCATACATGGATGCCTGCCTTTTTGGACTCAGAGGGTGAGGGCAAAGATGGATGATCCATGAACCATATAATCCAACCAGTGATGAAATCGTAAATGTCAATTAGTACACTCCACTGGTCCCTAGTATTCTTTATGGTCTATTTGTACAGAAGTTGCTGTACCACTGTACAGTTGTATACAAGTCCTTGCCTTGCTCGGTGCACTCTGCATTCATACCCATTCATAGAAAACCAGCCAATGATTTCATCAGTTGAAAAAAAATTGCTGTCTTTAGTTCCATCCTCCTTAATTAGACAATCATTGATGTGTTGGAGGCGGTGAAAAACAGTCTTAATTTGTTGCAGAAGTTTTTTTAATACTGCAGGGTATGCAGTATAGGCTGTCCATTTTATGCCAACATCAGCATGGTGGCATTTATCGATGCCTAGAGCTGTAACATACAGTCATGTAAAAACAGATTTAAATCTGATATCAGTATATCAGTGCCTAAATTCTTCATCATAATTTTAGCTTTTCACTGGGGACATTCGGGTACGTTATTGTAATTACTATTTTGTTTAATTTTTCATGAAGCTGAAATCATTTTGAAGCTGGGTTTCCCATTTGGTGAATCCTGTTCATTCACCATTCACTACAAGAAATCAGTGGTATTACGAGAATAATATTCTTCCATATTCATCTATACATGTACATGTATATTATAATTGGCGGTGGCAGTTTAAGTTCAACCGCTAACTCCTCTCCTCTGTGCTTTCTGATTGAAATGGCACCATTTTCACAGGGAATGTTGTGGATGACATGGGGGTGGCCTTAAAGTGGGTGGCATTATATTTTTTTACCCCTTATGCCATCCTCTGCCCACATGCATCCTGTGAATATGCATGTGCTCGCCATGGGTATCATGCTAGTAGTTATTAACCCGTTAACTGTGTAATTCTTTTTAGCTCTTATTTTTTTTCTTAAAAAATGCCAAAAAGGTATTTGACACACAAGGTTCCAGACTTGATATAACGTCCTATGCACTGTGAAGTGCCATTTCCTTGCAAGGCGTACTATTTAGGCCCTATGCAACAAGGATCCTCGAGTGTTTCCGCACGTTCCCCGGAATGACGTAGTATGACGTCCTACGCCGCTACGCAGTTAACGGGTTAATGTAGCATTCACAGATGTCCTATGGCAACCTTCTGATAGTTGAGGAATGCCGTTCACAGGTTTCCAGAGAGGGAATAACAGCTACTTTCATGTGGTGTCCCTTGTCCTGTGTGTAAAAGTGGGCCTAAATGTATTAACTTCTGTAGCTCAGCCTTCTTGTCAGTTACCGTTCCATGTGCTGGTGCGAGTATTTTTTCATCAAAATATCAAACACATCACTATATAATATGGTGGTAATGAAAATAACCACTGTAGTGTAAATTGCGCTTAAATCCGAAAGATCCCTCGTGATATATGGGAAGCTGCCGACATTGCATTACCGGATTACCAGTGCCAGGGTGACTCATCAGAAGTATGGCAATGCCGTGATCGGTGTCAAATATCCCAAGAGCATTCGCAGGCTCTGGCAGATGTCTCCATTCTCATCATTCCAGCAATGAGGCATTAGATAATAAAGGGAAAATGTCCAGTCATGGCTTGAAACCTGTTGATCATCATTCCTACAAAAGCAGGATGAGTTCTGATCAAGCCTTGGGTTCCATCAACTTAGGCAAAAAATATGACATGTGTCAGGTTTTTTTTACCTCTGGCCGGCTCATTTATACCAACCAATGCAATTTCAATGTGGTTTCACTAAATTACATGTACTTTGTATTTTCTACACACAATCTTTCTGCTGTCTTTATTTTTCACGGAAGTCCGACACATTACTGACATGACTGATCCCCTCGAATTCCTTCATTTTGCCACAGTGAAGTTCTAAACATGTTAGAAACTTCACTGAGATTCAGTTGTACACTTCACAACGACCAGGGAACACTGGTAGAAACGTTGTGCTAAATAAATCTAGGAAGAGTAACCAAAAAGTTGGGTTAGTTCGTTAGTGAAGTTCTAATATGTGGAAGCACTGTGATTTTCAAAATGGCTTCCAGGCAGCCATACACATTAACAACTTTGACTTTGTGAAAGAACTTCTTCACAAAATGACAGCAATGATGAAGTGAAGTGAAAATCATGTTGAAATTGGTTGAAGATCGTTATGGAGCCACAGGTCAAAAGCCTGACGCATTAAAGATTGGGACAGGCAATATTTTATTCCCAAATTCTTGCTGCGGTTGTGGGTTCAGCCCTCAGGCAAAATTTTAAAAATATATATAAATATAAAATATAAAATACAAAAATGTAAAATACAAAAATGTAAAGAATATAAAAGAAAAAATTGTAAAGAATATAAAAATTATAAAAAATATATTTTTAAAAACCCATAAAAATATAAAACACATATAAAACACAAAAATATTTTATTAAAACTAAAATATAAAAATGCCAAAAATACATCAAGCATAAAATCAAAAAACCAGAATAGTATTAAAATATTAAAAATATCAAAATAAAAATAAAATAAAATGGTATAAAAATATGAGAACAAAATAAAATATAAAAGTACAAAAAATAAAAGTAAAAACCACATAAAAATATATAAAAATATAAAAAAACAAAAGAAAAAAGAAAAATATAAAAATAAGAACATAAAAGTAAAATTATAAAAATACAAAAAGATAAAAACAAAAGAATTACAAAAATATAAAAAATGTAAAAATATTTAAAAACAATAAAAAATAAAATGTATGAAATAAAAAATATTCTCATGGCAAGGAGCCTTCGTAGCAATGTCACAGGACTTATTCAAATCAAACTGCACAAGCTTTACCATACTTGAGAAGTGACTATGTCAGTATGTGCATGTGTAGTGCCAGCATTTCCTCCTTGACATGCCTGAAAGTTTATGTATAGATTAACTTTTTACTTGCATATGTTTAGAATTTTAGGCAGTATTTCATAGTTATTCTAGTTTTTATGAATACTTTGTGTGTACCAGAGGCTGAGCGATAAGTCGATATATATTTCAGTATCAAAACACTCAAATTGGATTTCTTTATAATTCTTCTTGCAGTGGCCAATTCCACAAATCGCTTTCGTAATCTACCGTGCATTCTGGGCCACCTGGTTTGTGATCTGGATCGTGTTGTGTGGGATCGACTGGATAGGTCTCATCCCCAGCACGCGCACCTACCCCGACGCCATCTATAACGATGATAACGGTCCAAAATGGTTCATTTATCTTACACACTGGGCTTTCACGCTTATTACTATCAACTGTATCATTCAGACATTCTTGGCCCTGGAGTATTACATCAGGATGCGGAGGGGGACATCAGATGGTAAGTATGTTTTTCCACATTATTGATTTCAACTTTTCCGTAGAAGAATGCGGTGTAAGATTCTCCAGAGTATGATATCCGAGAGATTCTCCATTTTTGTGCCCCCACTTGTCATCTGTTATCGAGTGTCCATCTGGCGACGTCCAGCTGTTTAGTTTCTGCTCATTAGCTCACCCGTGAGCTTTTGTCGTCAGTCTGCGTCCGTCGTCGTCCGTCGTCTGTCGTCCGTCGTCCGTCATTGTCCGTTAGCAGGGCACGTTTCGTAACCGCTGGAGCTATTGATCTGAAACTTGGTACATATATACCCCTAGGTCAGATGACCTATGACACCAAGTTTCGGTCCGATTCGATTCTTGGCTTGGCCACCAGGTGGCGGAAACCAAAAACACAAAAAGGCCAATAACTCCTGAACTAATGACTGGATCATCTCCAAATTTTTATCATAGGTGTATCTGATTAGGATACATAACATATGTAATGGGTTTTTGATTTGACCTACTTTTCAAGGTCACAGAGGTCAAAGTTCGACAAAAGTAACGAACCTGCCGTAGTTCTTAATTATTTCACCTAGAGTCTTCATATCTTGCATAAACGTGTATTAGAGGGGTACCTTCAAAACTACCGAGTTTCGGCCCGATCGGACATCCAATATGGCCGCCAGGTGGCGTAACGTGAAAATCATCCAAGTGCTAAAACTCAGGAACGGCTTGACCCAGAGTGCTCAAACTTGATACTTACCTCCCTCTTGATGACCTTTACAAGCACGTCAAATTTGTTTTCTTTAATTTCATGGGATTTTTGCTGATTTTGAAGAAATCAGTACCCTCAAAAAAATTTCTGGCAGAGACCCTGCCTGAGTGGAGGAGTAGGCCCATCCATCTAGCATCTATGCACTTTGGTCAAGGTCTTTTGAAATTCTGGTGTTGAACTTTAAAATTGTTTATAAAAGTGGTTGATTATCAGCAACACATTTTTCGGCAAGCATGTTACAAGAATTATGGTATAGTACCTTTGCTTCTCAATAAGTAGGCCTGTGGATGTGAACAAGTACCCCAATAGGCAAAAGCCAGCCAGACATAAATCAATACAGGAATTCATGATGATAGATCTACTCCTCCACCCACCTATGACACCTACAAGTATGATAGGAATGTTGACTCAAGTTGCAAAAAGTCTACTTTCCACTTCCTCATTGGGAATTCTGAATCCACCAAGTTCAAAACAAGTCCATCCGTAGGGTTAAAGGATGGGTGAAGGACTGGAAACCAGAGACTTTCTTATCTTCAAGTCCTGTGGCTTTGGCAATAAAATAATCGCTGTCTGCAAAATGTAGCAAATGAGGAGTACCGGTATTTCTATACCTCTTCTTTGGATGGAATGGTGGAAGGTTATGTGTATGACTAAGTGAAGGTCATATTTTCATTTGCAAGACCTGTTGTTGAGTTGTTGCTGTACCTTTTAGGCCAAGGCCCCTGTGGTGCGATACCACCTTCTCCAGGTGTGAGTTTACAAGAGCTGTCAGGTTTTTACAAAGCTTTATGAATGTAGCCAATAGCCAAGAAAAAACGTTCATAGATGCTATCCAGGTTTGTCTGAACAGGTCTCACCTTCCAATACTAGTCTTATCAAAAATACTTTGTTCTTGTATCTTTGTTGTCATTGTGATTGTATAGGAGCCATTGACTACTGCCACGAATCATGGTATAAAAAATCTGCAGTGAACTTCTGGATGATCTAGTAAAAAATAATTCACTTATCATGTCCCAAGGTTGTCTCAATTATGTGAAACGTTTCAAACATTTACCACTGGAACGTAATCCTTGCTTGCAATGCAAGATTATTGGATCATTAATTTTCATCATTTTGCTTTCTCTTTCCAATCACATGCCATTAGCATGTGATTAGTGTCATAAATGTTTTGGGTTCTCAACAGATATATGCCCTTTAATCTGTTTATCGTGATGGTCTTCAACTAAAATGATCCTTCATGATAACATTATTTAATAGAGCGAAACGTGATTTGCATGTTACATTGTGCGTGTGCATTTAGTAGTTGTAGCCAACTCTATGATGCATAATTACAGTAGAACCTCGGTAAGGGGACCACCCAAGGGACTGGAGCAAGTGGTCCACTTAGGTGAGGTGGTCCTGTTACCGAAATTGTCAGACCAAATATGAAATACATGTATGTATATGACAGTGTATTATTGCCAAAACTTAAATAACACTGTTTAGATTATCTCATCTTCTCACATCTCATGAAATACTAAGACTAAAGGACAGTGCTTAAATTGACCCTCATCTTCTTACACGTCATGTGAAATAAGATGAAAGGGCACCGATTGAATTCATCTCATCTTCTTACTTTGGATGTGATGGAATAAGATTGTGTACAACGCTCTGTACAATTCCATGTCAGTATTAGTAACACCAACAAACTGTTATGATGCACACCAATTAACCACATTGTGTTCCTTTATGTGTGATTAAGGTGTTATTGTCAAATGTTTGTCACCTTTGGCTTTGCAAGCTCAATTGAAAGCCTAGAATTGCACACATACAGTACCCAGAATGTAACAAAATTCTTAAATTGAGTGTGTAACTGAAGGTCAATACTAAAGTGATTAAGATTCTATTGAATCAAACCAGAAAACATGAAATAAAGGTGATCTTAAACTCATTTACATCATTGCAGCAGGTAGTTACTCAGTTCAGATGTCTTCAGTTTACGGTCACTGGTCCACTTAGGTGGTGAATTTTGGTCTTTGGGACTGCTAATTTGAGTGGTCCCGGTCAGGATACCGAGGTGGTCCTGTTACCGAGGTCATGTTAATGGAAATTAATGATAAAATAATCGGGACTGGACTAAAGTGGTCCACTTAGGTGAGGTGGTCCCGTTACCGAGGTGGTCCCCAACCGAGGTTCCACTGTACATCAAAAATATATGTCTGATTACATGGATGTGAAGCCAAGATCCTTTCTGTCCTGTGTTTTGTAACCTAGAATGATTCTTGCAAAACTTGGCTCCATGAAAACTGGCAGACCTTTGTGTCATGGTCTCCTGTAAGTCGTACGGTAAACCAACAGTGAATTCTCCATAGGTAAGAAAGATGTAAGGTGGCGCTGCAGTCATCCACACGAAGAATGATGAAAACACCTGAAGTGTTACGAATGACACAGCGCCACTTTACGTCTTTCTTAGCTACGACTTGAGATCGCGTGGACGACTGCAGCAACACCGCACGTCTTTCTTAGCTGCAACTAGAGATCGTGTGGACGACTGCAGCACCACCGCACGTCTTTCTTAGCTACGACTAGAGATCGTGTGGACGACTGCAGCACCACTGCATGTCTTTCTTAGCTACGACTTGAGATCGCATGGACGACTGCAGCAACACCGCACGTCTTTCTTAGCTACGACTAGAGATCGTGTGGACGACTGCAGTGCCACCGTACGTCTTTCTTAGCTACGACTAGAGATCGTGTGGACGACTGCAGCACACCGCACGTCTTTCTTAGCTACGACTAGAGATCGTGTGGACAACTGCAGCATACCGCACGTCTTTCTTAGCTACGACTAGAGATCGTGTGGATGACTGCAATGCCACCTTACGTCTTTCTTAGCTATGACGAGAGATCACCACAACGACCAGCGAATATGACTACAAAACGTCTTTATTTTGTAACGTCTTTATTTGCAGTTATAACCGCCCATAGTTCTCCAACGCCTGGTTTTGTCTTTGCCAAAGTGTTATACTCTCATTCGAGCATCAGATGGCGTGATACTTAGGGCTTCTTGATGACCATTGTTCCACCAGGATACAGTGGGTTGATTGCTACAATTGTCCTTTTTATTTTTCAGATAATCTAAAGATGCCCTTGGCGTACCAGCTAGCTTGGGTCATCTACAATATATCCACATGTTCACCATTCATCATATCAGGCCTCTATTGGGCATTTGTACATTCAGGTAAGTGAAGCAGATGTGAGGACAGCCTCCCCCACACGTTTTATTTGAACAAATCTAAATAATGTCATTTGCATAGGTATTTAAAATTTAAGGAATTAAATCTGAGGTGGAGTGTCTTGGTTGTGACACCAAAACCTGTGAGGGTGGCGCTAACTAGTCCAAACCCGAGGCGCCACGCCGAGGGTTCAAATGGAAATTTTGCTTTGCTTGAGCAAAATTGCAGTCTTACTAATAGTAAGCATTTACTGTACTACGTAAATCTACGTACTACGTAAAGTCCATCCTTTTGATATCTGTACCCACACTGGACCTCTCTACTGTCATCTGGTTTGGCATCAAGAATAGGTCCAAGGGTAATAAATGACTTGTCTGTCTCATTACCATCTTCCCCAATCAATTACATCGAGGATTGACTTTGGCAGATGGCTGATTATTCTTTCATATAAAAACAACAGCTCTTGGTGTAAGCGATTGTTGGATAAGATAAGCTGAGCTATATAGCCTTACGTATGTATGATGACAGCAGCCTGAGTAATGACATTTTACAGAATACTAGAATAAGCGTTATGGTGACCGTGTGAACCATTCTTTTCAGAAGCTAGATGTAACTATTTAACAGAAAAATAATGCTCTGCTGTTGGCACTATTTTCAATGACGCCGACAAAACTTTGCCCCGTGTCCCCGCCTGACCGTGGCACAGTTGTATTTATGGCTGTGCATCTCATGGCTCAGTGCTGTTCTACGTCTGGAGTTCTGTCTTGCAATACCATCAGTGATGTAAGTCTTTAGATCTCGTGGCTTTAAAAAATGGCCATTTTTTATTGCCGCCATTTTCCATGAGGATGTTGAACGAGTGCAAGTGACAGGCACTCCAAATGAGTTTCAAAAACAGCTGAGCTGTCATTGTCGCACAGCACGCCTGCGTCATGACGTTGATTTCAACACACTGGGTGGGTCGAAGACGGGGCTGATTTTGCTGGAAACTCGCAGGAAAGCAAACTTGGGATTTGTCTATTGAGGCTTTGCAATGCCGTCATCCTGGCGGCCATTCTGGAGGACACAGGGCGCAGAGGTGTGAGCCGACTGTGACGTGACTTGCGTGAAGTGCACCACGCCATTGTTTGACGTAACGTCATTGGGGCATGCATGGCTCATTTCGCAGCGCCTCTGCAGCATGTGTAGGCCTACTCCAGCATGGCAGCTTGTGATGTCGTATGCAAAGCCTCTTTTGGCATTTGCAGCCACTGCAATGCCGGCATTGCTCTTTTGCTGATGAAATCTAATGGTAAAGGTAAATTGCCAGTTTCCTATTGATGTATCATCAGTTGCAGATGATCATACATTCGTGATGTGCATTAAAATGACGATAAGAGGGCCAGTACTTGATCCCACATGATCTCCTGCACAGAAACCGAATGAGGCTGTTCATTGTATCACAAGTGGTTGCTAGAACTGAAGAGTTATCATCATATCAACGCTGTCTCAAGGTTGTTGTCGATACATCACCCTAAACACTCCATATCATTTCCTATGTACTGTGCAATTTTGTTTGTGATATTCTCGTGAATCTGCTGCCTGTCGAAGTTAATGCTGTTTGTAATTGATTCCGGTGTTGGTTAACTAGAGTATGGACAACTTTGATCCTCATTGATTTTCCGTCATGACCGGTTGATCAATATATACTGAGAAATTGGTCCTTTTCGGTAATAGTGCTGGGATACTGCTGACGATTGGCAAATAGAGATTCCAAATACCAGCATATTTGGTCAAGCGAGACTGGGGTTTGTGTTTGTGTGATAGATGCAGTGAAACCATGTANCGCGAATCTCGCACGACGTCAGCGTAGTGTAAAATGTACTACGCTCTGTCAGAATACATTAGAGCTCCTGCAGTTTTTTCCAATGCGTGCTGAAAACTAGGCCTTGATTCTGTGAAGTGCGTATCAGGGAAGCATTTTTGGGACCTTCACGAGGCTATGGGACCTCTATGGGCCGATTTAATAAACGTTTGCTAAGTTAACCATTGGTTCCATTTAACCGTTGGTTAACAAGCCATTGGTTAACCGATATCCATTTTTCGATTTTATAAACACTTGTTTGTAAGACGATGGTTAGGGAGCCACTGGCTAACCGACGGTTCAGTCTGGCCATTGATCAGTTGCGCTTTACGCGAATAAAATAATAAGTTGCAAAAAGCGCAAAGTCAGTAAAGCCCGTTATATTGGTGTTAGTGGCGATCCACGCGTGTCATTACGTAATAAGTCGTCGTCAATTTCAGTGACAATCTCAATAACAGTGTCCTTTCTAAAACGGAATCTCAGTAAAATGTCCACCTCATCTCTGCGAGAGGGTTAATCCTATCCTGTCGGGCCCGAATCAGTCGGATACGCCGATCAAAACCGCGCCCTCTCTGCAGGTCACGCAATCTAAATCGGTTCAGATATGGAGCTTGTGCAGTGGCTCATTATGACGTCACTTTTGACCGGGGGTCCACCATGCTGACGTCGACGACAAAGTGCGCCACGTGTAGATCGCGTCGATGGTTTAAGACGCACGTGGACAAAGTGCACCACGTGGGTCGCCGACGTCATTTGACGTCATTTTGACCGTCAAGATGGCGGATTTTTCTGTGATGACGTCATCTGCACAAGCTCTTTCAATCGTCAACCTTCAGACAGCAAATGAAGCTGAATAGGCTCCGACAGAACTATGAACAGGCAGCGCTCCACCAGCAAACCATTGGCTAACCCTGTCTCCGAACAGGGTTAACTAATCTTTTGTCAACCTCAAATGTTGAACAATGGTTAGCCAACGGCTTTGTTGAACGTCGTTTGATGAAATCGACCGATGTCTAACAAACCATCGGTTAAGAAAGCCACTGGTTGACTACTGTTTATAAAATTCACCATTCCTAAACCACTGGTTAACCATTGACTAAGCATAAACAATGGTTAACTATCGTTTATTAAATCGGCCCTATGTGCACTCTCCTAACTTTTTGAAAATATCGTAAAATTCAATACTTTGGGGCTTTAAGTTACGTTGTGGAAACAATGAATAAGAATAATATTCTTTGAAGAAAGGTTCCTAGTTCTGGAGCCCTTGTTTGTCCAACACCTCACTTTCTTATGCATCAGGTTGTTGCTGATGAAGATCTGCAATAAGAGAGTGTAGTCCTTCCTTTCATGTTGACTGTATGAAAATCAGTTTGATCCATCATTTTGTTCAATGCCAACAAGAACACATCATCAATATCAGGCTGCTGCTACAACAAGCATTGATCTACTAGCAGTGGTTTCTTTGGGAAAGGCAATCTGTTAAACTGTCAGCAGCAGAACTCAAGAAGCTTTCCCAATGCATGAAGAACATTCGCTGAAGGTTTCCATTTCATAAACAAAGCAGGTAGTTAGTTGCTGTGTGGTGATGCTCTGGGCAAATTACTGATGGTCATCAATTGAGAATGGCCATCGTTGTGCTTAGCCCTTTGACCCATCCATCCAAATCAGAGGGTCCTGGCCTGGGGTTCAGACATGTCAGAGGCCCTGTTTTCTTGACCTCTTTGTTCATCAGAAAACCTGGGCCAATCTAAAGGTTCCTTGTTTCATAACCAGATTATTCTTTAGCGCTATTGCAGATCTCGGCCTGTTTTGAATTAGATGGAAGTTCAACTGAGTAAGTTGCTTTAGATTCTTCAGCATCCTTTTTGTAGGGTGAAACAGAGGAATCCTTTATGCTACCCACCAAAGTGTAGGCGGCGTACCTGGATTCCAAAGGGATCCTTGATGGCAGTGGTTAGCTTTGTTGTACTGTGTTCAAGATACGTAAGGTATAGTCATTCTCTACTTCTGGAAAGGTCCACAGAAGTAGGCCTACCATATAACCACGTTCCTACCCAGTGAGCTGGATGTCTTGTAGCTCAGAGCATTGGGCTGGGCTCATAGCTGGTTTGGCTGTTCATCTTTCCAATCTGTCTGTGGAGTTTTCTATTCCTATGGCTGGATCAAAAGTGCCAGACTCACCTAATACATTTCAAGCTTTTCCATGCGTTAAAGCAAAGCCAGCAACAGGTGACATTAATCAATCCATGCCATCTGTTTTGAACTATTCAACTATTGGGATTGCCCACTCATATAATACCATACTTGAGAAAGGTTAGTGATAAAACCCGAAACGAAACGAAATGAAATCATCGAAATGGGCATGATTTGCATCAATTTATTTTCGTTGTATTGTCTTATTGTACTGTGTTCAATTGTAATACTAGGCCTACCGATGTTTAAGTGGTTTTAAACGTAGAACCTCCTCCGACATTGACGCTTGCTTTATGCACCAACTGATTGAGTGAAGAAAACGCAGAACAAAAAACTGGTGGTAACTTGAGAAGCACTGAAGGGAATTTTGTACATGACGATTCTGATTGATTTGAAAATAATATTTCAATTTGATTTTGTGTGGTATGTCGAAAAAAACATCAGTCTTCTTAAGGCGGATGCATGCATCTGCAACATAATGACACTTAATTAGGCGTACGTTAATTCTCAAATTCCTTGTGAGTCCCATTTCGATGATTTCATTTCGTTTCGTTTCATTCCGGGTTTTATCACTAACCCTTGAGAAATGTTGTATTTGAAGTGTGGCCGTGTTAATCCCCCAGCTTACGTGGTGCACACGGTCCATGGATGTATAAGGACACGAATGCACACTTCAATGGTACGCAATTCCACACGATTTGTGTGAAGGACCACTTTGTCATGACATTTCTCTGTTGAAATGAAAATTGTGGGAGATAAGACCTGAAGTGCAGAGTCAACTGGCAGGAAGATGGGAAGTGTTATGGGTTGAGGTTAGCAGGGTTCATGGCTGGGTAATTGCTGGGAAGCGCTTCGATGTCATGTTGAGTGTTGGACACAAGAGCCCAGAGGTCACAGGTTTGATTCCCGGACTGAGAATCGAGATGTCACTATGAGTAATCAACTCATCTGAAAGGATCAAGATCTGCTCCTTGAGTCCCCCAGATCTGCGCACTTCCGCCGAAATGGCAAACAGAACCTCGACCTGAAACCAGCTGACGCGACGCAATCCATGATTCAGCAATGGTCGACTCTGACGCAACGTCATCGAACTCACTGTCGTCACATGGTCGTGGGGTTCTCTGCATCACGTCACGTCATTCAGTGTCAGATGGTTTCAGACTGAGGTTCTGTTTGCCATTTCGGCGGAAGTGCGCAGATCTTTCTCGTTTTCGTCAATTTGGGATTTATCTACATGTATTTGAGATTGTATTAACAGTGGAACACCGAAGCCAAAAATCTTCACAGTATTCCAGCATTTTTTTGGAGATTTTTAATGAAATTAGTGACTGTGTGATCCTGTAGCCCATTTTCCACTGGGACAAAACAATTTCCTTCTAATACTGGTTGATATTAAAGGAAATTGTTGTGTTCCTGCATGGGATCCATGCTCCTCAATAAAAGGCAGTATGGTACATGTATTTCCTCATTCATCCAATCTCTTACTCTGCATTATTGCTTTCACTTATATTTTGTTTACATAGTTGTCTTGACCTTCCTGCATTTAATGTGACACTGGGGTTATTGGTTTATTGGAAATTCCTTGGAATTGTTCTATCACGGGATGGGATTATATGGTGACGTAGAGACTAAAAACAATCAAGGAAAGAGGCTTGTGTTGGATTTCTCTAGGAAAGTCTTGCCAGCAAAATTTGCTGCTTGTACAGCACTGAGAAATATAATATTCCATGGGCAGTTATATTATTAGCAAAATAAGATGTTTATCATTATCTCCAGTTGTTGTGTGATCATGAGTTGTACAAGTAACTGAAAAAGATGTTCGGTGGTGCTACAGTCGTCATGATGTTCTTTAGTTGCAGCTGAAAAAGTGAAAAAGCCAATTGGTGGTACCACTACCAGTGTCGCTCAGCTAACAAAATCAACAAGCCCAATTTCAAATCAAGATTGTTACGACAACTCCAGCTGAAATCTTACAAAAGATCCCCCCAGTGAGCGATTTTTGGAAATGAGTTGAAATTGCACAACATACAAAAAATGCCACTGCCTGAAATTATCAGCAGATCTCCGCAACCTGTTAGCATCCCCTTATGGCACGGCAAGGCTTGTGAAAGTTCTGCCTAATAGCTTTTGTTTGGTAACTAGGTTGCTTCCTTGTGAAAGTTCTGCCTAATAGCTTTGTTTGGTAACTACATGTAGGTTGCTTCCTTGTGAAAGTTCTGTCTAATAGCTTTGTTTGGTAACTAGGTTGCTTCCTTGTGTATTTCTGAGAAAAAACAGCAGTAGGCCTACCCTATAATTTGCCTACATTCTGAGAGCATATTTGCCCAAAGATACAGCAACCTAATCTTCTTTCTGATCTGCTTCCGTCTTTCAGCATCAGGTATGAACATCATAGGAGAAGTGAATACCTGTGTTGTAATAAAGAATGTAAATAGGCCCACGCACAGGGAAAACATTGGTTGGCCAAAAAATTACTTTGTTCACCCTGTGAATGTTTAGTATGTTACTTTGCCTGGCAGTGATAAGTTGGTATCTTGCCAGATCAGGTGTCTCATGTGTATAAGAAATGGTTTCATTACGTGTTAATAATAATAATAATAACAATAGGATTAAAAATTGGGCAAAAATTAAAGGATTAAAAATTGGACAAAGGATTAAAAATTGGACAAAAATGAGGAAAAATGTCGGTCGCCGGCAATGGTCATGTGTCCAAGTATGAATTGGGCTTTGCCTGTGGTGTACGGATCTGCATAAACTGTACATACAACCCATGATGCGCTGGCGCATTCAACTTGTGCGATGCAGTTGGCTATCAGGCGTGGCCAGACGCTTTCATTACCATTAAAGCCTACAGCACCCTTCAGCGGGGACTGATTGAATCAGTCTAGGAGTGTACACTGTCGGCGGCAGTCGACTGGTTTTTTTTCAGTGACGACTTTCAGAGTTGGAAATTAAGAGGGATTTGTGTTACTTGGGACAGAACGCTAAGTGTCAAGTTAACCATTCTGATAACTTACATTTGACGACTTAGACGGGGACATTTCATTGGAAATAACGTTACGGAAATTCGGGACTTTTGCTTGTGACGACAGGGTTTCCGCCAGGATTTTTTTCCAGGGTACGACCTGGGGGGGGGGAGAAAAAAAATTTAAAAAAAAATTTTTTTGAAATTTTTTTTTTCAAAAAAAAAAAAAAATTTCTGTTAATAATGGCCTCCAAGAGTCATTTTTTACACTCCAAAATGCAAAATTAGTCTTCCTTCTGCATGAAAGTTGCATTTGAAATGTAACAAATTTAAGAACAACATTACCGGTACTGAAGTGATTTTTTCAGGGTACTATATCGTACCCTCAAATTTCTTTAGGGTACTATATTTGTACCCAAAGTACCCTCTGGCGGGGACCCTGTGTGACGACTATGTGCACTATGACGACTTAAAAAATGCTGTCGACTTAGGCGAAGTTCACTGTATCTGTAATGTAAAGTGGACTCTGTATCTGTATTGTAGTGTTTTGTAAGTGGACAGGTATCTGTATTGTAAAATATGGACTTGCTGTAATGAAAAAGAGATCTGTTGTCAAAAGAGTCACCCTTTCTGCTAATGTTAACATGATTCTAACTCATTTATATTTTCAGTTGACGAACATTTTGTGCTAACAGCTGTCAACTTCCATACGCATGCCGTGCAGAGCATTTATACAATCATCGACCTCTTCGTCACCGCGACACCCATACGCCTGTATCACATGGTCTTTCCACTTTGCTGTGCAATCATCTATTCAGGCTTCACTGCTGCCTACTTCGCTGCCGGAGGGACAAACATTATGGGGAAAAACTTCATCTATCCTGGATTGGAATGGGACAAGCCGGGAGAAGCACTCTACATCTGTGGAGTTCTTGTCTTCTGTTTTACACCTCTTCTGCATTTTTTCGTTTACGCGTGTCACCAGTTGAGGAGGTGGATATACCATCGTTGCAACGGCCAACCAGATTATAATAATGGTGATGCAGTTACTGGTGATGAGATAAAAGAAATGAACACGATTGTCACCTGTCGTGATGATGACACCAACAAGATTGTGCTGAAGGTCGATGTTAGTGTTGCATAGAATATCATTCATTTGTACTCCGTGCAGCTACCTGAGTCCACTCCAAGAAAGCCAAACTGTATGGAGTGTGGGCAAAACGCTCCATGCAGCATGCGGCAATACCACACTAGGCCAATGAAATTACATTTATATATGTAGTTTGTCGTCAGCTATTTTTCAGAGTTTGACGAGTTTTTTTTTCATTATTCATTATTTTCTCATGGAAAATTCCAACCCTTTTTGCACACACTAACTGGCATTTACAAACTGATTTTAAATGCGGAAATTGTGTTTTTTTGGATTATAATCAATTCAGAAATGGCAATTTGTGTTGTATGAGAGCTGGCATCTGTAAATATGACATATAGGCTACGAAAGCAGTTCAGAGGTTCAGTGACGAATTTTTGCAGTTTTTTGAAAATTTTGGAATAGTGAAATTTTTTGATGTGGGCCAAAATCACATGCAGGCGCTGACAAAAAACTATAAATGTAATTTGATTGGCCTTAGAGTACACTGCAGCCGGGATGGCTGGAGTTGGAAGACGTTTCTAAGAATCCAGTATTGTGATTTTAGGATTTGAGGGCAGTATTGTGATCAAGATGAGTATTTTTGAAAGTTATCTACAAGGTGTAGTGTTTCTGTTATTTTCCCATTGAGTCTATGTTACAGAGTTGGAGACTGTTGAACCAGTTGTTTTGTTTTTGATCCCATTAAGACTTTCTAACAAGAGATTAAATTCTTGAATCATAATGATTCAGTTTTATTGATTTTCATTGAAATCTCTTGTTACATAGTCAGTCTAGTGTTCTGGAACCCAAATCATGAAATTAAAAAAAAAATGTTAATCATCCCTTTTAGCCCCTTAACTGGATACGGCGTACTATAATGTCACTACAAAATCCGAGGAACCCCTGAAGATCGCAGCTTGCATAGGACGTATTAGTATGCCTTGCAAGGAAATGGCGCATCACAGTGCGTAGAACGTTATATCACGTCCGGAACCTTATGTGTCAAATACTTTTTTTGGCAATTTTTAAAAAAATAAAAATTTGAACTAAAAAAATTACACAGTTAAGGGGTTAAAAAGGTTTCTAAATCTGCACATCATTGGATAGTACCAAAAAGTTTTGGGGACTCATATTTAACGGAATGCCCTGTAGAAAAATTCCATTATATTATCATGAACAAATCATGTGCAATGATCTGTAGACCTTCAAGGGATAGTCTCCATGATTTGAATTGCAGAAGATTTTTTTGTCACGCCAGGAGAGCTGTCTTCATGGTGAACCTGGAAGCAGTGTTATGACACTACAATAGACGATGTAATGTTGTATCAACAGCATGATTTTCATTGTCGCATGATTAAAAAATCGTTGTGATAATTTTGTTTATTATTTACGTGAATAAAACTATGAGACAGCATTTTCTTTTAAAGTGTGAAATTCAACAATGGTAGCTACGTCAGCATCTGTCGTCTTCCATAGTAGTGAAAGGGTAAATGTTCCAAATGAAGTTGTTTGTCTCACAACTATTCGTCTAGGCCTAGTTAAATCCTCGTCAGCCATATAGTGCCGTCATTGGCATGTTTTCCAACATCACTACTGGGTGTTCAGGGGGCGGATCTACGATTTGGGAAAAGAGGGGGCGCCCTGTGCTAGGAATATTGAAATTTGCACCAAATTCCAGAATTTCAAGGTTGATTTTACAGATTTTTTGGCTAAAAGGGAGGCACGCGCCTGGTATGCGCCCCCCTCTGGATCCGCGCCTGGTGTTTCAGGTAAAAAATATGTACGTACAATAATAACTTCCTTATTCTGTAATTGAGTTAAGAGCCATCAGCTCTAAAGTCTGGTTCAACCTCGAGGTGGACCATTGGAATGCCAAGTGAGGAAATGGAACATTCAATTTTGACCACAAGATTTTATTTATGTGTGACCCTTATGTAATGAAAACCACATTTTTATTAACAGTGAGGTTTCGCTATCCCGTTCCGAGATCCGGACCGGCGAGAACGATACTCGATCTCGTACCCGTTCTCGGAAACAAGAAAGTTCGTTTTCGCAATCCCGAACCGAGATATGACGTCAGTGACGTCGTCGACGTACAGGAGAAAGCGTGGGCGCTGGCCTCGCCAACACTGTCGTGACGCTGCCCTTGTTGACCATGTTGATTGCGTTTGGCCTGGAAACGTTGTTCCCAATCATGCCAATCAACTGCAAAAATTTACACNAAGGTTCAACTGACAAATTTAGCATTTTATAAATGTGGACAATATCCCTTTAAAACCCAACAGATTTGCATTCTGACGTTTCCATGTGATAGGCAAGACCCTTCTGCACATTCACTGCAAATTTTGTTGAATTCCGACTAGTTGATCTTATGATACAAAAGGTCTGAATTAATGAGAACCCCACGAACGATGTGTGTTCAGGGTCATCGGTGTACATTTGAATAGGCTGACGTACATTTGTACATGGAACACTAATTGTGCTGAAAATAGCTCAGTTATCGTCAGAAATGGAATTCAAAACATCATGTTGGCAGGTTCATGTACCTCTTCACCACAAAAAAAGTTGAAGCTCGTGCCTATTACGTAAAGCCAAAATTCAGGCAGTGAGAGACATCTGGTGGCAACACAGGAAGTGTATCCCTCAGTAAGCTCATCGTTCGCAGTTAAACCTTTATGGTTGATTCCTTTATGATATCATTCATTTGTACTCCGTGCAGCTACCTGAGTCCACTCCAAGAAAGCCAAACTGTATGGAGTGTGGGCAAAACACTCCATGCAGCACGCGGCAATATCACACCTAGTGTACATTGCAGCCGGGACGGCTGGAGTTGGAAGATGTTTCTAAGAATCCAGTATTGTGATTTTAGGATTTGAGGGCAGTATTGTGATCAAGATGAGTATTTTTGAAAGTTATCTACAAGGTGTAGTGTTTCTGTTATTTTCCCATGAGTCTATGTTACAGAGTTGGAGACTGTTGAACCAGTTGTTTTGTTTTTGATCCCATTAAGACTTTCTAACAAGAGATTAAACCTCTTGAATCATAATGATTCAGTTTTATTGATTTTCATTGAAATCTCTTGTTACATAGTCAGTCTAGTGTTCTGGAACTCAAATCATGAAATATAAAAAAAATGTTAATCGTCCCTTTTTGCCCCTTAACTGGGTACGGCGTACTATTATGTCGTTACGAAATCCGGGGAACCCCCGAGGATTGCAGCTTGCATAGGACGTAATAGTATGCCTTGCAAGGAAATGGCGCATCACAGTGTGTAGGACGTTATATCACGTCCGGAACCTTATGTGTCAAATACTTTTTTTGGCAATTTTTAAAAAAATAAAAATTTGAACTAAAAAAATTACACAGTTAAGGGGTTAAAAAAGGTTTCTAAATCTGCACATCATTGGATGGTACCAAAAAGTTTTGGGGACTCATATTTAACGGAATGCCCTGTAGAAAAATTCCATTATATTATCATGAACAAATCATGTGCAATGATCTGTAGACCATCAAGGGATAGTCTCCATAATATGAATTGCAGAAGATGTTTTTTGTCACGCCAGGAGAGCTGTCTTCATGGTGAACCTGGAAGCAGTGTTATGACAACCACAATATACGACGTACTGTTGCATCAACAGCATGATTGTCATTGTCGCATGATTGAAAAATCGTTGTGATAATTTTGTTTATTATTTACGTGAATAAAACTATGAGACAGCGTATTCTTTTAAAGTGTGAAATTCAACAATGGTAGCTACGTCAGCATCTGTCGTCTTCCATAGTAGTGAAAGGGTAAATGTTCCAAATGAAGTTGTTTGTCTCACAACTATTCGTGTAGGCCTAGTTAAATCCTCGTCAGCCATAGTGCCTTCATTGGCATGTTTTCCAACATCACTACTGGGTGTTCAGGAGCGGATCCAGGATTTGGGAAAAGAGGGGCGCCCTGTGCTAGGAATATTGAAATTTGTGCCAAATTCCAGAATTTCAAGGTTGATTTTACAGGTTTTTTGGCTAAAAGGAGAGGCGCGCGCCTGGTGTGCGCCCCCTCTGGATCCGCGCCTGCTGTTTCAGGTAAAAAATATGTACGTACAATAATAACTTCCTTATTGTGTAATTGAGTTAAGAGTCATCAACTCTACTCTGTACGGCGGCCCGTAAGGAACATGAATTATTTTTTAATAACACACATTGCAACTTTTAAACATGCACTGCGACTTATTAAACACAACTGCAGTGCAATTTAAAAAGTCGCATTGTGTTTAAAATCGCAGTGCGAGTTTGAAAAAAAATTCATGTCCCTTATGGGCCTCCGTAACTCTGCTAACTTTTGCTCTTCGAAAAAATATTGGTCAAGTTGTATGTAATGTAGGAGGAAACCGGGGCTGCTGTGGGAATATTTTGTGCCAGCACATCCAGCAGTTTTCCTTGTAGGCCTACATTCAGTTTGACAGGGTTGGTACTTTATGTAGATGTACATGTAAGTAGTCTTGCTATTTCTAGAACCTCAAGTGCTGTTAAACTGTTCTTATGGTGATATATGTTAAGCTCAGGTGAAGGCACGAGCCGCTCTATTTGATATAATGTGAATAAATTGTTTTGTGAGGGACATGAAATTGTTGAATTTTAGTAGATATGAAGTAATAGATTCCGGTACCTTTTTAGGCTTTTTTGGGAAACGGCAAACGTGTAATTAAATAGTCCATTTCCACTTTCTTTTGTACATGTACATGTACATGTACAATTCAGACCATGACATTTGAATGTACAATCAAGTATTGTGGCAATGTTTGACCACGTACTACACATATTGAAACCATTTTCTTGGCCTAATGACCGGAATAAGATTTTCTCCATTTTTTTTTAATAGGAAGTGTAGTGTTGTACTTGTCAGAAACATCCTCATTGGCAATTTCAACAGCCAATTAACATTATATGAAGCAGTGAATCTCAAAAATGCAGTAAAATGACAAAGAAAGACATTTTGTATCCCTCTGTATATATGTGTTTGATCTGTTATTGTCGTTTGAAGCCAGAAATCCATTGTACATACCATATTATATACCTGAATCTCTTTCTGTGTGTACCTAAAATATATATTTTTCTATCATCTTCGCAGCCATTAACACTCTATCCAGGTTAGATACAAAAAGACAAAGCTTATTTTTTGCAAGATTCTGTATGTCACTGTTGAATGTGTGAATGTTATATATATACAGTATATACTGTACATAACCTGAGATTTATGTACAAACAAGCAGTGTCAGTTTCGATGTCGACGTGTATAGGCAGACATGTATTGCATGAACAGTGTTCGCGTTTAGCAAACTATGAACAAAATAATACTGTTACTAACACTGTATATATTCAAGAAAACCTAGCATATTATGTTGGCTAATGCTTTCTAAACTTGAACTTTTTCAGTGGGTGTTTTGTATTCCTCTAAACAGATCAGCACCAAAAATGTTGGTCAAATAACTGAATATATGAATCAAGTTTTCCATAGATTATGTAAAATCCTTGGTTAACCTTATGTTTAGTGCCAATTCCCGGTATTCTGGGACAATCGCATCATGACGCAGAGTGCCGAGGTTCGGCAATGGTACCGTCCCGGTTTACTGAGTTGCAGCAGTCTACGCCACAGCGTCAAAATAGGGCAGGCACTTAAGTAAAAAAAAGCTTCCCAATCGCCCAAACGCCCTCTGTAGGATAGCTCTTCTGTGGTTTTAGATATAAAACTTTGGCATTCAACACAAAGTCTATTTTGTGGATAGGAACAGATTCTTTAAGTACCGCTGGGGCGAACGGGGACGCAAAGAGTTAGAGGATTAAACAGGTGGCATTGTTGCATTGTTCAGTGTAAGATGAACCCTGCTCTTTAAAAATCCATGACAATGTAGCAGATGATGCTGAAAAAACTGACAATAGATGTATGCTGATAGAATGCGAAGTCCAACTGATCCAGCGGGTTTGACTTATTTTGCCCAGTACACTTCTTTGTGATCCTGTGCATGATTTACTGATGTTTGCAGCCACGTTATGCTGGGATGGACTGCAACATCAAAGAATGCCAATGATGGAAGAATCTTCTGATGCAAAAGCACGCCACACAGCTCGCTGAGCAGACAAACGTTGCATGGTCTAATCCAGCTAACTCTTTTATACACACGGAGGGATATTTCACTCCTGTTAGATCACAAGGTTTTTGAGAGAATCTCTCATGGATACCTGCTCTAGAGTATTAGTTTTATACATGTAGAAAATCTCTAATGTGTAGCTGAATCTAGAAACTAGTTTTGTACATGTAGCCCTAGAGAATATCTCTTGGGTAACCCCAATCTAGGTCACTAGTTTTATACATGTAAACTGTACGTACATGCAGAGAAACTAATGGGTGACCCATTCTCTCTTAAAGTTTTATACAAGGTGACAAATCTCATAGACAATCCATGCTAAAACGTGTGTTTTATAATGAAATTGTGTCAGTAATGAGTTTCAGCATTTGAGTAGGCCTACCCAGTTTTGAACTACCAATGTGTATTACGGTAAAGTGTGATCATGCATTTCTTCTGCTACAGAAGTAGAATGAGAATGTTGTCCTGTTCATGAAAGTGTGAGAACCATATAATAAGCCCCAATTTTAGTCATGGAGAATGACATTTATTTTGGGGGCAATAAGAATTATTTTTTTGCATCTATCTTTTGGTATAAGCAGTCACATTATAGTTAAGCTATTAAGTCTTGTATTTTTGGTAGTAGACATTTTAATACCCTAGTATTGGTCCAAAAGATCTGGCAGAAAGATACCGAGTTATAAATTACATGTAATGTGGTTGTAGTTTTTTAACAGCTGTGTCGATTCTTTATGGGCGAGATGATGGAGATATGACATCATCTATTATGTATGTTTCATTTTTTCTCTCTGATCGCATTACATGTGTTTGTCTGCTATTATTTTTTGGGAATATTGTTATAATTCGAGAGCATCCAAGCAGTATATTATGAGATGCTGTCACCATCGACTTGGACGCGTTATTTTATATGTGCATTTCATCGTAAGATGACGTACCGTATATACAATGCCGCTTGTTGGTATGTTCAGGTAGGCAAAAACCCTTCACTTTTGAGCAATTCAATCCCAGTGTGAGAAACAGGTTACAAATTGCCTTGGCTTTGGGCTTTGGTACAAATACCCCTGTAATCTCATTTTTTTGTGTCCTAGTGGAAGAAACAGGTTGCAAATTGCCTTGGCTTTCATCTTTCGGTGCAAATACCCATGTAATCTCATTTTTGTGCGTCCATTGTCATTTTAGTATCAAAGCAAAAAATGTGGGCTTGGCCTGAATAGCAACATCTTTACTTACATGTAGCTGTGAACTATTCATATTGGGTTAATGACGCACATGCAAAAATCTTTTTTTCTCAGAAAATTGATGTGTGAGATATGAAAATACTTCCTGTATGGTTGAGTTTATGTTGTTTGTTTTGATTCAAGCAGCAGTTCTTCCAGTTGATGAAAAGTTTTCCTCTTGACATTAGAATTTAATAGTGGACTGAATATTTTAGCAGATTTTTAATAGATTTTGCAGAAATATGGCACTATTTATAAGAAAATGTGATGAAGCAGCGTGGGGCATGAATGTTTTTGCTTGGCCAGGGAAAATGAATGCATCACTTCACTTCGCTCCCTAGAATGTTCTTTGTAAATGGTCAAATGAAAAAACACAAAAAAAAACAAAAAAATGCCTGCCACATTGCTGCATTTTCTGTATAAACAAAAAGGCCTATTCCTACCAGTACTGATATAAGTACTTTGGTTATAAGTACTTTGGTGATAAAATTCCTCTCGTAGAATGCACAGTGACATCTTTGGGCAAACAGACAAATACAGACCAACAGCAAGCAATCATCCACTGTCTAATAGTAATAGTTTCTAGAGCGAGAAATGTGATGATGTATATTTTTTCAAATGTGCTTTGTTTTGATGAGGTCATTCATCCTATATGTATTTGTACTACAATGTTAGCCTATGCATGGATGGACTGCTGATATCTTTTTATTTGACCATTGTGAAGTTAGTGTATGTAGGAGAAATCTTGCAGTCTGATGAAGTTGGCTGCGCAATAACGCACTGAAGGGACAACAATAAATGTTTTCTGTCTTTGTGAGGAACGACCCAGCCTCGCGGAAACACTTCACTATGGTTACAGTCTTCACTAGCTCACCTCCCTCTTCCTCCATGACTATTAACATGTCATCATTTTGTATAAATGATCAGACTTGTGTATTTTTATAACTTGATGCTTTTATAAATGGTTTGTGTGGATTTTAGTAATAAAGTCCATTTCAGGGTTATAAATAACAATGACTTGTCTTTGTTTCTACCATGCATGTGTCTTGAATAATTATAGAAATAATAATAATAAATGATAAATAATAAAAATAAAATAATAATAAAAAAAACAATAAAATAAACAATGAAAATAGATAATGAAAAACAGTAATAATAACGCCACTACAGTGTTCCCTCGGTCTAACGAACCTCGATTTAATGAACTCCCGGATATTGTGATCCCAACGATCATGGCCCCATGGACAAATCCTCGCTATTATGAGGATTAGTACGAACTTCATTAGTATGAACTTAACCCTTGGACCCTGAAGGGTTCGTAATAGCGACGGATCACTGTACTAATGCTAATAATAACAATAAAAACAATAACATACATGTAATTTTATAAATAAAAAAAATTAAAATGATAATAAAAATAATGATAATAGTATAGAAATAATGATAATAAAAATAATGATAATAAAAATCTGGGACCTCTCCATCCCAAGGCTGTCGCTCAACCACATTCTGCATAATGCATCGTGTAGAAATCGGCTAACCTCTTCCTACATTCTGCAGCAAACAGCCTGACTCCGTGTTCAACGCTTTGGGATTTTCTCGTGCGCCCATTCAGAAGCCTCGTTTGCGGAAGAAAAAATATCGATGATGTCATTTCATCAAATTTTGATTGGTCAACGTCATTACCGGGAACACGTCATGCACTGGATCGGTGCAAGCTTTGCTGTGATCGGTTGCTATTTTTGGGACTGGGGAAATCCGTTGAACACGGAATGTGGTTTGCTTGCGTGAAGGTCAAGGGAGGAGAAGCCGAGTCTTTACCTGAACTCAGTGAAGATGCTCAACCACTGTGCTATGGTGGAGTGCTACATCACCTCCGTATCATTCTAACAAATCATCCCATATAGCGAGTGGTTAATCACCTATTGACATCGACTCAATATTCAAGAGAATCGAAGCAACTGGTTGTAATCTGATCAGTTGTCCCTGACAACGCCGTAATGGGACAGGAATAATGGATGGTGACATAATATCTAGAATGGTTAACACGGTTTATATATTGAGAGAATGTTGTCGGTAAATAGCTATTACTGTCACGACTGTCTTGTTTTGTTTGTACACATTGCAAGGCGCTCAATACATCCAATGTGCAATAATGAAGCAACCTGGATGTTCAAAAGGGGAATTACCAGGATTGCTTAACCCTTGTGCTGCCAAGGTACATTCTGTCAAAATAGAAATCTGACAAAGAATGAAAATCTGTGGAAAAATACAATAAGGAAATTTTTGAAAAAGTGAATATGAAAATTACCGGTATGTGAAATATTCTTAAGTTTGTTACCCCTCACATGACTCAGTGTTTCCGCCAGAGGGTACTAAAGGGTACTATGGTAGTACCCACAAAGGAACAGAAAAGGCCCATTTTCATTAATTTCATGGGGGTTTTGCTGATTTTGAAGAAATTAGTAGGCCTACCCTCAAAAAAATTTCTGGCAGAAACCCTGCATGTGTATAACAATGATCTGTTCTGATTGGATTTCTGGGCATGTTCACTTTTCTGTTTTGATGAAATTACCAATAATGGCAGCGGAAGGGTTAATTGCGAATCCCTTGATGTAGCTGTACCGGTAATCTAGCCCTCAGTCTCCTGTTTCACCCACTCCCATCTGATAATGAAGTGCTTTGTGCTAAATGACTACAAGCCAGGGAACTTAAGACAATCTACCAGTAATAGCCAAAAATAAGTGGAATGGAAGGACGGTTCTGTAATAATAGGGAGGTTGAGATCAGCAACTAACCACGGATTCTTATACGTACATGTATGTATGGATGGAAATGTACACAAAATTTTTCCTCGTTGTATAGAATTCTATTCTTATACGTATATGGATCGAAATGTACACAAAATTTTTCCTCCATGTATAGAATTCTATCCGTAAGATCCGTGATAAGTCGCTGATCTCAACCTCCCTATTGTCGTGAACTAGCGGAATCATTCCCATGAACAATGGAGACTTAAGCAAGGGCATACTAGTACATTATACCTCTTACCATGCCCGCAGAGAAGGGGTGCAAGAGCAGTGCCGGACCCAGCACTTCGGAAAAGTGTCACAAAGCCACCAGTGGGCAAAAACCTGCTCACCAAAGGGTCAAAGATCCCTCCGTTTAATTTTTTGTGTGGAAAAGTCACTGCTCTTCGATGAATTTCCTGGCATTTGAGATGCAAAACCAACTTTTGTTATGACCATTCCCAGCTGCTAGCCTCTACAATCTTTTCAATACCCCCATATGATCAGCGAGTGGAACACAGTGGCTGCATAGGGCGACTGCCTAGCTGCCTGCAGCGAGCTTTGGGTGTACCAAATGTTGCAGGGAAGGGGAGGCACTATACCCCTATTAAAGAGTTAAGATGAACTGACAAAATGGGTATAACTTCTGTTAATTTGGCATTTATTGATGTACAATGTATAAAAATAGCTATCATTAAAATGTTACTGGTACCATAAATTGGTAGAAGTAAAAACACTAGCGTCAATACGGCTCCTTTTCAAGACTTTTTCTCAATTCTGGTACATCTACCATGTCTACACTGTATGATTATTACATTTCTTGCATACAAAGCATTACACGGGAACATGAGGTGGATTGGATAACGGATACGACAAGATAAGCCAGCCATAGAATACCCTGGTCACAGGTGTGTTCAAGTTGCATTGTTTGTGAAAAAAATAACATATTTCCATGCACAACATGTAGGCCTTTTTCAAAATGAAAAAAGTTGACACCAGATTTTATAGTGGAATCTCTCTATATTAAGGACACCTTGAGGACTGACAAATGTTGTCCTTAATTGTGGGGTATACTTCATTAACGAGGTTAAATTGAACAGAAATTTTGGTGTCCTTAATAGAGAGGTTTCCTCCTGCCAGAGGTGTCCACTAGGGGAGGTACTACTGTACATCAACACCTTGATATGTGTGATTCTATTCTCCTGCTTCAGATACTGCAACTGGATATTCACCTTTAATTCAAGGCTTGCCTCTAATTTATCTCACTTTGTCCATATTCATCATCAACCGGTTGATTACGCATACATTGTTATATTTACTCATTGTAGAGTAATGTAATCAGGCATGACATAATGTGCTGTAATGAGGAGGCCGTGACACTGCTATACTAGCACCACAATCAGACTGGTATCGCAACTGTCCTCACCTGTGTGTCTCTTTCGTTTCAATAAACTTTACCAGTGATGACATAAATTGAGGAGGTGGGCTATATAATTTTCATTCTGTTATTATTACAGAAAAGTCGCAACTATGGTGGACGGAATAACGGATTCCTTGAGAACGTCAATCTGTATGATATTCTTGATCCCATATGATTAATTTCATGTTCAGTTTGAAGCTAAATTTTTATTCAAACCTCCACAAAAACATGAGGAAGATATTTTTGACATGGTGAACTTGAGGCTGTTCCTCAATACAGGGACGATGTTCAATTTACAAATTGGATGTGCACACATGACATAGGTATTCAGGTCAGGCTTAAAAGCCAAATATCATCGATGTCACAAGGTTAATGTCTATTGATTTTATGCCTAAATGATGGAAAAATCCGTAATTATATATCATTACTACCTTGGAGGAATTCCTCCAAGTTACCATCGAGCTGAACCAGTGCTGCAATTTCATCACTTCGCTTCTTCCACACGCATGACCTTTTTGTTCATTTCTACATAAAATTAGTCCCCAAATCATTTTAGTCCCCCTATCCATTAGATAAGCCTGTTAAACCCCTCACCCCTATTTGTATACAAATACTCCTGTAAAGTCTGGTTCAACCTAGAGGTGGACCATTGGAATGCCAAGTGAGGAAATGGAACATTCAATTTTGACCACAAGATTTATGGCTGACAACAGTCAACAGGCCAATGTTTATTATTAGGCACAGTCATCTGATTCATTACGCCGTAACATGTAACTGCAATTATGTCACTCTTGCCACACTCTAACCACAAACTGCATTCCAATTGTCCACCTCTTGGTTGAACCAGACTATAGGCCTTCTTCAAGCCATAGAAAGTAAACATTCAGTGGACCTACCTAAACAGGGTGTTAGCCCCTTCACGCCCTATTTGTATACTAACACTCCTGTTCTCTCTTTCCTCCACAGAAGGTAAACATTCGGACGACCGCCCTGAACATGCCTGTTACCCCCTTTGCCCCCGGTTTGTATACAAACAACCCTGACTCTCTTCTATACATAGAAATTAAACATTGGGACCTGCTGCTATTGGTATCTACTGCACTTGGCCACGAAAAGTCATGTTATGCATGTACTGATTTGTGTGTTTCCATCTTTTGGTGTACTTCAGAACCAAAACCTAACAGGTTCCAATATCAGAGCCTAGTGACTAGGTACATTTTCTCGCATAAAAATCTAAAAAGCTACTGGCGACTACTTCCATTTCAAGGACTCTTTCAATCATCACAATAAATCATTAAATCTACGTCTAAAGTCGAATTAATCCTTTCTAAATATCAGTACAAAACTATCAATGAGCAAGATATCGCAGCTTTTCAAATATCTCCTGGCAATACGACAATATTTAGGGGAAAGTATAGTGATCAGTCTACATTACTTTTGGCTAATTTTCGAAAGACTCGATAGGTCTCCTGGATAAGAGATGTTGTTCATCACCATGATCAGTAAGTTGGACCCTTTATCTGGTGCACCTGGAAATTATTTTGTTGAAAAAACCTTGAACGTGTCTAAACCACAGACGGTTTTGAGCAAAATATGGCCGCCCTATTGTTACTGGCTTTTTTGCGAACAGGTGCACTGCTGGCAAAGTTCCATCCCCAAAATATTCACACCAATAGGCGCAGTCAGCCGTGTGTATTGCCAAAAGGTGGCAGCAATATTGTAATACCAAGACAAAGTACATACCCATATATAGGTCTCTGGCTGCCAGATTCTTGAAACGAGGTGTCCAATTTTTTAATCCATGAATTTTCACGAGAATTGCCTCCAAGAGGCCACAAATGAAATTCACAAAATGGATTTCTTGGACACCACACTCCTATGTCCTTTCACACACCGGCTGAACTCCATAGTGTGTGGAAGGCCAAGTCGTAGTGACATAAGGGTACCAGCAGACGGACTTGGATTATATAATGCATTAACCAACTCAGGGCATTCATGGGGTGACCTGTCAAATTTCAACTCTTCAATAAAACTCTTTGTAGCAAGAAATTCAGATATTTTTGAAGTCACTATACTTTCCCCTCAATAAACCACACCTAAATTTGAATTGAATGTGTTTATTCAATTGAGTATAATATAAAATGCATCAGACCCTGTCTGTTGCACTAAATTATGTAATGTACAAAGTTGTAACATTCTCTGAATTATTTGTGACCTACTCTAGCAAAAGGAGGTGTTTGTCGCAAGTGATCATCATTGGTCATCCACTGCTTTTGTAAAGGGGTCCATCCACATACAATATTATTGCACAATATGGGGCGCAAAATGGGTGACATGTATTTCTGGCATAATGGATGGGAGAAAGATTGGCAGTAATATTTCCCATTTTGATCCTCATATTGTGAAATAATATTGCAACGTGGAAAAGCCGCTTTAAGCTGCAGACACGTACATTTCAGCTATTGTGTTGTAAAGCCATTAACCCTTTCCTCGGTTGCGACAAGTGCTTACTTTTGCTGGAGCGGGTCACATTTTGAATTGCCCTGCTGTGAGAGCAGATGGCAGGAATTGTTTACTGAGGGCACTGCCAACATTGTATCTGAAAGAACAGGACAGAGTAATGACCATAGCTTCCCAAGCCAGCTTGGGGGAGATTTGTGGACGGTTCATGATGCCTTGAGAGGTTTATGATATGGGGTGTGTTTGAGTGCTCTCACTCTCACTCAACAGCAGCGACTGCCATACCGTATTTTCTTTTATTTTCATTTCGTGGTAAACATACGACGGACCGATTCTGTCGCTGCGGTGACTTATCCTTCCTCAGCGAAATGAATGTTGAACTCTCGCAGACAGTCAGCAAACTACATGTAGGCCTATTGTTGAATGGCAGACAGCATCACCACATCAATTTTGACTATGCCCTTGCTCATTTTGTTGACCATTATCCCCGGGCCATTATCCAGGTTCCCATCTTTGCCCCTCCACTCCTGCGGTGCCACTAGGGCCCTACTTCCATTCTCTCTTCCATATTCATGAGGGATTCTGCTCATAACATGGGAACGTTTTGGTCATCAATCAACTTCATATCAGTGTTCTAGGCAGCGTTAGAGTGGCGCGCCGCCATGCCCTAAAAGGGGGCGCCACTGTGCCCTTTTTAACCCCCCTTGGCGCCATGCCCTAAAAAAAAATTTTTTTTTAGGTTTTATTACCCCCAGACCCTCTGTCATTTGGTCATACCACCTTAGAAACCGGCTCAAATTGGCTGTTGACTGGAGTTATAGGGACCTTTTTAACTGACAACCTTCTCAAATTCCGTTAGTAGAAATGTCGCGAATGAAAAGTGCCCTTTTCTAGGCTGAAAAATGCCCTTTTCACAAAGTTTGCCCCATGCCCTTCTGAAATCCTAGAATTAACACTAGGCTGAGCACATGAAAATTTCAGAGTGATAGGATATGCATTATTCCTGCTTTATCATATAGAACTGGGGGAAAGAAGAAAAATGCTTTTTGAATTTTTCAATTTGGTCAAGTGGTTAGTGAGATATCGCCCTTTGAAATATTAGTAAAATATCGTTTTTCTGCCAGAATTTGACAAACTGTCTGGAATCATTTTCAGACACCATATTCTGTCAAAAATAAAGCCCTCATGATATATTTTTCAGCTTTTACCTATAGTACTGGCACCACAGAACAACAAAATAAGCTTAGATTGTCATTCAATTTCTATTTTTTAAAGTTATAGCAGATTTAAAATGACATTTTCCCCAAACTGGCAATTTTGGCAGAAGGGAAAATTGTTGCTGAACTCGATACTTGACAATAATTTCATAATATGAAAAGATATCGTCGATATAGT
>NMRB01000085.1:405019-415613 GCA_002633025.1 Notospermus geniculatus
CCCCCCCCAGTACATCGGGGGGACACCCCCCGAACCCCCTGCCCTGATTGCAGGGAGACCCTGCACCCCCTAGTACGGCCCTAGCTTCTAGGCTTTGGGGCGGTCCGTGTCCGATAAATCAGGCATTTGGGCAGTCACACAGGGAAAATGTCTGGCAGCGAATAACAGCAGAACAACATCATTGTCTCAAAATATCTGCGCAGATTTTGATATTTTCAGATATCACGAAAAAGACATCATATTTCACAGATTTTTTTGTGCAAAGAGTCAATGTGAATCACCTGATCAAATCAGTGCCAAATCTGTTGAAAAAATTTAGAAATAAAAAGTTATTTTATTATTTATTTTATGGACCTTTTTTAAATTGCCTGTTACATAACAAAGGGTTAAAATAAATAGGGCCTAGGTTGGCCCAAATAAATGAGATAGGCCTACATGAACACCACACTTTGTTGAAAACCGCATACAATTATCTTGTTTTATTTCGGAGATATTTGAAAAACACGCTGTCCATTTAGTTATGTGAAAGACTGTACATGCTAGCCTGTCCCGCGCCACTGGTGAGTGAGACCAAGGTTGCGCATGCGCGGTAGGTAGTCGTTTGGCGAAATCCAAGATGGTGGACGCGTCAGAAAAGTTACAGATTTTTTGATTTTCGAACACAAAATTTACCGTGAAATCGTCAATTTTTAGAAGAGCGGTGCATCCCGAGTGATGTAGAGTGATTAAATGCAGGTGCCCGTATGTTTCTTTGCCGTTGCCGTGGCGTATTTATTCGAATAATCGTCTTTGAGTCGGCGAGTTGACGGCCGCGCGCAATGCATTGTGGGATTTATCGGACACTTCCGGCCTGACAGGCAAGGTATAGGAATTGAAATCCAATGATTTTCCCCTTTCGCGCACCCGCGTTACCGTTAGCGCCCCCAGGCGGGGGGGGGGGCGTATAAAAATGCTCATAATTTGAACATCTGAAATGATAATGCCATCAAACTTGGCAGGCAAGTGTATTTTTGCATGTAGATTCCAAATATGCCATCAGATTTAATGAAATGTGACAAATTTACCTGATATTCACTGAAAACTGGTGAGGGAAGATGAAAATTTGGACAAAATACGTGATATTTGCCAATAAAAATGGCTGTATTTCAAGTTTTTCAAGTCATTTTACAACCAAACTTGTATCATAAGCTGTAGATTCCAAATATGCTGTCAGGTTCTATAAAAGTGTCTAAGATATCTATGTTATTCATCGAAACATGGCAATGATTGGTGAAAAATACAGGATTTTCAATGATAATTGCTCATAAAACAGCATTCTGAAGTGCCAATACCACCAAACTTGTTATTGAAGTGTATCTTTGGCTATAAATTCCAAATTTGCCTTCAGATTTGATGAAACATCAAACACTTTTGAGATATTCAGTGAAACCTGGCAATGGTTGGTGAAAAATACAGTATTTTCAACGATAATTGGTCATAAAACAGCATTCTGAAGTGCCAATACCACCAAACTTGTCACCAAAGTATATCATTGGTTATAAATTCCAAATATGCCCTAAGATTTGAAGAAACATCAAAGACCTTTGAGATATTCAGTGAAACCTGGCAATACTTTCGTGATATTTCGTGATATTTTTGCCAAAAAATTAATGTACTTTTTAAAAAATATCATATCATACCTAAGTGGTCTACAACTGGCACTCAGTGTTTCTTGTGTTGGTTCTATTACAATCATATTTGATGAAAATAACAAGCATAGCAGGAATGAATTGATTTGATATTAATGAAATGATAATTGACTGGAGAGTGAGACATTTCATGGAAAACCAAAGTTCCCCACCAAAAGGCCTTACGTGCTTGACATCCAATGTGTTGTCATGTTGCAGTAACGCTGAAGGGGTTATTGTCGTCCTGGGTACACATAAAGTGTACCCAGGTTCGATGTCGTCAAGTGAAATTGTACCCAGGGTCTACTTTCTTGTTACAAACTGTACCCAGGTTCTGATTTAGAGACCTCGGGGCGAGGTTGTTCTCGGTGAAGTCACTTGATATTGTGCCTGCAAGTTGGCCGTGCAAAAAGCTAAAGAAGAGAAGTTGGAAGAATTTTATTTTTGATTAGCTGGACAGTTTTCAACCTCGGATGGTTACAGAGAAAGTTAATCAACTCGCCAGCTAGACAAGAAAACGTGTCATTTCCATGTAGGCCTACATGTGCATGTGCCATTGTGCATGGCCATGGTGGGTTTGTTTGATCATGTGTCATAGCTTGCTGGGCAAACACTGCGGGCCTTTGTGTTCCATTGTTTGGGGAGGTGCGAAAAAGGGATTATAGACGGGCAATTAGCTCGCTGTTCCTCCTGTCAGTATAATTCCTCCAAGGTCATAGCAACAGGATCGTGGGACCAACATACGCTAATTCACGTATCCCACGAAATCTTGAGAATGAGCTCGTCCCTAGGTCTCTAAATCAGAACCTGGGTACAGTTTGTAAAAAGAAAGTGGACCCAGGATACAATTTCACTTGACGACATCGAACCTGGGTACACTTTATTTATGTGTACCCAGGACGACAATATTTAACCCCTTCAGCTGCAGTAACTTCCCAATGTAATATCATTTTGTATATGCTACTGTAACAAAGCTATACAGTTCAATTTCAACATCAGTTTCAGTATAAAATCTATCTTGTCTTTTTTGTCTTTAATTCATGAACCAGCATGTGTAATTTGCTCTTCACACCTATCCCAGTCCCAAACAATGCCAAACAATAGGGCAAACAATAGCAATTAGCACTGGAAGATCTGTCAGCCATGTTGCACACATTGGCTATGCCAACTGAAAAATTTAGGGGATAGTGACAACTTGACCTTCAAAATGCATATGTGCTCAGCATTATTTTGTGATAAATTTATGTTCAGTATTATCTAGGAATATCAATCTTAATGATGATATGTGTTTTTAAGGAAAAAATGTACAGAAAATGGAAATACTACTCACTGAAGTAAAAGCCTTCTGCATCACTTCAGTGTGGATATATTAATAAAAAACAGGTACCAACATGTAGGTCTGACTGCAAAGAATCTATTAAAAGTGTTTGCAAGACAATTAGACATTGAGCACACATGCATTTTGACCCTCAAACATGACGAATCCAGGTAAAAAAGGCACTGGTAAAAAAGGCACCGGTAAAAAAGGCACGGTAAAAAAGGCACAGGNCCTACCTGAATCATCAATGCAGACTCTTTCTCCTTCTTCTCCATCCATAACTTCTGTTGTATAGTAAAATCTGTCCTCTCCTCTGCCAGAGCTCGTCTCTCTTCATACAGCTGGGCCATGATCTGTTTCTGTTCAGAGAGCAGCGAATCCTGAAGCAGATTGAAATAATTCAGATCACTGCAGTAATGCACAAGCCAAAATCCGAACATACCGGTACCTGCTCAAGTTCAGCTACAGCACATCGGAATGGCCCACACACAAAAAAACACGTTATTGATTTCTGCTTCAGAAAAAGAAAATAACATGGCAAGCTCAGCAATGACTGCTCCGAGTGCATGTGGTGCCTGAAATACCGCAATCCCTGACTGCCTCTCCTAGCCATATTCAAGGGCCGTCGTGAGCTTTTTGGTAAGGGGTGGGGTGGGCAGTTTTGGTGGCAGAACTGCAAGTTTGCCATTTTTCAGCTAAAGTCTGCATGAACAAAAACATTCTTCAGTGACGTTCTGCCACCTCCTGATACTAGCTACAGCCCTGCATTCCTTCAGCTTTTTCCACATCAGATGCAGAACACCTCAATATACCTTGGACTTCTGCATTTCTATCCTATCCCTGGCCGCCTGATCAGCTAACATCCTTTTCTCTTCATCAACTTGAGTTTGTAGACTTTCCAGTTTGTTTTGTTCTTGTTTGACTTTCCAACGTTCCTGTAACAGCAAAGAGATTAAAAAAAGCAATGTCTAAAGCCCTGTTTCCACCTCAGCGGATTCTGCAGCGGTTTGTGGCGAGTGGAGCGGTTTTCACAGGCATTGGGATACATGTAATTAATGCACTTTGTATTATTAAACTATCGAAGAAGGATTCTCCAAAACTACCGGTATGTGAAAACCACACAGCTTGCCACAAACCACGACGAAATCCACTGTAATGGAAACGGGGCTTAAAGCTGGAAAATTGTGTCAAGTGGCCCATTTAAAATTTTCTGCTAAAAAAAGATGGGAAAGCAACTTACAGCATCAAGTTGCCGTGTCTGTTCTCTGAGCTGTATCTCCATCTTTGTGATGAGCTCCTGTAACCGAGTTCTCTCGTGGTCATTATCTTCCTGTTGTTTTCGAAGACGATCCTCAAGCACTAAAAATAGACGGCAAAGTTCAGTTACAATCCATTCAAAATAAGTTGTCATCAGTGGATAAATCTTCATCCTAGACCAATTTCTTTCTATCTGGTCACTCACAAAGAAGTGAATGCTGGTTTAGCAACACTACGCAAACAACGAGTGTGCACATGTAAGCTGATTTGATCAAGACATCGAGACAGTCTGCATGCATAAGTTATAGGTACCGGTAATAAGGAAAGAGGATAAGAGTGGAACTTCCCAAGGGAAAGTACATGTAAGTTTTCACTTACCCTTCAAATGTGTATCCTTATCCTGCATGACCCTTTCTCGATCGTCAAGGTTATTGCTGTGTTGTCCTTCTACGCGATCATGGAGAGTACCAAGATTTCTAGCCTGGTGTTCAATCTTGTCCATAACGTTCTGCAAAGATCTGCATACAGAGGGGTAAATTTACCATCAATCCAAAGAAACACTTCACAGAGGAAATGGAATGTTGAATATACTGAATATTATTTGTATACACGTAGGCTGTGGGTGGCAATATACAAAGTGGAATCTGTGTAGTATACAGCTAGCCAGAGAGGAGCTCAATGTTGATTTTAAATAGGTATGGTAGCTACCCTGGATGAGTTAGATACTTCACACAAGGACATTAGAAACACAACAGAATGAGTTACAGAATAATAGTACATGTACTTACTTAGAATGTGACTGTACATTAGTGACCGCCAGAATCTCTTGATCTCTTGCCATCCTAAGCCTATCCATCGTTTCCTCATGCTCCTTCCTCAAGTCATTGATCCCCTTTCGTTGGATATCCTTAATCCGTTCCATCTCATCAGCTTTATCTTTCTCCCACTCCTGCAGCTTACGATGATGCGCAGCGATGAGGTCGGCACGTTCTTGCTCCATTTCGCGTATCTTTGACAAGTTTTGTGAAACCAAATGGTCGTTGTCCTCGCGGAGGCGAACTTCTCTTCGCTGGAATGATTCCTCCATCATCTGTACTCGACTCCTGAGGGAAAAGATTACCGTAAGTCTGAGCCCGGTGGTCGAGTGGTTGGCGCGCTTGACTACCAACCGTGTAATGGGTCGGCGCGAGTTCCGACTCCGGGCGAAGACACATAAAAAATTGTGAAATATTAGAGGGTCCGTCGGATGGGACTGAAAGCCGTGGTCCCTTGTACCTGAGTGTCTATGCCAGGGCAAGTAAAAGACCCCACACAGGTGGACTGTAGCCTGTTGTGGACTCCATACCTCCGGCAAAAACCCAACAGGGCTACGACGCCGGTAATGACTAACTAACTGTAAAATTCGAGATGCCAACAATGAGATTTAACCCCTTAAAGCATTTTGTCATTATGACGTCATCACAATGTCACATCGTGTATTTTGTTCGCGACACTGGTGCATTATGTTCGTGATGCCATTGCAACGTCACGACATCACTGACTAGCACACCGGTCTATGGTAGCGAAATGGTTCACTAAGATACCATATCTGACTTCAGACTCAGCTTAGTAAGTGCCATGTATAAAAGTCCACTCCACTTGCTTTTCCGGACCTTGGGTATCACAACGCCCAATACATGTATATTCTGGGGTAGTGCATCAGACACAAGTCTACCGACTCCAAGTCGGAGTGTAGTGTAGATGGCAGCACCGATGGTGACCCAGAATGTATCCCATTTAACTTACTTATTTGTAGCCTCAAGGGCTTCAATCTCCTCTTGGTGCCTTTTCTTAATCGTGTCTAGCATACTCTGTAAGAATTCTTTTTCAAGCTCCAGCTTCTTCACCTATAAACAAAAGAAGGCAAAACCCATTCAAATTATGGTATTTTGAAATTCCATGATGATGGGCCTTGCTTGTTGAAGCCACTGACGTCTCCTTTAGAAATCAACTGTTTAGAACTAATTATGGTACAAAACATGTCCATTTCATAAACTAACTGTTAATACAATGATCCGTTCATACATGTGTTGTAAAGGGTATAAGAACACAATATTCTGTGGAAAAATTGCACAGGTACAAGTGAAGTTGTATTGTGATACAAATCAGACCCGCTCAAACAAAAGTAGGCGCATTTCACAAACGAGGAAAGAGTTAATGACCTTACAACACAAGAGCTGAAATGTACGTCTCTGCAGGTTGACAATAGTAGTGGACAGTAGTGATAATAGTTGAGTAAACTGATGACCAATGATGATCACCTGCGACATGTGCCTACTTTTGCAGCAAAAATAGCAAAATTTGCTAGATTGGGTCACAAATAGAGGACACTACCTGTCCCTCCATCTCAACTTGGCTGGTGATCATAGCTGTCGACATGAGAGGACCAGGATACGACATCGGCGCGAGACCAATAGATGGAGTCTGCATCATCTGTTGCTGCAGCCTCCTGGATTCTTCCTCCATCTTTGCCTGCTGCTGCTGTAGCTGTTTCTCCATCGCTTCTCGTTGTTTCTGTTGCAAGAGTAACTGCTGTTCTTGCATTCTCTTTTGTAACTCCAACTGTAGAAAAAAATCATCACAAATTTTTATAAGACAACAATGAATGGCTATCAGGTAGGCCACGTACATGTACTTGAAAATTCACGAACTAGACCTTCTTGGGGACTGATGGTGGTGAAGACCTCCTTCAAGGTTTGCCTTTGGCAACCTAGGGCCCTGGTGGAGGTCACTGTGAACAACAACACCCTAGTTTTTCACAAGCAAAAAATAAAGCTTCTCTCTCAGATTGTTATCCTTTTTTCGAATTATCCAAAAATGGATGGTGTTTTCTATGATGGATTATTTTCTCCAAAAATTCAGTTCTCAAATGGTTAATCCTTGGAAGGCCAGAGCTGTTTCGAAGTCACGGAACAGTATTTTGAAAATGCTACACAACTGAGGCCTCAAGGTCTTGAGTTCAGTATGAGTTTGGACTCCATTTTGGACTGATGTTAGGACCAATAGTGCTCCAGAACAAATCAAGCATACCAACCTGTTCTTGTTGTTGTTTTCTTAACAACTCTTCCTGTTTATATTTCAGAGCTGCCTGCTCCTGTTCCATCTCCTTCAACTGAGCAACACCGGTACTGGGCAACACGCTATTTGGCTGTGACTGTTGTACTTTAGCACCAAGCCCAAAATCATCACCGAATTCAGCAGTCAGGGGTCGTCCGTCCTCAACATCAAAGGAAGCTGACCTTGTTTCAATGCTTGGACGGCGTCTGCCTCCCCGGTTGCCACTGGGCATGGATGATGTCAAATTATCTGAACCCCTGCAGATCAATCAAATAGGACGTAGTAGAAGCATGCATCGTATTGGAAACAAAGGTTTTATGGCCTTTGTACGGTGATGTCTATACGGTTACACCTGTTGAAAATACCTGGGTTTTTCCAGACCCGTGTCAAACCAGTGTGTACGAAAAACCCGGCGAAAGGTCACACTACTACATACATTGTAGTTAAGTAGCCCAGCGAGAGCTGCGCTGAATGCACTGACTCTTCGGTCATTTCTGTATTGGCACACGTTGTTGGAGGCGCGAAACGACGCCACTTAATATGGCTGCGCCATCTGTAGCCATGCTAAGAATTAACGAAAACACGGGGATTTTGAAAAGCACGGCGAGATTGCCATGTTTCAAAAACCCGTGTTTTTCAGACATGGGTTTCTTGAAGCTGGGCAATTCATACATGTAGGTGCGACCGCAGAAAACCCAGGGATTTTATGTAGTGTAACCACGGCTATTGTCTGGCCGCACTTGTTTGGTCTCTGTGAGCAAGAATGAACACAATACCAATGGCAACAGGATGGAAAAAGCATAAACTGTTCAGCATTTTAGTGGAGAAAGGCCTATTGAAAACTTCAGATTCTCACAACAAGAATGTATTTTGAACCTATCTACATATCAAGTTTGAGCACTCTGGGTCAAGCTGTTCCTGATCGAGAGTTATAGCATTGAGATGAATTTCAGGTTCGGCCACGTGGCGGCTATATTGGATGCCCGATCGGGCCGAAACTCGGTATTTTTGAACATGTCCCTCTAATACACATTTTACCGTAGTCTGGACGCAGAACGAAAAAGTGGGACATTTTGGATAATAGCAATTTTTTGCATTTTTTATACCGGTACATGTATCTCCAAATGACAGAGATTCAGAATCCGCCGGGTGCCACTCTGGCACCCTTGAGCGTTTTGAGAAATCCTGTTTGAAACTCAGGACCCCTCTCAGGACACTGTCGTTGTCATTGGACCCAAGAACTGAGCTTTGTACAGGAGAATGGGACCCGACGTACAGATAACTTTTGAATGGTGGGATTTACACCCCATTTAAATGTATTACTATAAGACGACGGGGCTTTCCAGGTAGAGCTGGTCCGGATAGAAGAACGAGCAGCAACGTCATTGATGAGATTCCTTTATTTGGCAGCCAGAACGTGGCTAGCAGCTGGGTCCTGAGCCAGGGGATCACTCCAGAACAAGCCCCAACTGCCAGCATAGGCCTATATACCCTACATAGGCCTATATACCGTAGAATCACCTCTCTCCGGTCACTTCATTATAAACTTCGAAGTTCAATGGGAAACACCTTTGTCATGATTATGCATGAGCATAGCCCCGGATTACTGACCGCACAATAGAACTCTATTTGTATCGGCGTGACTTCGCGTTGACGAGACAACGATTCCCGCATGATCAATTCACCAACGTCCGAAAGTCAATAACAATACGCTACCCTCACAGTCATTGAAACCGACACAGCGGAGTCATCGCCACAGTGGCATGACTTCAACAGGGACTGCATGGCGAACTGTCATTGGTCGCTCACGAAAAGGGGCACGAACAGCCAATGAATAATCAGTGGCCTTGCATATCTGACACTGACCGGAGAAAGGTGATTCTACGGTATATCTATACATGTATAATAGTAGTGTGAAGCACAGCTGGTACATGCATAAAAACAAAAAGGGGTTTGAAGTACCTCTATGTAAAATTTGTATTGTAACGCCCTTATATTATTGTTGTATGTCATTTTTATAAGCCATTTCATCCGGGGCTATGCTCATGCATAATCATGACGAAGGTGTTTCCCATTGAACTTCGAAGTTTATAATGAAGTGACCGGAGTTGAAATGGAGTTCAACCGGAGTTGAATCTAAAATGTCTAATTACTAGACTGGGCAGATGTTGCCCTCGGTGATGTGGCCAAAAGTATTATCTAATATACATTTATCCATCGATGTGGCATGTAGCCTTGTGCCAGCATGGCCACGAGGGCAACATCTGCCCAGTCTAGTAATTAGATATCAACACGTATAATAAGTTGCACCAGCTTGCCTACCAAATTAAAGATACTTCGTTACACTCTTCCCCCCTACGGAAGATTTCAACTCCGGTTGAAATGGCTTATAAAAATGACATACAACAATATAAGGGCATTACAATACAAATTTTACATAGAGGTACTTCAACCCCCTTCAGGCGCGGATCCAGGATTTTTGGCAGAGGGGGGGGTCAGGGCCGCCAAGGGCGGTCGTTGCAGGCGGACGTCGACGATGCCGGCGTAGACGGGAGATCTGGGGGTCTCCCCCAGAACATTTTGAAATCTAGAAGGCCGTAGACGCGATTTCCTGGCATCTCAGTATCAAAATAGGAGCTTTTTTGCGGATTTTTTGCTTACTGTCGCAAATTATTGAAGAAAAAAAACAACTGGTGGTGGCGAGCAGGGGGGGGGTCACGACCCCCAAAACCCCCCCTCTGGATCCGCGCCTGCCCTTTTTTAAAAAAAATAAAATTAACCAATTTCATATTATGATAAATGAGTAAATGAGTATGTCCATGACAGTCCACCACATTATTATAAGAAGTCCTTGATTCACCAATCCAACATCTCTAATGAAAAGAACTAGAGATAACATATTTGAAGTCCGATCGGGTTGAAATTTGGTGCATTTGTGCAGGGTGCCTAGACGCAAGGGCCCGACGCGCCGCGTAGCGGCCAACAGCGAAGCTAGCCAAAGACTTGTCACGGGTCAGTCAATAGAATTGGACTTATAGGTGAAATGCGCCTAATGTTCAGATGGAATATATCGGACGGTTGGTTTAACGCTTTTAGTGGCTGTGAACGTAGATGGGTACATTATGTAGCGATATACTGACAGATTTGCTGGGGACTTGCTCTGTGGATGTTGTGAAATGCGATTTTTGTAAGATTATTCTGATTTGTGACGTCATTTCTATTATCATAAAAATATGTTGAGCAGCTGGGATGTATT
>NMRB01000085.1:425448-457304 GCA_002633025.1 Notospermus geniculatus
TGTGGTTGTAACGACAGTTTGCGGTAAGTCTGCGACAAGTCGACACCGATAATTTGGGGTTACAAATGATATTTTGTGACAGTGTGCAATATTTTGCGACAAATCTGCGGTTGCTTTGCGATAAGTATGCAATAAGGTTCAATTTTTTGAACATTTCCAAAATTTCAAGATTATACGTGACTGTCTGCGATATTATTGCAAGGTCTGTGATAGTTACTTTGCGTTAATTTGCAACAGTACACTTGCGATTGTCTATCCCAACCGCAGGCCAATGTCGCATGAGCCTGAGTGAGAGATGCTTAAGGGGGGAGGGGGTCCACACTATATGAGAACAACTCCCGGGGTATAGTATGTCATGAACCTTTCCACATGACACGCCTCAACTGGCCTATTACTTAGATGGAGGAGACTCAACATTCATTCCCAATCGACAGTCATGAATACTAACTCCCGACTTAATACTGTAAAGCAAGATAATTTCGCGGCTGGAAATTTTCGCGAATCAAGAATTATAGACATATTAGCGGCAGGATATTTTCGCGAGTCTCTGCCATTTTTTTCATTTTGTATTCACGGACTGTATTTATCACTTGCGTGTACTCATATTCGCGACAGGAAATTTTCGCGACTCGTACACTCTCGCAAAATTCGCGAAAATTTCCTGCACGCGAAATTTTCCTGCTTTACAGTAGTTGCAAGGTCTACACACTTCACACAAAACAACATTGTAAATGTGTCGCATCGCATATACCGTATGCACACACCTGTGTAATGGAAATGAAGACATGTTAGACAGGTGTTTTCAAATCCATGTTGACACAATATGATAATTTTGAGCACAAGGGTATAATAAGACTGGATAAAAATTGTCCAAATTGTTCAAAACAAACAAACAAATTTAGCACAACCATTGTGTAAAAGTCTCAATTTACATGGAATTTTGTCAAATTAATTGTTTGGTACATTATTAATGAATGAAATGTGAATACCTCATCACTGTGCTGATCACTAATCACTTCAATCAACTAACAATCAAGGTGTTAAAGTGCTGCATGACTCAATGAGCACATGTCATTTAGAACTTCCCTCTTTGAACTTCCCTTTTTACTTCCCTTTTTGAACTTCCCTCTGTGAACATCCCTCTTTGAACATCCCTCTTTGAACATCCCTCTTTGAACAACCCTCTTTGACATCCCTCTGTGGACGTCTAATGGCTGATTCATACTCCGTCCGGATTTTGCGCCGACTATGATCAATTTCACTGCGTGTGCACATTCACGTCGTGGAAACCTGCGATCAGTTTCATGCGCTTGACGGTCCGCAAGCGAGTATGAATCAGCCCTTATGGAAACAACGTAGAAATGTTCCCTCTTTGAATATCCCTCTTTGAGATTATCCCTTTTTGGCAGAAAATACCGCCCATAGTAGAAAACAATCAACTTAATACCAATGTGAAAAAGGGCATTACGTTCAGCATTACCGGTAGGTTTACTTGGAAAAAATATTAGCGCATAATTAAACTTCGTGGTATGAGTGGCAGTTTCACGATTTTCGCAGCAATCTTTATACGCGAATTGTGCGTTTTGTACGCCAATAAATACGGTATGCATAAGGTAGTGTGGAAGGGCTGAAGATTCTAAACAACCAGTTCACTGATTCTTGACCTTTTGTTTGCAGCCCATCAGGCACAATATGTCAGATAAACAACTCACTCAAAAAGAAATGGACAAGACGGTGGACAGCAGATGGACAAAGATCAGAAGAAGCAAGAAATTAGCATTTATGACATTGCTACTGGCGTTTTCAGGAGGGTTTACAACGACGACATTGGTACAAACATTGGCACCAAATCTTATCAAAACCAATGATTACACAAAATACATCATGTCACAGAACAAGACCCTCCCTCTCCGGTCATCAGAAAATACCTTACATACTGAGAACAACTCAAAGACTGGACTGCATTCCTTTGGATATAAACCCAAGTTGAAGACCTCGAAAACTGCCAATGAAAATGGAACATCAATAGAATATGAACATATTTATTGTGAAGAACAGTCGCAGACGTCGTGTGTTGACTTTGCTTCGTTTCTGGCGACAGTATCGGGTACAGGAATAATGAATTCAACGAGGGAGGCAAAGCCTGATGTAATCTATTGCAAGAAGGACACTACTCCACAGCACTGTGTGCAGGATACGGACATCATGAAAGAGATATCTCCTATCGTCGGATATCTGAATGCTATCGGGGCGCTCGCAGAGCTCATCTTCAATCCCATAGTGGGGATACTGTGTTCAAAATTTGGTCACCGTCTTCTCTTCATGATTGGCTCCCTTATACAAATCGTCGCAAGTTTGATTTTCATTCTAGCACCCAACACTCTCTTACTTTTCATTGCCCGGATCACAAACGGGGCAGCGTACATGACCTGTGAAATCAGTAGTCTTATGATAGCCAGCACTGTTTTTAATGACGCGACAGAACGTGGGAAGATACTTATGTTCGTCTACGCTGCAGCTTTTCCGCTGGGCGCTACAGTTAGCTACCTTTTGGGAAATGTCGGCTATTCATTTTTTGGACCTCACGCACCATTTGGAATACTCTTGACATTAAGTATAGTTGATGCTATCCTTCGTATGATGCTGGACGTCAAGCATTTTGAAACCAGTGCGGATAACGTCAAAATCATTGACGCACAATCGTGCACATCTTCCAGTGATAGCGCAATTCAAAATGGTGACACTAACAAAGACCTGTCATCTTCGGGGGATGAAATTAAACCAACAGAGTCTTCTCCAGTGCTGCCAAAGCCACGCCGGGAAGGGGGATATTTCAACTACTTCACCAACAGTTATATGCTTCTAACCCTGCTTCTGACGGCTGCCCATGCATATGCTTTCTACAGCATTGCATCTACAGCGCCGAACTGGCTTACCAATGTTCTACATGCGAGACAGTGGCAAGTAGGGGTCACATTCGGTATAGCCAGCGCTCTTAATCTTATTACGAACATAATATTTGGACTACTTGTAAAAAAGCATCAGGTATGGTTGTTCATTCTCCTAGGTGGTCTCTGCTTGACTGTGACACTGATTGTGTACCCCCTCTCACCAAACATATGGTACACTTTGGTCCCTCAATTTCTCATTGGAGTCGCAGATGGGACTTTATACGGTATGACGGCAAACTTCACATCTGTTATAACCGAGGTCCTTTTTGACGGAGAGACAGCTAAAGCGTTCTCCCTTTTCACAGGAGCTTCAACAATAGGGGTAATCTTTGGATCATTTTCTAGTGGTCTTATTCTTCAAGTAGCCTCTCTTATGACGTTTTACTATAGCGTGGCTGCTGTTGTGTTTGTATCAAGTTTTGTAACCTTGTACTTGAGAACTCTCCCAATCTAATTAGGGGTACTGCCTGATATTTCATGACAAATGCAAGAAATTGTGCACAAGTTTGGCCTCCACACACTTGTGCATTTCAAACTGTGTTTGGCTGTACAACCTTTCGTGTTGGCATTGCTAGGAATCTTAAATTCAAAGTACAACGAAAACATTTAGAACTCATTTACAACTCATTTATTCGATCTATAATGGAATATGGTGATGTAGTGTGGGATGGAATCCCGGATTATTTGGTTGCAAAAGTTGAGAAAGTTCAGATTGAGGCTTTGAGACTCATAACTGGTCTCACTATTAGTTGCTGTCATGCAAATTTATATCTGGAAGCAGGCTATCCAAAAATGAAAGAACGTAGAAAATTTCATAGATTGATTATGTTTTATAAAATTATCCATAACCGTCCAAGCTCCAGAATATCTCATAGACCTACTGCCTCCTAGAATAGGTGATAACAATCCTTACAATCTTAGAAATGTTGACAATTTTATACCTTTCCGTACTCATTTAGAATTGTTTAATAAATCATTTTTCCCACAGACGACCAGGGATTGGAATGCATTACCAGCAATTCTTAAAGAGTCTACAACTCTTGGTATCTTTACTGCAAATTTGAAGAAGCTTCTCTTTCCTAAGAAACCCCCAGTATGGTTCTATCATGGTAATAATAGGAGTAGTAATATCTTTCACTGTCGATTACGTAATCATTGCAGTTCTTTAAACAGCGATTTATTTAATAACCATGATACAGAATAGCACAAAATTGACACACAAAATGATAATAAGCAAGAAGTCAATCTCCAGAATTCACGAATTTTCGACCCCAACCGGGGTCTTTTTCAAGTGGAACTTTACAATCTGAAACTCTAGAAAAGACTTTTCTAGAGTTTCAGATTGTAAAGTTCCACTTGAAAAAGACCCCGGTTGGGGTCGAAAATTCGTGAATTCTGGAGATTGACTTCTTGCTTATTATTATTTAATAACCATGTTATAGATAGTCCTCTCTGCACTCAATGTAATGAAAATGCTATAGAAAACGCCACCCATTACTTTTTCTGCTGTAGTAAATATCAACGAGAAAGACAACTCCTTCGTGAAAACTTACAAGAATACTTCCCAAGGCATCCTTTTAATGTAAATGAATACTAAAATGGTTCAGAAAATTTCTCACCTGACGAAAATATAAATCTTTTTACTCTCATTCAAAGATTCATTTTGCAGACGAAACGTTTTGGCTAGTGCTCGAGCGGGTGGGAGAGACATTCACGCTTTCTCACCTGTTCTATTCACTATTGATATTCCTTTTGTCCTCTCATCTTTGATCCACTGGGTGGTTTCGGGGTTGGTGTTGGCGCGGTGTTTGCAGTGCGTTAAAGCATTGTGGGCATTGTGTTGGCGCCAGCTTCGGAATCGCCCACTGTCTTATTCTCGATTCATAAATATCCATTGTTTTGTACATAGGTATCGGTATGTAAATTCTGGGCATCTTGAATATTGTACATGTATTAGGCCACAATTATTTTATTTGTTGTTTTACGGATTTTTTCCCTGGAAACCCCTGACAGGAGGGAGGAAAATAAAAATAAAAATAACTTTTTCATTTGGTTTTCGCGGAAACCTTGACAGGAGGGTGGAAAATAAATATAAAAATAATTGTAATTATTTGATTATTTTTATTATATTTGTCAAAGCATGTAACAGGCGGCTATGAAAAAAATAAAAATGTACAAAAATATAATAAAATTCACTCAATGAATGGGAACGAGAATGATTGTTACAACTGCTGTAGAAAAATAAAGCTTTTTTTCCCATTATTTTTATTTTTATTGATCGGATAATCAGTTTTTGGGCGGCGGCAAAAAATAATGTCATTTTTTCAATTATTTTTATTTTCCAAAATCGGAAAAAAAAGTGCGGCGGATCCGTAAAACAAGAAATAAAATAAGTGTCGCCTTACTGTATTTGTTAGTGGGGTGCATCTGTTAAGCAAGAATTTTCTTTTTTTGCATCCCGCCTACTATTACTATTAGTAGAAATAAAGCACTTATATATAAAAAAAACCTTTCGTGTTTTCTACGTCACTCCATCTATACAATGAGCACATCCTAAAATACACCTTCCATCAAGTGTGCCAGGACTCTCTAGTCTTGGGGTAGACTGGTTCTCGGTCCCAAAATAGCTCTGATGGAGAAAGGGACCGGTATTGGGCGGCCATTTTGTGGCAGAAAGCTGCCACAATATTATGACGTCACAGAGGATTCCCCTCAGTACTGAGAAACAGCTTACATGTACTTACAGTACAGGTCACAATTGACATCCCTACGGCTTCGCGTAAGTTACTCGTACGTTACCCGTAACTTACGCGTAACTCACGGCTTTGGTTTCGCGTAACTCACTGCGTAACTCGCCAAAATCGCCTAACTCACCTCGTAAATCACTGCGTAGCTAGCGAAATTCGCGTAACTCACCACGTAACTCACCTCGTAAGTTACGCGTAACATAGCTTGTGAGTTGTTGCGTAAGTTACGCGTAACCTACGCGAATTTAGGGATGTCAATTGTGACCTGTACTGTACCTCACATCCCAAAATAGCTAACCAATCAACTGCGACGTTACAAATTCAAATTCAAAAAGAGCTAGCCAATCAACTACGTCGTTACATCAGGCAATACCGGTCCCTTATCTGTTAGCGATATTGGGACCGGGAACCAGTCTAGTCTTGGGGTACATCTTTTGGTTTCAATCCATCCAGAATCAGAATTTATGTGTCTTGCCCAAGGAATTAAAGCAAATCGCTCACGCGGTTTGTTTTGATTCAGTTGGGGGCCATGACAGTTGGTCCTCAATATCAAGCGCCATTTTGAGAAAAAGGCGAAAGAAGGATTTCAGTTTAATGGGAAATGTATTAGACATCAAAACTTCGGAGGCGTATTCTGCAAAATCTGCCACTTCAAAATCAATGTGAATTGTACAATTAATGTACATGTACATTTTGGCTGACTGAATTTGAAAATGTCACTTATCCATTTTAACAAATTTTCAATGGAATCTTGTCCCCAGGACAGGTGCACGTTCGCATATTTGCACAGGTTTTGCATATCATGACTGGAGCACGGCTTTGCCTGGAGGCTAGATTCACTCGCTATGAGAGGGTCGCTCGAAAATCGAAACAAACCCCGCGAGCGATTTGCTTTAATAAGATGATGTTGAAACTCCCATGCCCTCTGCAAAGTGTGTGGAGGTCAAATATGGACTGCTCCATTCTTTCCATTTTTGGGAAACTGAAAACGTCAGAAACACACCGAGGCAAGAGATTTGTACAGCCATTGCCTGGTGCATTTTTGTATTCTAAAAGTCAAATAAAAGCATTTTATGAGTCTTCTTTATTCATATGACTCAATGCATAGGCATGAGCAGGCTATAAAACATCCCAGAATACCATGGATAGGCCTATTCTTTAGATATACAAGCCACACAATGGGGGATAACTAAAAAATAATAAAAAATGAAATCAACATGTGTTTGGGTTATTGTTCATTCAGTACATGAGTACCGGGTAACTGAGTATTGTCAGGGTTTCCGCCAGGATTTTTTTCCAGGGTACGACCTGTAAGGAGGGGGGGGGGAATTTCAAAAAAAAAAATTTTTTGAAAATTTTTTTTGGTTAATAAAGGCCTCCAGAGTAATTTTTTACACTCCAAAATGCAAAATTAGTCTTCCTTCTGCATGAAAGTTGCATTTGAAATGTAACAAATTTAAGAAAAACATCACTGAAGTGATTTTTTCAGGGTACTATATCGTACCCTCAAATTTCTTTAGGGTACTATATTTGTACCCAAAGTACCCTCTGGCGGGGACCCTGATTGTCCCTGGAAACTACGCACTTTCTAATTTGAGATCCACATCGGGAAAATAAGGGATCAAGAGATCAGATTGTGGCAGAGATCAAATAATTACCTTGTAGTTCTATTCACCACATGACCAGATATCATCAGATGCAAATGTCAAATGGGAGATGCAACTATAGTCAACGGAAGATGAAGCAGATATCATCAGATGCAAATGTCAAATGGGAGATGCAACTATAGTCAACGGAAGATGAAGCAGATATCATCAGATGCAAATGTCAAATGGGAGATGCAACTATAGTCAACGGAAGATGAAGCAGATATCACCAGATTTTTCAGTGGCTTTGAACAGACCTGTCTGAGTCCTCATCTGGCAAATTTTATTTTTATTCATCCTCCGACATAGTCTGCAAGGAATTGAAACCAATTCCCAGACAAGAAAAATAAAAATTGTTCTTCCTGCAATTTTTGATTTTTATTTTTATTCCATCCTCCGACATTTCCTGAACAAGAAAAACATCCGTAATCCTAAAAATAAAAAAAGTCTGGCCTTATTGTTCATTCAGTATGAGTACCGGGTAACTGAGTATTGTCCCTGGAAACCACGCACTTTCTAATTTGAGATCTACATCGGGAAAATAAGGGATCAAGAGATCAGATTGTGGCAGAGATCAAATAATTACCTTGTAGTTCTATTCACCACATGACCAGATATCATCAGATGCAAATGTCAAATGGGAGATGCAACTATAGTCAACGGAAGATGAAGCAGATATCATCAGATACAAATGTCAAATGGGAGAGATGCAACTATAGTCAACGGAAGATGAAGCAGACATCATCAGATGCAAATGTCAAATGGGAGATGCAACTATAGTCAACGGAAGACGAAGCATGACCAATGTACGGAGGCAGCAGGGTGGAAAATAACAGGATTTACCACCGATGCAGGATGGAACGCACAAGGGTAGAGGCCTGTGGGAATATGGACATGGACATCAACATCCTTGACAAAGGTTTGAAATTAGATACACCTATGATAAAATTTGGCGATGATCCAGTTGTTAGTTCAGGAGTTATTGAATTTTTTTTGTTTTTGTTTTGACCATCTGGTGGCCAAGCCAAGAATCGAATCTGACCGAAACTTGGTGTCATAGGTCGTATGACCTAGGGGAATATATGTACCAAGTTTCAGATCAACAGCCCCAGCAGTTACGAAACGTGCCCTGCTAATGGACGACGACGACGGACACCGCATGACGACAAAAGCTCACAGGTGAGCTAAAAATCGACTGAAATTCTGGAATTTGGCACAAATTTCAATGTTCCTAGCACGAGGCGCCCCCTTTTCCCAAATCCTGAATCCGCCCATGGTAACTACTCTACTACATCACGGCTCTGGAGCCTCAAAGGATCACTCACTCTTGCACTGTGGAATTAATGAACAGAAAACAATCAACATACCCTCTGTCTAGTCCAGTCTTTGGTGTTGAGAATAAATCCCCCATCTCAGCAAGTCTGTTTCTTCTCTGTGAGCCTGGCCCATGTGGCGGACTGAATGGTGGGATGGACGATGATACTGGGTCAGGCTCCTTGAGCACACCAATACTGAAATCAGAACGAAATAAGTGGGAGATTCCCTACTAACCAGGGTTTCCGCCAGGATTGTCAAGGAGGGGGGAGAAAAAAAATTTCAAAAATTTTTTTGGGGGGGGGTTAAAAATGGCATCCAGAGTCATTTTTTACACTCCAAAATGCAAAATTAGTCTTCCTTCTGCATGAAAATTGCATTTGAAATGTGACAAATTAAAGAAAAACACTACTGAAGTGAAAATAGTGATATTTGAAAAAGGTTAGTCTGCAAACTTGAGGGGGGATATCCCCTCCTTGAAATTTTTGAGGAGGGGATTCATCCCCCATCCCCCCTCTGGCGGAAACACTGCTAACGTGAAGCAGTAAGAGAAAAACTGAGAACTCTCATCATTGGTCAAGACCCAAAGACACCTGGCTATACCTACCTCGGTTCTGCTTGAGTATGTGTTTTTCCTTGCTGGGAAGATACTGGTAAATCAACATTTGGCTTTGCCACAGTGACATCTTTCTCTTCTCCCAGGCCAAGCCAGTCGTCAGTTGCCTTAGGTTGAGGAGCTGAGGGGCTTGATCCAAGTCCTAACCAATCTGATGGATCTGTCTTGGTCTCGATGGTCTTCTCACTACCAAGACCTAACCAATCACCTAAATGATCAGTAATTCACCCTTTTCAGCCCTTGATTATCATAAAACACCCCCATTATATAACATCCTGAATACACCGAGCCCAACCTGCTGTTTATCAGAACTCTCAGCCTTTGTACTGACCGATGCCAAACTACGTTAGGGCAATTGAAGAAATAGCAATGGGGAAACCTATGACACAGGCTACCAACTCGCCAAAATCACCATTGTCAATTCTTCCCCTTTATGTGGTGGTTAAGACTGCTTTCATTTGACTATTTACATCAGTTGAAAATGCATAAAGACAGTAAATTTGGCCAACTCAAAAACAAGGATTGGCTACAACTTGTGAAGGGCTAGCCCCATCCCTCACGTACCGGTATGCAATCCGTAGGATGAACCCAATACACGACACAGCTGAGAAGGGTTAGCCCCATCCCTGCATGTGTGCAACCAATAGGATGAACCAAACACACAACACAGCTAAGCTACACAACGTACCAGGTGTAGATTCTTTGTCATCCTTGCCAGAATCTTTCTCCTCCCCTAGGCCAAGCCAATCTCCAGGATCTGCTGCTGCCTTGGCTGTTGCGGTTTCCTTCTTTGGCTTTGTATCTGGTTCTGAATCCTTCAAAGCCTTACTCAGCCAATCATTTGATCCATCTACAGTTGCCGACATCCCACGGCGACTGGGGCCCTCGATGGTTGCAGACATACTGCCGCGATTACTCGGTGCGTCGATTGTTGCAGCGAGTCCACGTCTGGTGGTTGGACGGTCATTTCCACTGCCAAATATGTCATCAGAATCATCAGTTAGTATCGGTCCTCGCCTCCCTGGTCCTGATGAGCGAGATGGGGCAGAAGATGGGCGGTAACTCCCAAACGTAAAATCTTCTTCACCTGGCTCCTTTGGCTTTTCTGTAGAAAAAATAAGTACCGGTAACACCCAAATGTGTGGGGGTCTAGGAAAACCCGTCGGAAGTCACTGAGAGATCAACAAGAGTTGTTAGATTGCCAGTGCATTGATTGATCTGCTACTGTTCACCTGTTACAAAGTACATTTCAGCTATTTAACTGTGCGGGTTCACCAACGCCATTAATACTTTCCTCAAACTGAAACGCAACATCCGACGGGTTTTCCTTGACTGCTTCACAAATACAAAAACAGAAAGGAGAGTTCTGTAAATAGCAGTTTTTCATTCAGATTACATACATTCTAGAAGGAAATGCAACTCAAGGGGTAACTCATGCATTCATTAAGAACTCACCTTCTTTTTTGACATATTTCTTGTCCAAAACAAACTCTTTTTTCCCCGAATTGGATCCTGGCCTCTCCAGATGTTTGTTAACATCCGATGACTTTCCCAGTAACGAATCCATGATTGACTTGGCAGGCTTGTTTTCTTCCTCATCAGCAGCTTTCTTCTTCACCTTCGGGGCTTCATCGTCAAAACCGAGGCCTGGAATGGGTTATATTAGTAATCAAATTATTCCCCACACAGCATCATCAACATTACGCTTTTAATCAAACTGTGGCATGAATGATTCATCAATGGTGACAGCGATGACTTCAAAGGGGCTGTATACTTAAGGTTTTGTCCCAAATAAATTTTTGATTATTTATAATAAAGTGACAAAACCCATTTTCACAGGGTGATTAGTTAAGAGGTTAAACTAGATTATAAGAATGAATGAAATGGTCCATGGACCATGTGCTCACCTGGGTGAACGTACCAGAAAAACAAATGACAAATGTTAAATCTGATTCTTGACGGAACGGTGGCCAGTCGCAATGAGAGCGAGCTTACTCCTCGCATAAACGCTTATATACTATGTTACGTAACTAAACTGGTCACAAGATGTGTTTCTACAATGTCGCGCACATGACTTTTTACATCATTGCTCTTACGATGTTGGCATGTGACTCTGGGCAAAATACCGAACTACTACTTTTCTACGGTGGCCTGGAAGGGCGCATTAACACTCCCCCCCCATGACAAACCTGGGCGTTTGGTCACGACAAGAGAGACGACACAACTTCGTGATGGGCCGGATGTACTGCTTACCATCAACTAGGACTTGGACAGTTCTTACATGGTCATCTGGTCCACATCTAGTCCTCTGGTTGCATCATCCGCTGAGTTCATCTTGCCGGGTACATGTAACCATTGCTTGGGTGAAGTCGCTTGGTGGATTGCTGACACGCGGTTCGCCACAAATGGTTTATATCGTTTCGACTGTCCTTTTACCCAATAAATGACATCTTCACTATCCGTCCAGAAGAAATGGGCCGCAAGTTCCAACTCCAGTACTTTTGCTACGACTCTTGCTAATCGAACGCCCATAACTGCAGCCATAAGTTCAAGACGTGGGATGCTTATGACTCGGAGAGGGGTCACTCGGGCCTTTGCAGCTACCAGACTGACGTGGACGCTTCCGTCTTGGAACAAGTAACGGATGTATGAAGACGCAGCATAGGCTTCCCGAGAGGCATCTACAAAATTGTGGATAGTTATCTCTGCTACATCCTCAATTGGTCTTGATCGTGTACATCTCGGAATTCTCAACTCCTGCAGCAGACTTAACTGTTTCATCCATCGATCTGTCAGATCTTGGGCTTCCGGTGTTAAAGGGTCATCCCAGTCGCATCCTCCCAGCCATGCCCATTGTAAGGCTATCTTTCCTTGGATGACTAGAGGGGCTAGAAAATGCAACGGGTCAAAAATCATTGCAACTCTTCTTAGTAGCTGTCTCTTGGTGGTGACTTCGGTTTCCTTAATACCGATGTTGAATGTGAGGACGTCCGATCCGGCATCCCACCAGATTCCTAATGTCTTTAGATTTGGTAATTCAGATTCTTGAATCTTGACTCCACTGGCTCTATCTTCTTCAGGAATCCCTTCCAATACCTTGATGCGGTTACTGCACCACAGTCGGACATCGTATCCAGCAGGCTTCAGGACTATCTGTATCTCTTCTCTGATACGGAGTGCAGCATCAATGGTTTCTAGGCTGTCAATGACATCATCCATATAAATAGATGAAAGTATAACCTCAGCAGCTTCCGGATATTGCGTCATCATTTCTTCAGCTTGCTGTCGAAGAATGTACATCGCCAGGAAAGGTGAGGCTCTATCCCCAAAGACTAAACTCACGGCTTCGTATGTGTTGGTCGGACTGGTTGAATCTAGATCTCTCCAGAGCAGCCTATGATACCGCCGGTCAACAGGATCCAAAACAACCTGGTTGAACATCTCCCGAATGTCTCCTACCAATGCGATGGGTTTCCTGCGGAATCGGATCAGGATCTCCACGATGTTCCTTTGTAGGTTGGGTCCCGGGAGCATCTCATCGTTCAGGCTGACTCCTTGGTATCTGGCAGCAGCATCATAAACAATTCTGACCTTTGTCGTCTCTCTGGTTTCCTTTATGACCGCAAAGTGTGGAAGATACCACCCTTTCTCGGTGGCCTTTTCAGGTGAAAGCTGGGTGATGTATCCCTTCTCCACTAGGGCATTAAAGGCTTGGCAATAGGCTTCAGCAACCGCTGGTTTCTTCTTAAGGGACTTTTCCAAGCTTCTCAAACGCCGCTCAGCTGCTTCACGATTGTCTGGCAATTCTGGCTTGTCTTTTCTCCACGGTATGGCGACTTGATACCGCTCTCCTGTAAACTGCCTGGACTTAGATGCTTTTCCGAGGGCTAACTGCTCATCTGGCGTTAAAGATGGACTTGACTCTGGCTGTAAAATATCCATGTTCCACAACCTTCTGAAATCTTCCTCGATTCCATTGTTCACGGGCTGCGGCCTCCCAATGGTGAAGTGGCTATGTACCTGGTCCGTGGCTTCTTCCAATATTCCGATGCAGGTCCAACCAAGTGGAGTCTTCCTGGCAATGGGTGTTCCTGGCTTTCCAACACGCTCTTCCAAAGAAAGCAACAGCTCAGGGTGATCTGCACCAATAAGTAAGTCCACAGACTTTTGACCTGGCAATTGAGGGAAATCAAGATCCTTCAGATGATCGAAACACTCCTTCTGGTGATTCCAGTTCGGGAAAGTGACCTCTGAGCAGAGATTTTCCAATGTCCTAGCACCTATTCTTCTACGGAGTTCGCCATCCACGCTTTCTATGTCGAATGCTACTAATCCGCTATGGAGTTGACAAGAATCAACCAAGGTGGAAATCTTCAGTGGCGCGTTGCGTACGGCCAGTCCCAAGGCTTCAGCTATTTCTTGCCGTAGGTAGGACGAGTCGGAACCATCATCTAGAAAAGCATTGATCAACCTTTTCTTACCATCGCTGCCAATGATCTTGACTGGTACCAAACGAAGTGCCACTTTCGATACGATCACTTGACCTTCTTCCGTCACTCCAAAGGCAGTGTTCGCTGTTTCACTCTTCTTGTCTGCGGAATGAAGGTGGCGATGATGGGTCTTGGTACATCCATTGACTCCACATGTCCTTCCGCGTTGACAGGATCGCCCTTGGTGTCCGGAACTTAAGCAGCGGTAGCAAAGCAGGTTCTCCTTCGCAATCTGCCATCTCTTGTTGACATCAGCTGCAATCCATTGTTCACATTTGACTATGAAATGCTTGGCCTTGCAGAGTGGACAGTTGTTCCCATTCTCGACTTTGGATGGGTTGGAATTACCCGGGGAAGTTGACTTCTGCCCCTCAACGCTTTTCTTTGGTGGGGTTGATTTCCCAGGTGTGAGCTTCTCCGGTGGCTTGTCCTGACTCTTCGGCTTCTCACCTTCTGTAGAGGCATGATATGATCCGGACTTTTGCTTGTTCTTATCTTTGCCAGATTTCTGGGGCGTAGTCTTGTCTTTACCAGGCTTCTTGGGATGCTTCATCTCGGACATCTCGATACGTAAGCAAACTTGGGTATTCAGCCATTCAGCAAAGGCAGCTAAACCATCCGGAGCGTCTGGCCGCTTTAAGTTGCGATACTGGACAAGAAGCTCCTCCGGAACTTTCCGCTGTGCGACTGTGTACATAGCCGAGGAACCAGTTAGCTCTTTCTTCTGTCCTTGAGTATTCAACTTGGCCACAAGGTCGCAGAGATGATTAGCAAGGTCTTCCAAAGCGTCCAAATCTTCGATCTTCACATTCGGAGTCAACAATAACGCATCAATGTAATGTTGAAGTAGGCGACTCTCACCTCCGTATCTCTGGTCAAGCTTGTAAACAGCCAACTCGAACTGTTCGTCTGTGTATCCTAGATGCTCTACTAATTTGGCAGGCCTTCCTATTAATGCTTTCTTCAGCTGGACCATTTTGTGCCGAACAGGAATAGCAGCTGTTTCGATGAAAACTCTAAACTGTTCACGCCAATCAGGGTATTGGTCTTTCGTCCCATCAAATTTAGGAAGTTTCGGCTTGGCCATTCCTTGATAGAACCTCTGTATCTGTTTAAACTCCGATTCATCCTCATCTGAAGGGGTCTTTTTCTTCACGGCTGGAGTGGAAGCATCCCTGGGTGCAATCATACGTCCTGGCGTGAAAGAATCTACAATTCTTCGTAATGGATGGTCTCTTTCAGATCCGCTCAGACTCACTTCATCTACTTCGGGTTCCGGTCGTCGAGGCTTGATGATGATACTCGGCTCAAAAGACTTTCGGCGGGGGCTATCTTCATCTTCCGCCTGAGGTTCCTTTGCCGGCGGGTCGACCTGGGTAGATCGCTCAGCTTTAGGGACATTTTGCTCCCACAGGGTCGCTTCTAGCTGGGCTCGGGTAGCTTTATCTTGGGCTCGTTTAATCTCCAAGTTCTGTTGGGCTAGCTGTACTTTTCGTTCCTCTTCTACTCTTTCTTTCTCTTGACTAACCTTTAATTGTGCCACTTCAGCTTTAATCTTTGCTTCTTGTAATCTGATTGACTGTTGTGACGTCTCGCTGCACCAGCTGGCTTGACTCCCAGCAGTGTTTCCGCCAGAGGGGGGGATGGGGGGGATGAATCCCCTCCTCAAAAATTTCAAGGAGGGGATATCCCCCCCTCAAGTTTGCAGACTAACCTTTTTCAAATATCACTATTTTCACTTCAGCAGTGTTTATCTTTAATTTCTTACATTTCAAATGCAATTTTCATGCAGAAGGAAGACTAATTTTGCATTTTGGAGTGTAAAAAATGACTCTGGAGGCCATTTTTAACAAAAAAAACCCCAAAAAAAATTTTGAAAAAAAAATTTTTTTTTCGAAATTTTTTTTTTTTTTCGAAATTTTTTTTCCTCCCCCCCTCCTTGACAATCCTGGCGGAAACCCTGCCCAGCTTCTTCAAAATCCTCGTTCTCTTCTTCTATTGTTGGTGAGAAGACTGGGTTAGGACGTATACCAATGGGTGGTGTCACCGGCTGACTAACCTCCGAAGGGGCCTCTTCTTTGCGTCCCTCGAGGTGCTCTCCTAACATATCCTCAACTTTTTCGATCTCCCTGGTGAGGCTATGACTCCATTGCACTAAACCGACCATTTCTTCTTGGTCTGTCATCACTGCTAACATAGACTGAACTACTTTTCTCAAACGCTTACTTCTAGACTGCATCCTCTCTAAATTTTTCTTCATCCTGGTACGACTGCCACGGCCAGCTATCATCTGGATAATCTCCTCTCCTAACCGCAATACATCAGCTTGTAGTTCCAACTTCTCGGCTACCAGAAGGGCGAAGTCGGGGTCGCCATCGACGTCCAGCTGCCCCCCGTAGACGTAGTCGGCAAACTTGACTGGAGGCCTTCGGGTTCGAGTCGACTTTCTCGTCGGAGGTTGCGCCATCTCGTGCAATGAAAACAAATTAAAAATCGGATTAAGATTAAACTACCTCCGATGTCGTATAAATCTGTCAATTCGTTGAACTCGGCGGAGATGATGATAAATCAGGATGACAATCCGGCTCGAAGGACCATGTTTACACGCAAGTGGTGTGTCTATATACGACTATCAACTATAGCTAGTTGACTGACCACTAAGCTACGGTAAGGCTTCGAGGAGGAAGGAGCTATAATAATCTTCTACTTCTATGGCTATACGATACGATTCTTGACGAACGGTTTAAACCTTCCTCAAGCCTGTCAGCTTATTCAAACTTGCCGCCATATCTTCGGGTTGATCACGTGACGACAACATGCGATGGCAGGTGACGACCAGGCATAACATCAAACGTTGTTGGAATAATTCGGAAAAACAACCTTACTAATGACTTCCCGCTGTTGACTTTTCCCTCTTTCTCATACTAGTGGCAGCTGCATAACGAATCTTCTACGGCTTCGGGAAGTAATCTGTGCGTTGAAACGGTCGTTGATGTTGACACCACGGAGCGTTCGACGATCCAAAATCACGGAACTTCTGGTGATCTCGATTCTTGACGGAACGGTGGCCAGTCGCAATGAGAGCGAGCTTACTCCTCGCATAAACGCTTATATACTATGTTACATAACTAAACTGGTCACAAGATGTGTTTCTACAATGTCGCGCACATGACTTTTTACATCATTGCTCTTACGATGTTGGCATGTGACTCTGGGCAAAATACCGAACTACTACTTTTCTACGGTGGCCTGGAAGGGCGCATTAACAAGGGTGTCAGCAATAATCAAGTGGAATATTTTGCCCAGCCAGCTACTCTCATGCCTGAATAATCCTCTACCATAAGGAAGTCTGAGATGACTGTCTGAGAGTGTGGTGGCCGTGTTCTGATTTTGGCTTTCAAATGCCGTTTTCTGCTCTTAATCAGGGAATAATATTCAAAGGAATATCGCAGATGCAAACTTTAATTAACAAAGGACAGGTTCGATGTGTTTTTTCTGTGTGACTTGACTTAAATTACAGTGAAATCTGGAGTTTAAAAATCAGACCTGTCATTTTGGGAGAGCGAGTGTCCTCACCTTCTCTACATATACTTATGGTGTGTATCAAAAAAAACCTCCAACACACCGTGATCTGATCACAACAAAACTCACTCACATGCCAGTCAGTCAGTACAGTGGCAGTGCATGTACATCAATGTACACTACAGAGAAATCTGTACATTTCCCATTGATGAGATGAGGACTGTCAAATCATTCGGTTTTCGAATAAATTGCCATGGCAGACCCTAAGTTAGGCTGTCAGGCAAATACATACACTGTTCATCTTTGCTTAGGTTACAAGAGTTTGCTGAAAATACGATCAAGTTTGATATGAAAAACAGATTTAGGAAAATATTTGGCAAGCAGACCAAACGTCCGCCATTATTCTTCAACACATTCCGATAGATTGGCCTACAGACCAAATATTTACGATTTCTTGGCAAATTTTTAGCAAATATTTCTTCACTAGGCCTATACTTAAGAAAAATATAATAACAAATATCACATGTTTCGGTTCTATTTACGAAAAGATTAGTAGAACAGTAAGTTATGAATAAGTTGAATATGACCTGTAGCTTAATCTAGGCAATCAACGAATAGGTCAAGGTCGTTCACATGGCAACCACTACACATTGCCAAGTCCAGAAAGTGTCCTCTTGCATGTCTTGTCAATATTTTTTGGGTGTTCAAAGCAATATTCTACGAACATGACGAATGAAGGAGGCGAAGTCATTGATATGGAGAGTCCACATATATTTGTAGAACGGACTTTGGCGATTATCAAGCCAGATGCTGTACACAGATCTGAGGAAATAGAAGACATAATTTTGAGATCTGGCTTCACTATTTTGCAGGTGCGGTGGGCATCCTATGCATTTATGCATGCAAATGTTTGTATTCACAGTGCATGCAGTGTGTAGCCTACCAGTAGTCATGGTAGTCCATTCAGCGTGTTCAGTGTGGTACTGTTCTATTCAGTGGTGTAGGTAACCATGTGTAGGAGCTTTTGCCAGTGCCAATGGCATGAAAGCGAGAGCAATTGATCGATTGATGATGCTAATAGGTAGGCCTAATGCAGAACCAACCAACCGGCCGGCCGGCGTACCGTACGCGTAGGCCTAACGTTATCGGCGTGGCCACCAAATAAACATAAAGCAGGAGGGGCTGCCGCTGCTGCTGGGGAACAACTCAGAGTCAGTTTTAACACAAAAGTGCATGCGCTGCGACATTGAAAACGTCATTGACGTTGCGCATCCGACCATCGTTCGTGACGTTACGTGCGATGCATCATTTGGTCTGTTGTTTATGCTAAAATAGTCAATTTCATTGAAGAAATTCAACATGTTCCCACTTGAATTTTCGTTTGAAAACATTCAGATACATTGAGTCAGTCCTATACTTGATGATAAACATGTAAAATTCGAAATTCAATTGACTACTTCGGGTGTGATAGGGCTAGAAGTAGGGTGTAGTTTCAGAATTATTAAATGGCAAATAACGTTGGCTTGACTTTCGACGTCATAGTTTTAACTGAGTTGTTCGTCAGCGCCACGTCACGGATTAGTTGCGCCAGTTCCTCAATATCAAAGACCATCATCGTGACGATGGACGCATGTTTTCTTTTTTGCAGAAGCGAAGAGTGCACCTAACTCCAGAACAGGCCAGTGATTTTTATGCGGAGCATTTTGGCAAACTATTTTTTCCAAGCTTGGTGGCCTATATGAGCAGTGGACCAATTATATCATTAGTGATATCAAAAGAAAAAGCCATCACGTACTGGAGAGAACTAATTGGACCAACCAATACACTAAAAGCAAGGCAAACACATCCAGACTGGTAAGTTAGTTCTAAACTAGCTGAAAATATCCATATCTGAACTAGAAATACTTGTTACAATCATAATAAAATATGCTGAATTAATGTGCCAGTTGATGATAGTTATGGTGACTTCACATTGCACTAATTAGCTCATCGTTGAATGTATTCCTCCCTTCCAGCCTCCGAGCAATCTATGGTACAGATGACCAGCGAAATGCCCTCCATGGCAGTGACTCTCACAACAGTGCAGATCGAGAAATCCGATTCTTCTTTCCAGAGAGTAAGCACTTTTCAATGTTTTTCTCTGTCTGAGAATAGAAAAACCAAGCTACATCCACTGAATGATGAGGAGGGTTGCCAAAGATATGAACCTTTATGATTAAGTATTGGTCAAACCCTCAAAGGTCTGAAAAATCCTTGTCTGTTGGTATATTAGACATCATGAATGCAGTACGCTTATGTTCCATTCAGGTATAGTTGAGCCAATTCCAACCGGCCAGGCTGCCAGGGATTACCTCTCAAAGGCTGTCAATCCAACTCTCCTCAAAGGCCTTACAGAACTCTGCAAACAGAAGCCATCAGAGCCAGTGGTAAGTCGTCCTGAAAGCTCTTCAATATTGTGACCAATGAGATTTGCAGTGCAGTGGGAGTCACTCACAACCAATATCGTTTTATCAGTCCACCTTGATATTTTGATCTTTATTTTTTTGCACTCAGTGTGCTGTGTGGTTTCCCAGTGGATCATCCTGGCTGAATTTAGGCCTTTGTATATTTCTTTTCTTTTCAGACTTGGCTGGCAGATTGGTTACTGGAGAACAACCCAAACAAACCAAAAGTTAGAGGACAGCCTTTCGTGGAGGAACCCCTGTAATCAGTTTCCGTAGAGACTTATTACATTTTTTGACCAAAAACTCAAAATAAAGTAAGAAGCAGTTATATCCAGGTGACAACAATTATTGGATTTCATTCTTTGCTAATTCATACCTGAAACTGTTGCAAACATTTAGACTGATTGCAATCAGAAAATGGAAAGAAAACGACAGTGACTACGCCTCCTCATTGCACTTATCACTGGAGAGACAAGAAGCTATTGAAGGAGGGTTAAGTTTGATGCAGGTTCTTAATGTCCATTTTGACACCTCTAAAGTGCTCATAAATGTGTGCATCCATGTATTTCATGAGTACCGGTATTCATGCAACCTGCATGCAAGCCAAGAGGGATTGAGATGACTGTGAGTTCCAATTTAAATTGAGATCACTCCTGTCTCTCTCAGGTCAGTTTCTTTTACGATTGATAACAGGAAATTCCCTCCAACACACCACAACTTAGATTCACCAAAAATCCCTGGCTCCTGTCTGGAAGTGGAATGTCTCTTAAGAATGTCGAGCTGATTTGTGTATGTGTCCTGTAAATAGGTACAATGTAAAATATTAAAAGTACGTTTACATACACGTATACTATGTATTATCTTTATCATAAATACACAAAAATAAAATGTGGATTTATTGTATACTTGGCTACAGTCCTTCACTTTCTCACGCATTGGATTATCCAGGGTGGTTTGGCCTTTAAAGCAAGGTTTGAACTCTAAATGTGTCTCCTGCAAACATGTTAAGTAACTGTACTGGAAACAAATCAAGTGTGAGGCGGTCCAAGAAAACACGTCGGATGTCACATTTGAGGAAAGGGTTAATCGCCTTGCTGCATCCCCACATTTCAATAGCCGAAATGTACTACGTAACAGGTAAACAGTAGCAGATCAACGCACAGGCAATCTGACAACCCTTGTTGATCATTCAGCGACTTCCGACAGGTTTTCCAAGACCGCCACACAAGTATCTCTGTACATGTATTTAAAAGACCAAGGACAAGTATTCTCCTGGCACAATCATTTATTCATAATCATCAAGACCCAACTGACAACTGCCATAAACCAACATCTCCCATCAATCACAGCCTTTGCTTAACAAGTAAACAAAGCCGTATTCAGAACACCTCACTGAATCTTTAATATAAAGATTTGTACATCAACTTCACAGATGAAATGCACATCTGACACAACAGAATCATTAATTCTCCAAATCTTACTGAAAATCAAATAAAATTTTGTTGTAAATTACATAAGATCCCAGGTGAAATCAAAACTAAGAGGGCAATTCAAAGTGATCATTTCATTTCAACCTAAAATGAAGACTACTTCACATTAAAACACCGGAAAAAGATAATATTGATTCAAGATGCATCGCAAATCTAGTTGCATGAACTAATGGTCTGTGCAAAGATGTCTACTGCAGCAACAGTTTCCTAATAAGGTGATAAAACCCCTTGTTTTGTTGTCGTCAACTGCCTCTGTTTCTTGATTTTCTGACACAGGATTTATCCCTGATATAACCATACTCAACTTCACAAAAACATGCAAGCCAATACTGCTAGAAAACAGAAATGTAAAGACCCCATAGCTTTTCTTGACCATTATGTAACTTGTAAGTAGAACAGTCCGGGAAGAATCCTTAAAAGAAACGTTTCCGATTTCGGACTCGCACCGCTTCTGAATTCGCATGCTACTAACACCTGAAATCAAAAGTGGGATATGAGAAAGTTGTTGCATCTGTGAGCAGTTTTTGGTTTTCCAGTGACTGTCAACCACATCTACAGTTTCCAGTGTTTCCACTAATTTTCAGAATTCGGAAATGTTTCTTTTAAAGGACCTTTCCCGAACTGAGAATTGACTGCATTTTAATGCAAGCCAACCAGTTACATAGTATATGATCCAACTTCATCTGTGTGAGTAGATATCTCCAAATTATAATACAGTTCTAATTCAGCTGAGCTGAACTTGCATAATACCTTTCACCCAAAAGAAGCCACAGCCTTACCCCATGCTCAGTTAGTGGGTGGTGAAGTGGACACATCCATGCCCACCACCAATGAGGTCACAGGTTTGTTCCCAGGGCCCATATTCATAAAACTACTTAAGTCTAAGTGTGACACTTACCCTTTGTTCAACACAAAAGGTAACTATCACACTTTGACTTTACCCTTTCGTTACGTGGGACCCAGTCACCAGGTCATCCAAACCCCCACAAAATTTCCGTGGGACCCGGTCACCGGGTCCTGTATAATGGAAGGTTTAAGTTAGAACAGAGTTTTGTTAAAACAGTTTACGGATAAAACAGTTTTGAAAATATGGGCTCCGTAAGCTGGTGACCATACATGCCAGTAACGAAAGGGTTAAGTATGTTTATGAATATGGACCCTGGTCATGCCAGTGGCTATGTGGTTGAGAGGACATCTCTCCTCGACATTGTAGGTTTTCTCCTACATTACACAAATATTGCCCAGTACTATTTGATGAGTACATGTAGCTATAACACTCCAAACTGGCACTTGCACAGTTGGAATAATATTCAAAGATTACTAACAATATTCTTTGGGTAATTCTTAGTTGTGCATGGAGAATGTGTCAACTTAATGGGAAACAATTAGAAAGAGTATCCTTCATAACATATATCTTGGTCAAATTCTCACATTCTTTAAATAACCAGTGGAAGAATGCATTTGTTTATGCTTGGTAGTGCAATGAACCCTCCCACTGTGGACACCTCTGCCAGGAGGACACCTCTATACTAAGAACAGCATTTTGTCAATCTCAAAGGGTTGTGTGATGAGGGGTTCTACTGCACAAAGTAATGCAGGCCCACAAATACCCCTCAATAACATTAAAGCGGGCCGCACACGAATGCAATTTTGCCTCCAACTATGGAGATTTTTGCCTCCTACGTGCAAGTGTCATCGTGTGCGGTGGTTGGAGGCAGAGGGGGAGACGGATATTTTTGTCTCCAACGCAAACCAAACATGACGAAATTACGTCACACTGCAGCTACCGGAGTCAAATTTGCAATCGTGTGCGGCGGCTGACGCACCGTGTGCGGTGACAGGATACTGAGACAAAAACTCCTGTGGAGGCAACGTCGGAGACAAAATTGCAATCGTGTGCGGCAGGCTTAACAAAGTGCATTTTATAATGGATAGAGCACATTTGTATAGCAGGGTACATGTATTGTTATTGCTTGAATAAGATGCTACATATACTAAGACTTGGAAGCAGTAGGTCTTCACAGATCTTTACAGATGAATGAGGTAGGCAATTCCTAGAACAAAACAAACTCAGTGGAACCAGCCGAGAATTCTAAGGTAACTAGGAGTTGCGTGTACTACGAATTGGACAATGGATACATTACAAACGTGTTCAAATGAGTATTACTATAATTTAGAAATGTGGGGCACATGATTTCAATGCCTCACTTAGAAGCAATTTTACTGCCTCTGTCCAAGGTATGGTGCCAGACAAAATGCCACAGCTGCATGGAATAAGCTCCACAAACATGCACTGCGAAGAACCAGACAGAACCTGAAGTGCCAGTGTGAAACCACTCTACAAGTTTTTCCATGCGGTGTACCAGTAAGAACCACATGATCCACAACATAAGGTGGAGCCAGGGGCATAGCTGGCGGAGGGGGGGGGGGCAAATGCTNCCCAGAGCAAACAGGAACAAAACATTTTTTTCTGCTAAAAGGTAATTTAAGTTTCCCTCTTCAAGCCAAGTTATTTTGGTGTCAGATGTGGAGAAAATGCATCTCAGAGGATGTAGATTTTCAATTTTTTTCTGGGGATGGAACCCCAGACCCCTTCTCACTTCGCTCTTCAGACTCAATCAATTTTGCCCCCCTAGGCCACAAAAGCTAGCTATACCCCTGGGAGCACAACAAAAGTCACAAAGGAGATCTACCAGTAGGCCTACAAGAGAGTGATAGAAAGTTACACCCCAGTATTCAAGGACTGACTGAAATTGCACGGAAATTGACTTGCAGAGCGAAAGAAGGGTAAAACAGTAAGTACATATGGTGCACTACACGGCTACATATTCGTTACTGTCTATGGACAGTTGTATCTGCAAATAAACTGACACAAAATAAAGATGTCGTAAAGTCATGATCTTAGCCATGAAAGGCATTGGGTAGCAGTGTAGTCAAGGATGATTTGGAGTCGCAGCTCAGCTAAGCCTTGAGATCATCCTAATGACTGCAGCACATTTTGTCACATCAAAACAACTCGAGTTCATGACTTAACAATGTACTTATTTGGTAACGGCATTGTTTGCAGATATAACCGTCAATAACTGTCTGCTTTGACAGGCAAAATAACTCACTCATTCAGTACTATACTAAGAGAGAGCACACTTGGACACTGGTATTCATAAAAGTTAGCAAATACTTTACTTACGATTTGCACAGCAATGACCAATGTAAATGTATTACAAAACATGAAGAAGAGCATTTGCTAGCTTTTATAAATATCAGCCAATGTGTTCCACAAGATGATTCTCTGAAGCAGCAAGTTTCAGTCAAGGCAAGTGATTACCGGGTAAAAGGAGGTTGTTCCAATAGATATTCCTTGAGCTGTTATTTTTAAAATCTTCTCAACACGCCATATGTGTTGGCAAACAAGAAATCTGCTTCAGATTCCAATACAGCAGCCAATGGGCTGAGTGAGTCGACAGTCGTGCGGGGCGCTTCCACCTCAAATGTACATCAAATGTACAGGCAATGTATTACTGCAGCCTACTTAGGCCAAAATACACTTCTGCCCACAACCAAATCATATTGACGTAGTAAAATATAGCCAGCCTCATGACAATTTATAACAAAGGAAAACAACTTCTAGGAGAGCAAATTAATTACGGTAAATGCATAACAATTAGCACTTGTCAAGGAATTATGGAGCTTTCGCGCAGATAAACTCCATGAAAATCTAAGAAGGCATATTAAAATTCCATTGTATGGCTAAAATTACCCCGGTAATCATTTATGTCTTCAATAGATTCCCATCAAATACCAATAAAGAGAAATACATCACGGAAGAAAGCAGTCTGCTCATCTATGGTACTGAACAAGTTAATGAAGAATTTCATTTTCCTCATCACGTGATAAAATGACATCATGATTACCTGAATCTACTTTGTACACATAAAACAGCTTTTATACAATATTATCTTACTACAAAACTCGTGTTCTTTTTACAAGGAATAGTAATAAATAACATGTACATGTACATATTTTTTTGAAAATATTTTCGTAGCAGATTTATCGATAAATAGGGATCTGTACAAAATTTTGCACACCTCTCATGCTTTTGTTTGCATCAGTGATCACCCCACGCACACCAGCCATGAAAGACAATAAATTGAGTAAATTACCAGTGTAAAAACCACTTTTCTTTAAAGCTACACTGTATTGAATTCAGAAAGTGCTTATGATCTCCGACAGTAGTGTAGTGTAAAATGTACTCGATCTGATTACATAAGAGCTGTGCCTGCAGTTTTTTCAAAGTGTGCTGAAAATTAGGTCTTTATTCTTTGAAGTACCTGTCGGGGAAGCATTTGGGGACCTTCCCGAGGCTATGAGACTTCTACCTGCACTCTCCAAACACTTTGAAAATACCGTAAAATTCAATACAGTGGGCTTTAAGCCCCTTCCACACTGTATGACTTGATGCGACACGACTCATTACAACGCTATCATAGGATGATCGAGTTGTGTCAAGGTATGTGAAAGGTTCACGATGCAACCCAGGAGTTACGCGCTGTAGCCAATCAGAATCATTCATTTTATTACATGATTTGAAGGAATTCTGCTTGGATGACGTNTGAAGTCTGATTGGACCGAAATCTGCCACAGACATAGAGGGTACCTAGATACATCATCACACCAAATTTGAACAATCCACGACAAATAGCCACGAAACGTGCCACCTGACGACGAAATTTCGAACTTTGACCTCTGTGACCTTGAAAATTACGTCAAATCAAAAACCCGGGTGATATGTCGTGTATCCTTATAAGATGTACCTACGATAAAAATTTGGTGATGATCCGATCAACGGTTAAGGCGAAACTGCACTTTAAAGGTTTTTGGTTTATCCCCCCTGGTGGCCAAGCCAGGAATCAGATCGGACCGAAACTTGGTGTCATAGGTCATCTGACCCAGGGGTATATATGTACCAAGTTTCAGATCAATAGCCCCAGCGGTTACGAAACGTGCCCTGCTAACAGACTACGACGGACGACGACGGACGACGACGGACGACGACGGACGACGGACACCGCGTGACGACTATAGCTCACAGGTGAGCTAAAAATATGGTCAAATACGGTGGGTAGGCAGGTGTGATTTAGCAAGGAACTCTGTCAGTTTATCAGATAGAGACAAAGGGCCGATTTCACAAAGGGTGTTTAGCTAAATCAGCGTTTTAATTCATAGTTATAGAGGCCTAGAAAAGCATTGTTTTGCTGCCTGTACGGTGCTTGATCGGCGGCGTTTACCTGCAGGATACTCACACACGGCTAACATTCCTGCGTTTATGTCCAGGAGGACAAAAGAATATTGAATGCTCAAGAGCTCTTGTTTGGAGTCATTCAACTCTTTTCTTTTGTCCTCCTGGACATAAACGCAGGAACGTTAGCCGCTTGTGATTATCCTGCAGGTAAACGGCGCCGATCAAGCACCGTACAGGCAGCAAAACAATGCTTTTCTAGGCCTTTTAAACCTGAATAACTATGAATTAAAATGCTGATTTTGCTAAACACCCTTTGTGAAATCGGCCCAAAGTCATTGACAGTGCTGTCAAGTAACAAAGACACCAGCCAGGACCAAAAATGGGAAATATAAAGGTACATATCTTGAAAGATATTATCAGTGTTTCTGCCAGAGGGTGCTAGGATACGAAATCTGTACCCTCAAAGTAGTCCAAAGGGGTCATTTTTTAAAACTGATGTTTTAAGTTCTGAAAATTCCGTACCCTCAAAAAAATTCCTGGTGGAAACTCTGATTGTTGTTTTCATATGCCTCAATCACAAAAAAACTGAATCAAGGCCTTCATGCATGCATAAAGAACAAAATCAGTGTACCGTATTCAACAATCAAAACCATTTCAGATTGAAAACGAACTCAACGAATATGGCCCACAATGAATAGAGGCCTTGCAAATGACGTCACAAGCCGCCATGCTGGGGGGGCACATGCTGCAGAGGCGCAGCGAAATGTCCCAATGACGTTACGTCAAACACTGGCGTCGCGCACTTCACGCAGGCCACGTCACGGTCAGTTCACACCTCTGCCCACTGTGTCCCTCAGCATGGCCGCCAGGATGACGTCATTGCAAGGCCTCTATAGTGAAACATTTATAATGGTAGTTTCAACAATGAGTGATTGGAATGTTATCGATACCATGGGCCTGCCGCCATGGGCCAAAAAAGAATTTCTAAACCAGTTAGAGAGGCAGTCATTTGGTGTCCGCAGTAAAATACAGTAGCAGCATCCATCTGTAAATGCATTTGAGAAATGGCACATCGTCTTGATGCATTCATCACATAGTTAGCTATATCCTGAGTCAGTGGTGATGGTGATGACTGTGTTGTCTGGACTGACTACTATGCCGATGATCTGTGCGATAATGGTCTGAGCTGTGATTGTAATGGGAATGGTGTGACTTGTACGATCTGTACACGTCACGTTCGGCCGGAGGACTCTCAAATTTAAACTGAAAACAAGAAAAGTAAGAACTACATGTAGCAGCTATGTGAAATTGGAGTAGGCAAAATGAGTTTCGGCCTTGGTGAAATGGCAGTACACTGGGACAACCCCGATTATTTCAACTTGGCATGACCCAACACCTCAATATTGTGCAAGAGTGATACCCGAATAACCGTCTTAATGTCTTTGTCAAAATTCAATGATTGGTCGGACCCAAAGTTGCCCTCATTTCATGAATTACACGAAGTTACAAACATGGGAAAAGGCTATCATCAGAGTGCAGAAGTAACAACAAGACGGCAATGCTCAGCACCACGGAGTATGTAGATACTGAAGACAGACGCCAAGGGTCAGCATTGAGTTGCACATCTCTTACATTTGATAGAACAATCTGCAAATTTTTAACACAACTCATCTACTTTGGAATAATCAATTCATTATGATTTACCTTTTCACTGGTCTCATTCCTCATGTTCTGTATCGTCTGGAAGATATTTTGTCGACCACCAAGTATACTGTCTGATTTACTGGCACCCGTCTTGTATTTTTTCACCTGAAATGAAAAAGCAACATGGAAGAAATGCACTTTGTCAATGAATGGCTGTCAGTGCTACTCAGTGGACTGAAAATTTACTTCCCTCAGTGCACACCTCCCTTAAGAGGACACCCCTCTTTTATAAGCCTGAGTGGATTTTTTTAAAGGAAGTGACATCTTACCTTTCCTCGATCCAGTTCGTCCTCGTAATCATCTGACCAGCCGCGTTTTGACTCTCGCTTGCGGTCCTGCTCCACTTCCTGATCAAGCTGGCTCTGGCCGCCATTCCAGGATGATACTGTGGACACAGAAGCACAGAAATTCGATTTCCGTTCATACAGAAATGGACAGGGCCGATTTATATCCACCTCTACTTCCTGGTAATCATGGCGTCAATTTGTATCAAAATTTAGCAAGATCTTAGGAGGGATGCCGGTGAAAATGTAAGAGGGGTGGGGTAAGGTAAACTGTCAAAATAACTTTACAAGTAGTGTCCTCCCTTTTTAGATGGCATAGGGAACACCGAGAAGATAGGCCCGAAGATTTATCCTACCTGAATTGCCGTAGCCTCGACTTGACGATTGCTTCTCCAGTTCTTCAGCAACACCAGACGACCTCGTGCCATCCCAGGTCGGCTTTGTTTTCACAGTATCATGCTGATCATGTCGTCTTTTGTAGCTGTCTTTGACGTGATGATCCCAATGTTGTACAGGAGCTGCAAGCGAAGACACACAAATGCATGATTTGCAGTAAACCAAGACTCGCCGGCTGTAGCTTCAATGACGCCCAAAACCCTCAGCAAACTGCCTTGGGTTTTGGATTTATTTTAAGTCCACCTGACCAGTCTTGGTTACACAACCAATGACTGATAGCAAAGTCTTAATTCTTAACCTTTCACTGCCTTACATGTAGGTGACGATCGTCGCCAGTCTGGCGACTGCCATCGGCGACCATCGTCGCCCTGTGCAGAAGGTATGTTCAGCATGTTCAGTTAGTTTGGCTATTCACAGATGGCGCTCCAATCGAAATTAGGGGAATTCCCCTGAGACTGCCGTAGGCGATCATTGACACCCTTTGCAGAAGGTATGTTCAGTTAGTTTGACTATTCACAGATGGCGCCCCAATCGAAATTACAGGAATCCCCTGAGACTGCCGTAGGCGACCATCGGCGCCCTATGCAGAAGGTATGTTTAGCTAGTTTGGCTATTCATAGACGGCGCCCCAATCGAAATTAGGGGATTTCCCTGAGAACGGAGAACCGGAAAGTCGGCAGTGTAGCATACAACTTATCTGGGAAACTCGGCAGTGAAACGGTTAAAGTAAAAGATGATGAAAAATGCATAGCTACATGTAAATGCATCACCACCACTGACAATACTCACCATCGTGTCTTGATTTTTCTTTCTCGTGTTGTTTGCCACTATCTTTAGACCGTGTTTCAGACCAGCTGTCAGTCTTTGCTTTTTTACTTTCAAACTTATGGTAGTCATCTTGGGAGGATCGTTTCCGAGACTTCTCAGCAGAGTAACTGTCGTCGCCTCTTTTCTTATGGCTAGGATATGCATCCGGAGACGAAAGTTTTTTATCATGATGGCGGTGATCTCCGTCGTCTTTCCGATAATACTTTTTATCATAGTCCCTATTTTTGTCATGATGCCTGTCGTCAGAATCTTTCCGATCGTAACAGCGATGTTCTGCATCACTCCGATCATAATAACGCTTGTCGTTATCACGATGCCTGTACCCATCAATTTTATCATAGTGTCTGTGATCCACATCATTTCTTTCATGCCAATTATCACTTTTATCATGTTTATCCCAATGCCTGCGAGCACTGTCCGTATTGAGCACATCATCCTCACTCTTACTCCGCTTATGTTTTTTCTTCTTTTTCTTGTGTTTTTTATACCCTGAATCGTAACTTTCCTCCAATTTTTCATATTTGACATCTGAAACCTCCTTCTTGTGTTTCTTGTTCTTTTTGTGTTTCTTTTTATGCTTTCCTTGCTCAGCTTCCTCTTCCAAAAGTTTTTGTTTTACAGTCCATTCATCAGATTGCATTGAATTTTCCAAGTCCTTTCCAGCATGACTTTTTAAATCTTTCAGATCAACGTCACCATTAGTTTTCTCAATTTTGGTATTTTTCTTGGAAATATGTACAGTAAACGTGTCTTTTTCTTCCTTTTCGTCTTTGTCTTTCCGTGCAAGAATCAAAGGTTTTAATTTTGGTTTTTCTGTCTCCTGCTTCGAATCTGATGCACTTTTAACCGCAGGGCCGTATTTTTTTCCACAATTTTGAGAAGTGCCATTTGGCCCAGGAGACAGATCGCCATTTTCTAATGTTACAACTTTATCAGGAACTGTGTATCCGGGTGCGATATGCGGCCCAAACTCTTGCGGTTTCACAGTGTCCTGCACTTTCCACTCACCAGATGTAGAATTCACACTACTTGCATTGCTCGATTCAGATCCCAGCGAGGGAGAAACCACGGAGTCTTTGTCCTGTACTATCATCGAAGTTGTTGCATTAAGTTTAGGAGTCGGAAAATTCGTTTTGACAGTAAGAGGTGTATCACTGATACTGCGCCGCAAAGCAGCCTTTGAGGGGTTTACTGAACTACCGTTTAGATTCAGACTATTGAGACAGGCACTTGTTTTGAGTTCTTCGCTGATATCTGTCACAGTAGACGTGGCAGGATCATCTGCTGAGTTCTTGACAGGAACATCAACGCTGATCTTTTCCTTTGGTGAGGCAGGAGTCGAATTTTCAGAAGCGTTTGATTCTGAAAACTGTTTATTGGATGACTTCTTCTTATCTTCCGGTTTCTTCGCCTGATTCACAACCCCTGACCGATTCTCCTGATCTGAATCCGATGATTCCTCTCCGTACGGCACAAGTCCAGGACCCTTCTTCACAACCCCATTCGTCAGCTTCTCGGACTTATTCTCCACGGCATATCCGAGGCCATTTTTCTTGATATGCATAACAATTCTTGGCTTCTGCGGTTCAGTTTGAGAAGTGGATGACTGCGGAGTCGAGTGCATGGGTCGGATACCAAATGATACCTTATCACGTTTGTTGAGAAGTGGGATGGTTGTGGGTGTATTTGGAGGTTTCTGAGGTCCTATCAGCTTAGTTGGACCTGTGACTGTAGCAGTGGGTTTCCTTGAGACTGGGGCACCAATATCATTGGATTTTGAGGCTAAAATAGACAATGGGGATATTTAGTACCAAGCTATAGGTGATGTGTCCTTAATACACCCACCTACAAAGAAAACTGCAATTAACAATCTTAAACACACTACACCTGTGCTGCAATAAGAAATTCCTTGAGTATGTGTATTTGGGTCCATCCATATCAAGATGAAAACCCATTACATACACTGGAAGTAAGACAATCTTTTCAGTCTGACTTACTGAAAGGCCCATTTGAATTAGACATGGCTGGATTCATTAAATTCTTAGGCAAACGTGGTCCATTTTCAGCAACTTTCTCAGGCATTTGACTGATTTGTGGCTTTCTGGGTAACATTCTGTGGTAGAACAGGAGGTATGCTTCAGAGTTGAACACACGGTTAGCACCAACTTGGGTCACCTGAAAAGAA
>NMRB01000085.1:457523-467933 GCA_002633025.1 Notospermus geniculatus
CTATTGAGACAGGCACTTGTTTTGAGTTCTTCGCTGATATCTGTCACAGTAGACGTGGCAGGATCATCTGCTGAGTTCTTGACAGGAACATCAACGCTGATCTTTTCCTTTGGTGAGGCAGGAGTCGAATTTTCAGAAGCGTTTGATTCTGAAAACTGTTTATTGGATGACTTCTTCTTATCTTCCGGTTTCTTCGCCTGATTCACAACCCCTGACCGATTCTCCTGATCTGAATCCGATGATTCCTCTCCGTACGGCACAAGTCCAGGACCCTTCTTCACAACCCCATTCGTCAGCTTCTCGGACTTATTCTCCACGGCATATCCGAGGCCATTTTTCTTGATATGCATAACAATTCTCGGCTTCTGCGGTTCAGTTTGAGAAGTGGATGACTGCGGAGTCGAGTGCATGGGTCGGATACCAAATGAGACCTTATCACGTTTGTTGAGAAGTGGGATGGTTGTGGGTGTATTTGGAGGTTTCTGAGGTCCTATCAGCTTGGTTGGACCTGTGACTGTAGCAGTGGGTTTCCTTGAGACTGGGGCACCAATATCATTGGATTTTGAGGCTGAAATAGACAATGGGGATATTTATACCAAGCTATAGGTGATGTGTCCTCAATACACCCACCTACAAAGAAAAGTGCAATTAACAACCTTAAACGCACTACACTACGGCCCGTATTCTAGAACCCTCCTTAATTTTAAGGTACACTTTAAGCTTTTGTATTATGCCCTGCAAATATTAGCTAAAGGTAAACTTTAGAGTTAAGGGAGGTTCTGGAATATGGCCCTCCATCTGTACTGAAATAAGAAATTCCTTGAATATGCGTATTTGGGTCTATCCATTTGAAGATCAAAACCCGTTACATACACCAGGGTTCCTGCAGCCTGTGGAGCACCAAATTTCAGACCTTTTTAAGACTTTTTAAGACCAAGTATCGGCAAAATTTCAGACCTATTTTCTTCTAAATGAAGCCCCCGAACATCCCTGGAAGGGTTTCCGCAAGGGAAGAATGACAGGGATCGACACGGCCAAGAAAGTGGGTAGGCTACTTGCACAGTGGGGGGAGTCTGGGGCCCTCCCCCAGAAAAATTTTGATTTTAAGAAGCCCGGAGATGCGATTTCCTGACATCTCCTGCCAATTTTTTACAACTGCCTTGATATGAAATTTAAGACCTTTTTAAGACCTTCCCACAGAAATTATCAAATTTAATACTTTTTAAGGCCTTGAAAATGGAAGTGCCAAATTTAAGACTTTTTAAGACTTTTTAAGACCTTGCAGGAACCCTGATACACAGTGAGATGATCTTTTCAGTTTGACTTACAGAAAGGCCCATTTGAATTAGACATGGCTGGATTCATTAAATTCTTAGGCAAACGTGGTCCATTTTCAGCAACTTTCTCAGGCATTTGACTGATTTGTGGCTTTCTGGGTAACATTCTGTGGTAGAACAGGAGGTATGCTTCAGAGTTGAACACACGGTTAGCACCAACTTGGGTCACCTGAAAAGAAAGTAGTTTAAAACAATATGTTATGGGTGCAATGATGTCATATTTTGTTTCATATTAACCAATACATTTATAGTGACGTCAGCAGCTCTGCGAATGTGAAATGGAAAATACATCAATAACTGCAAATACAATATACAAAACCCAGTTTAGCTTTTTCTGAATATACTGTGCATATAAAATGCGAGCCTGACAGCAAAACGAGTCGAATGCGCCAGGAAGAAGACCCCAGATGACACCAGAGAACAATTGCAGAAAGGGACATAGTCAAATTTCACAATGGCCAGACAATGCTGAAATAACAAATCGTTGGTTCAACTTGGGTCTTCTTCTGTGCGCATTCCGACTCATTTTGCTCTCACGAGTCACAAAGGATACTTACAGATGAGTCATTCATACAATGCCAGATCTGACTGGGGGACTTGACATAGCAGTAGTAATGTCCTGACGTGCATCCCACTCCTGAATGGACCAGTACACCATAAAGTTGATACATCACAGGTTCACCCTACAAAGCAAAATGATTGGAAAGAGATATCAGTGATTTCCAATAGGACACTCAATTCGTTTCGACTACCCACCTTGGATTTCCACAGCAATTTCGCACACTTGCATATTTGGGAAGCAAACCAAAACACGTCATTGATGTGACTGGGCAGGTGTTCTGAAACTGACAACCAGATTACTGCAAGTGCAGGATATCTTCATAGGAATCCAAGATGACGGGGACCTGTCGAAAAGATGAAGGGCCAGTGGAAGTCAACATCCAGATTGGTCCATCGTGTTCAGACTCCCTCAAAGCAAAATGAATGAAATACACCACCATCATGGCTTTTTGGGTATACATGTACTTACATGATTTGTACTCATATAAGGCCTAATATCAAGCTTGTCAGAGAAATGTATGTTTCGACTGATCTTGCCGCCGAAAGATTTATTGTAGTCGAACCGCTTGAGCTGGATGGTCAAGATGTTTGGTGGTCGATGAATCGTGAACCGCTTGGTGGCAGACACCTTGTGCTTGCACCTGAAAACGAGAAATAACAGTTTTATGCAATATGCAAAACAATCGAATTGACGATCCTTTGTGTTGCAAAACTCAAAGTGGATAGGTGCCTTCAGTTTTCCCCAAATGACCAGAATAACAGCTTAAGAACTGACCATGCTAATACAGCATCTTGAGTGGTATTCTATCTTAGATGCACATACCTTGGGCAATGATATGCATTGTCGCAATCCAATGTCTCTGGATGCACAAACTTTTCAAATGCCTTCTGAATATTTGGAACATTCTGGAAAACGAAATCACCAGGAAATGAGAATACATTCTGCCAATAGCAGACAAACTGCATTTCATGTACCGGTAGCTCACATGAAAGCAGAGCATTTTTCAAAGGTTACATATAAAACTCCTGCTAAACTGCAGCATATTGAAGTGTTAAGCATAACTCTTACCTTGATGTCTAAGCTTACATCCATACATGGGTCATACGTATTTGACTTCTCTTTACAACGTAAACAAGTGACTGAAAGACAGAGTGTGTCAATGCTTCAGTGAACAGTCTCAAGCTGTTTTACAAGAAAATACTACATGGAAATGTATTATTGAGTAGACAGTAATTGCCCTTAGTACAGCATGGATGTCGAGCAGAACACAGTAACCACATTTTGAAGGCAAAGGACAGCCTTGTTTGAAAGATGCATGTGGCCAGCAAAGTATGTATAACCTCACCTTGGCTCCTTAGAAATCCTCCAAAAACTCGATTGACGACAGTTGTTTCTTTACTGTACCGGTCCAATCTGCAAGAAATGAAATGAACAAATTGCAATCTTCTATTTAATTTAAATGCTTTCCAATTTCCGCACCATTTTGATGTTTAAACAAAGATCAATAAAGGCAATGAGAAGCACTCCCCTTTCTTTCAAGTCTAGGCAAGTTTAAATCTCTGTCAGAACTGGTAGCGCATTTCAATTTATCTAGGGTAAAGTCCATGAAATCCAAACAACTTACTTGTTGTATCCAACAAGAACGGCCTTCTGCATGGCATCAACAACATAACGCAGGAACTCATGGGCATCTTCTTGCCTGCCCCAATGCATGTGTTTAGCGATACAATTCAATTTTAACAGTATTGTTTGCGGTCTGATGGCATTTCCCGGTTTTTCAAAGCAACGTCTCATGTGTCGTTGCAGTTCACACATCATGCAGAATCCAGTCACTTTGCCTTGAAAGGAGAAAACATATGACGATGCTTAATAATAAGAATCTAAAATATGTCTTAGTCTTAATTAAAGTGGTGTGAGACCAGGGGCGGATCCACAATTTCTGAAAAGAGGGGGCGCACTCTGCTAGAAACATTGAAATCTGCGGTGAATTTCAATGATTTGTTCCAAATTTCAGAATTTCACGTCGATTTTACTGATTTGTTGGCCGGAAGGGGGCGTGTGCCGGGTGGGCCCCCCTTGGATGCGCGCCTGGAGACTATGGTCAGTATTCACTATTAAACTACATGTTGGGATGACCAGATTGGACCAACAAAATTGCTCGAAACCTGGGTACTGAAAGGGTTAAAAGGTAATCGAACAGACAAGAGTGTAGATGCTCAACAATGAAATGCTACCTACATTTTTGTGGGTGGTCATCAGTCATAAGGTAGTTGGCCAGGGGAGCAGTGTATGTAAGACACTGAAGAGTTGAATTAAGGAAACAAGTGTTGCCCATATTGTGAAGACCAGCCCCAACTTTGCGAACTGCCTTCCAATGCATGTCAACCTTGTTGGGGAACAAGACGACCTTTGGTGGTGGTATTCCATCATCAGGCACTTTTTCGATGTGTGCCGATGCTTCCCCATTCGTATTACCAGCTGAAAAACGAAGAAAAAGAAGATAGCGGGCTAATATTTCGACAAATATTGGGCACGACAGCAATCTTACGAGATAACAGGTTTTAGATGCAAACCATCAGCTCCAGTGGAGGTAGAACAAGAAGAGTACAAATCATATATCTGTCACTCACTGAATATTGCAAGGAATTTCCCATAGATGTTTCAAATGCATGATGCAGTACACTTACGGTTCATCTTCTTGGGTGTCTTGCCATCAAACAATTCTGATGGTGTTTTACTGGAGTTCAGCAAGACATATTTAGCTTTTATACTCTCTGGTTGAAATGAACAAGATTTCTGTGCCGGAACAAAGTCAATTTTCTGTAACAGCACTTTAGTTGAAGAGGCTGCCAGCTGCTGATCTAGGCTGTCCTTGCCACCTAACGAAGCTCGGAGAGATGCTTCAACAGGAGTGACCGTTTCAGATGAGCTAGCTGGCATATCAATGCATATTCTTAAACCTGGAAAAGAAGAAATATTGCAAAGCATAAAAATAAGTGACCCTTCTACAAGACGATCAATGAGATACAGAATCTTTTGTGCTGGCCCAGAATCCAGATAGATCAGTGATAGTGATGGGCAAGCAAAATAGGAAAATGCGCATAACACATACATAACATATGCCAAGATCGTGGTACCAGTATACGCATAATGGAGAAGGTAATGACAATGGCTGGAAACTGCCCATTCATTCATGTGTTCATGCAGATTTTACAATGAATGAAGGAAGGCATGGTCTAATGGGGGCAGCACTGATTTCCACCTTACCACCACGACGTATTGAATGAGCTGCTTGCTGCATGCAACGGTAGGCTACAGACTACCATGCATGCAGGGCAGTGACAGTGTGTGCGAATGTGACTGTAGTGTGTGTGTGTGTGAAGTCGGCCGTCCGTCGTCGCGCGACGAAAACACGTTGTTGATGGCGGACCGGCTTCCTTTCTTCAGCCATTTTTAACATTTCTTAAAAATCGTTTGTAACGAACGTCACAGTGATTTGTTCTATAGATCACTAGCTATTGTTAGAATGTATAAAAATTAGAAAACGTGAATAAAACAGACCAGAAATTTCAATAAATAGCAAGTCTCAAAATTCAGACTCGCCAAAGTCCGACATCCGGGCTTTTTTCATTTGATTTTGACCAATACGCATGCGTGGTGCTTTAAATGGTGGCTGGGGATTCACGAAACCGAAACGTACCTAGTTCTCGTCTCTTTTCGCATCGAAGAAGCAAATAAATTAAAAATTGCCATAATCAATGCTGCGAAATTAATCTACTTAATCTTTTTGTTCTCTTCATGATCCTATTTAACCTCAGCGTTATCTCTGTCACAAAACGTTCGAATCGGTGACTGCTTTGGTGCGCGGTTTTACGGTCGTTTCGTCACACGACTATTCGGTACATTGTTTGGTCGTTTCGTTACACGGGTTTGGTCGTTTCGTTACACGCTTTCACTATGTGCGCCTGGCTTTACAGTGGAAACAATCAGGCGCGAAAAATTTCGCATCGCACCGCGCCTGCACTGTGAACAAGGCTTTACTTTAATTCAAGAATTTTCTTATTACGGTACTTGCTTGTGTAAAACTTGATATTAAAGACCATGAACGGTAGACTATAGATACCGTGGCGTCGTTACAGTCTTTCGCCAAATCTCGCGTCGCTACCGTCCTTTGGCTGCCTTGCTCATTGCACGATTCAAATTAAAAGCAATAACTTCAACGAATCTTTCGTTATTTTTCATTCTGTTCCATTTCCCATTGGTTCCTCACTCAAATTCCTTCCCTACCCAGGCGCTCCCCAGTTTTTAGTCCCTCAGATCGCGCCCCGAATGTATACATGTATGCCGAACACGTGCTTCCCGCGGAATTCTGGCGCGCTGAACTACATTTGCGACTTCAGCATAAATTTCAATCTCGCAGAGATCATTACATAAAGTCCATTTCTCCCAAATCTCTGCTTGCATTCTTCAAAAGTTGGCTGTAAATCCAGGAAGAATGCTCTTTCCATTCATGGACCAAAATCCGTTTGCCAATGAATTTCTTTCCAGTAAACAGATCTTGAACCCGGGATCTTGAAATGACTGATCTTACTTCAGACCGCCGGCCTGCCTTTCGCATTATAATTCGGTAGCGAAAACGTACATCTACAAACGGGAATAGGCCTAAGGGCCGTCAACGGGAACCAGCTACCGCCGTTCTGTGTTTACGTTGCATGAAAAAAAAAAGGAGCAGTCTACATGGTCTAGTATCAAGTTTCATACAACAGGCAATAAGAAAAAATCATGAATTCAAGTTAGAAGGCATAGCGTGTAGCGAAACGACCAAACCTGTGTAACGAAACGACCAAACAATGTAACGAACTGACTGTAAGAAAAGGCCGTGTAACGAAACGACCAGATACCAGGTGCGCCATCTATCATTGACTTGTAGAAGCTGTGGCACATGTCGAAAGAGAAGCCACCAACATCTTCGCCCAGTTCTACCTCCGTTTCACGCCACAATACCAAAAATGCAATCAAGTAGACAAGTTGTGCGGTTTTTGACGCAACACAAATTGTGTAGAACTAGGTAAATCTGCCGTCTTTTCTTGGTTGTTAACAGATCATAGGCCTAGGCCTCCCCCTATCAATGTCTGATGTCAACACAGTCACACTCACAGGCAGGCGCAGGCTCACACAGTCAGCTCATGCACTGCATCTCTGCGGCATCGCCGCATTGATCATGTTGATTGCATGTGTAGTAGCCTAGGTAGGCTAGGCCTACTCATTTTTAGCATAAATGTAGGCCGAGGCCTGTCAGTCACATACACTGTACTGGCATCTAGGGCCTTCTCAAGCTGTAAAGTGCGTGGTATAGGCCTATTGCCCTGATCCTGAACCCGGCAGGCCTAATATCCATGCCTCCGGTGTCACAGGAAAAATTGTCACCTGGATTAAGTGGTCCACAGAACAGAAGTCATTGACATTGTTTTTATTGTCGCAATTAATCTGATATTCTACATACACAAATCATTTTCTTTATTTCAGCCTGCTTCAGAAGAAATTGACCCGTGCGGGACCTGTGATGATGAAGAAATATTATTCCAGTGATGCTATCCTTCCTCCTAATCATGAAGGAGTAGAAAAAAGTTATCCAGAAAACATTCAACGACTTGTTTCAGATATATCAAAATTAACTTTAATAGAAGTGTCAGACCTGAATGAACTCCTGAAGGTCAGTATTGGCATCAAATGAATGGAATAATATACAGGCGTAGAGACTATCTGTCAGCATGAATGAAATTAGGCCAGATAAAAAAAATACTTGTTTAGCGTCCGGGCACTTTAGTTTTTCAGGGTCGGGAGGGAGGTTTTTATTTTTTGTAGCTTTTAGCTGAAAAGACAGGTCAAAAACAAATTTAAAAAAAAATTTTAATTTTCAAATTTTAGAGTAGACAATTTTTAATGGAAAATGCATTACAAAAAAATTCAGGGGTCTTGGCATTTTTCAGGTCGGGAGGGGACGCTAAACAAGTATTTATTTTTATGTGGCCTTATGCAGAATACAACTTTTATTTGATCGTCATTTCCATTTGGTTTTATCTTTTAAACCATTTCTTTTTCAGAAAACTCTGAATATTCAAGACGCACCTATGATGGCCATGGGTGCTATGCCAGCTGCAGCACCTGCAGTAAGTAACTCGTAATATAGGCCAAGACAACTTACCTGCAATCTGGGATGTTCCAATTCCAAATCCAAAGGGCCTCAGTAGCAGCCAAAGGCTTGTTTTTCTTCATCACTATTTGTGTTGGAAAAGGGAGTAAATCCTCCAGAATCTCTGGAAGTTATTTTTAGTCCATGTCAATACATTTCAATTAATTTCTGTTTTAGGAGGAGGAGGAAGAAGTTGCCGCAACAAAAGAGAAGACATCTTTTACTGTAAAATTAGTCAAATATGATGATTCTAAGAAGATACAAATCATCAAAGAAATAAAGAATTTAGTATCTGGAATGAATTTAGTTCAGGTAAATAACATTGTCCTAAAACCAGAATTGTGGCTATTTTTCATGCAATTATGGTCAATGCTGAAAACATTACCAAAACAGACACCAGATATAATATGGCCTAATATTGTGAAGAAGAATCACCCATACGTATGCCAATCATCAGTAATTCTTTTCCACTTTATATTTTCTTTCAGGCCAAAAAGTTTATTGAGTCAGTTCCGCAGAATGTGAAAAGCGATTTAGGCAAAGATGAAGCAGAAAAGTTGAAAGCAGCATTAGAGGCAGTTGGAGGAGAGGTGGAGTTAGAATAAGAGAAATGCACCAAGTGGAAATGTTTAGTAGTGGAGGATATTCATTGCAAGAGACTTATGAACTGTGTAAATACAAATTCTCGGCTGCTCCATGCTGTATGATGAGACATTCATAGATAACCCACTGCCGACTGTGTTGTGCCACTCAATTTGTCTATAACTGAACTCGATGAGTGTCCATGACACTTGAGCAGCATACCAACATGACTAGGATGGCCTCAAAAGGTGTCATGGGTAAAGTTGCCAGCCTTCATCCTAATGGGTGATCTTTGCCATTAGGAGGGTCATGCAGCCTGTTACACACCTTCTGAGAGGTGGTTTGAGTGCAGAGAGACCCGATCCTGTCTAAAAGTTGCTCAGTTGTTCCAAGACAGAAGGACGCCTCGGTGTGGGGGTTTGTGTGCAGGTTCGTGGTCATAAGAGTGTACATTAGGATTCATTTCTGTCAATAAAAAATACGGAGTTTTCATAAAATCAATGGACTTTGGTTTCCTGATACGTCTACTCTTCGTCAGAAATGAATGTTCAGCGTGAGCGCCATCTGTTGGGCAATGGCCTAACTTGTCCCAAGAAGAGCCATTCCTACCTTTAAGTTTTTCAGTTCCCACCATGCCGTCAGAGGGCCGGTCGGAGAGGCTTTATGCCTAGGCGCTTGATGGGCCTGCACCAATGACCGTTGTCATTTCCGAATGATTCAGGCGATAAAAAGAGTTTCTGGTTTTGACGCAGAATATTGCACTCCACCCCAGGGAAGTAAAAGTGTGGGCTAATAGAGGTGTAATGACTGAGAATGCCTCCCGCATGCCATTGCCCGCTTTATTGTTTGGCGGACACTCGCAAACGGAGATATGTTTATCAGTGCCTCTCCCATTGTCCCAACACGGCTTATTATATCAGTTTTTTTGGGTGGTGGTGGTGGGCCTTCGCAAACGGGACACTAACGAAAATATCTCACCTGTTAGCCTTCGTCACGAGCACTTAAGTAAGAAGCGGAACATTGCTCATTAGAGAAAATCTTCCTAGACATGGGGATGTATCTTTATTGTGGTGCCGTTGCGAATTCCACAATTCTTGACGATTTATACCGCATGGAGTAAATATCCCTGACCTTGCTTGATATAAAGTTTTCCGATTTAAAAAAAACTGACGGTCAAAGATAAATTCAAAATAGCCCGGCCACAGTTTTGAGACCCATCGCACTCTGGTGTCGGCGAACGGCTTTTGCAACATTGGGAGTTTTCGCAAAGCCCCCGAAACGCCAACGCGAACGCCAAACCCACTGTTCGATGCCACGAACAGGAGCACCGAACAAACGATCGAAGGACGTTCGCGTTGGCGTTTCGGGGCCTTTGCGAAAATTCTATAGGCCTACTATCAAATAATTAGTGCGTGTCATATGAACTGAATGAGCATTACTTCGGAAGCCTCTAGTGAGGCTGAGTTTACATCGAGCCACACGTGACACGAACACGCAGGCGAACAAAGGTTTCATGGGGATAAATCCTTTGTGAAGCTATTGTTCCCCTGCGTGTTCGTGTCGCGTGTGCCTCGATGTAAACTCAGCCTAGCGAAGATGGCAGTGTGCACCGTAAAACATACTTTTAAAACACAAAGGGAAAAATCGCTACGGCCTTCGGTCTCCGCCTGAATGAGCGTCACTCTGAAGGCGAAGTAACCAGAGGCCTTCATATATAAAGATGCAGTAAAAACAGT
>NMRB01000085.1:480754-504522 GCA_002633025.1 Notospermus geniculatus
CCCCCCCCCCCCCCCCCATAGTCGATGTGCCAGCCCGATTTTGAGTGCCAATTGATTTTTGGTCAGTCTGATGTCTGAAATCACGTGATGGACATTTCATTCAGTAGCTTTATACCCCTAATTAAAATTCTTAGAATCGTTCATTGGAATTCCATTGCAACACTTATACAGGCTTGTACATGTATTACAAATTCAAGTGTCCATGTACAGCTAACTTTTTCTCGCCGGTTTTAGACCCTATAAATGTATTACCAATAGATAGAAATATGACACCTCTCATTCAGATGGCTACATGTATATTTGAAACATTGTATGACATCGCTGTAACATGGAAACGACATTGTATGTCAAATTTTGCCTCAAATCCATCAAAATCACCGAAAACGCCGTTTTTATAACAAATACTAATTACATGTAACTCGCATTCTAAACAGGCTTATCAGACTGAGAAGTGCCATATTTCTATCTATTGGTAATACATTTTAGGGGTCTGAAACCGGCGAGAAAAAGGTTAGCTGTACATGGACACTTGAATTTGTAATAAAAGTCTGTATAAGTTTTGCAATGGAATTCCAATGAACGATTCTAAGAATCTTAATTAGGGGTATAAAGCTACAGAATTGAAATGTCCATCACGTGATTTCAGACATCAGACTGACCAAACATCCATGTTGGATCTGTTCAGCAAATTGGTACTCAAACTGCAAAATCTTGGGTCTGGCTCATGGACTACCACTAGTATAAACACATTTAGCCATACTTACAAGCAACGAAGAAGTAAATGAATTGAACACCAGCCAGCTTGTGGTAGACTGAAGGCGTGATGGTCGCACTCCAAAGGAGAAGATAGCCGCCGGTAGAGAGAAGAAGAGCCACCAAAGAGGCAACTCGCGGCCGAGATTTCTCGATGATGAATCCTGGGATGAATCCGAGACTGAATCCGATGTTACCAACTGCGCTCATAAGTTCAACTAGAAAATAGACTGACACTTACATGTAGGCCTACCTGGGCCCATATTCATAAAACTACCTAAGTCTAAGTGTGACACTTCTTATCCTTTGTCCAACACAAAAATAAGTATCACACTTTGACTTAAGTACGTTTATGAATATGGACCCTGAAGTCTAAGTGTGACACTTAAGCGGGTGATCCACTGTTGCGATTTTGGCTTGAGACGGGGTTGCGTTCCCTTGCGATTACCTTATATGGGCTTCCGATTGCCATATAAGGTAACCGCAAGGGAACGCAACCCCGTCGCAAACCAAAATCGCAACAGTGGATCACCCGCTATATCAACACACTTTGACTTAAGTAGTTTTATGAATATGGCCCCGGGGGTCCATATTCATAAACATACTTAAGTCAAAGTGTGATACTTATCTTTTGTGTTGAACAAAGGATACATGTAAGTGTCACACTTAGACTTTAAGGGGCCGTATTCAAAAAGGGTGACTCAGACGCGTATAACTTCACTTAATGCACACACTTCCATCACGCATTTGACGAAGTTACACCCTTTTTGAATACGGCCCAAGTAGTTTTATGAATATAGGCCCAGGACGACATACAGTATGCTGTCACACAGAAAAACAACATTGTAAGGTTTTACTACGGTGGCCCATAAGGGACATTTAGTTTTTATTTTATATTTCTATTTTTTTTTCTACTTTTCTCCGCGGAATAAACTTTTCTCCGCGGAAATAATGTTTTCTCCGCGGAAATAATGTTTTCTCCGCGGAAATAACTTTATTCCGCGGAGAAAACTTTTCTCCGCGGAATTAAAGATAATATATCACGACTTTATTGTTTACATTTAATGTTTGTAAACATGGATGTTTACATCATGTTATTTGGACTTTTTGGGACATGCCAACCCACCAAATTGAATCGTTCTGGTGTCAAAAGAATTTTTAGAGGGGCACACCACCAACGAATTACCCATAAGACAATAAAACACTGGACATAAACAAACAAAATGTAAATAAACAATGATTTTCGTGGCCCGCGAAAATACCCGTGATATATTATCTTTAAACTTTTCTCCGCGGAATTAAACTTTTCTCCGCGGAATTTAACTTTGTAGAAATCGCTGATCAAAGCCAAAGTTTTTCCACGTGGAGACAAGTTTATTCCACGGAATAAAGTTATTTCCGCGGAGAAAACATTATTTCCGCGGATAAAACATTATTTCCGCGGAGAAAACATTATTTCCGCGGAGAAAACATTATTTCCGCGGAGAAAAGTTTAATTCCGCGGAGAAAAGTTTTCTCCGCGGAATAAAGTTATTTCCGCGGAGAAAACATTATTTCCGCGGAGAAAACATTATTTCCGCGGAGAAAAGTTTATTCCGCGGAGAAAAGTAGAAAAAAAAATAAAAATATGAAATAAAAACTAAATGTCCCTTATGGGCCACCGTATTTTACAAAGGTATCGCCGACTATTTTGAGACATCATTAAGCCACTTCGCAGTAAGAATTATGGGATAGTCGCATTGCATTGTGGGGTGCAATTTTACTGTAAACTGGATTTGCTGTGTATATGTATGGATGATCCTTTAATCCGTATTTTTTTGATAAGTCAATGTCTAGAAATAGTTGACATGTATTAAAGAGCCCCGTATTGCCACTTCTCGACAGCCGGCGCCAGCATCGCCGTGCGCGCTACTCTCCAACGCCAGGGACTGTCGGCGAATGCACCCGATGTACTACGTACCCAGTAGTTACATTTTGTAATGGTTTTTGTAGTGTGTATTGCTGCCGTTAGGTGGTTCTCTCTGCCTACGTCGGCAGTCAAAATACCGATAAGAGATCGCATACCGTCTCCTTTCCCTGATGGAAATCAAACACAACGATGTGTCTGAACCATGGCTGTTTCCCAATACATGTACTTACTTTCAGACTGCGTGTAATTGTAGATCTTCTTAATTGCGTTAGTGTAGATGCTAAATATCAACGGGGCGCCTGCCAGGATCATGCTCAGTACACCAACACCGAGGCCGGTTAGCCGTAGGATCTTACGACATAAGGCCATCTTTGTTTTCAAGTCGTACGACACTCAAAACGAACTACCGGTACATCTGATTGAAAGAAGAGACAAATGTTTGAACAGTATCTGTTGAGTTTTCATTAGGGAGGTTTCGCAAGCGCCCGGTTAGGCCATACGACGACGTTTATCTATTGTTTGGGTATACCTACACAATAGATAAACGTCGTCGTAGGGCCTAACCGGACGCTTGCGAAACCTCCCTATTGTTCATCATTTGCCGACTATTTATAGCGAGGTTAAAAAACTTGAAAACTACACCATTGTTTTGCAAAGAACGTCATCGTTAAATACATGTACGTGACGATTTCTTAACTTCAGTCACCACAGAAGAAGATAAAAACAGCAGAAAGAAGTACGGTGGCTGATAGGCTAAAGACCATCTTTTATTTTTCGTAAGTCGGGCGCCCAACTTATAACTCCAGCGCCTGACTTACTGTTGCCCTAGGCCTAATTAACGCGGGCCCACGGCCTTTATCAGCCACCGTTAACGCAATTTGGGCTTGAGACGGGGTTGCGGTCCCTTGCGATCGCCTTATATGGCAATCGGAAGTCCTTATAAGGTAACCGCAAGGGAACGCAACCCCGTCTCAAGCCAAAATCGCGACAGTGGATCACCCTCTTTAGGAGACGTGCGTTATTCAGTGAATTATCTTTGTCTGGTTCTTGATCTAATATTCTATTGTTGGCTGAAGGAGACATGGTCTACACCATCCTGAGATCTCAGGTCATTTGGCTGTAGGTTCGTCCACTCGTGGAGTTTCAATGTAAGAAAATACGGCACTGCAATCATAACAACAATGTGAGAGGTACTATGAAATATCTTCTCGCAACGTGGACTCTCATCACTCTGTCATGACAGACATGGGACCTCAGGCTGATAGTGAACAATATAGGTTGTCCGCAAAAGGACAATAGTTTGCGCACTCCCGTAAGTTACGGGAGCTAAGGCCCCTGGTTGTCTACAGTGGTGTAAGGCCCATTACATAATAATCAGATTTGCTTTGGCTTTCTGGGCATGTTCGTCCTTCTGATGAGTGAGACGTGATTGCGAACTCTGTTCGAATGAGGGTCTATGTAATTCCTAAAGATGCCTTACTTGCATGACAATGTTTTTGTATGTGATAGTAGGGAGGTTTCGAAATCAAACGATAAACGTAAACGTTAACGACAACTTTATTTTTGTACCGAAAATGCAATGCAAAATCTGGTTAATGCATAGTATGAAAAATAACGTTGTCGTAAATTTTGGGTTTATCGTTTGATTTCGAAACCTCCCCAATACATATACATGTACGTAATTTTCTAAAGCAGCGACTTGACGATGGCCGTCACCCAGAGAATTGAAATGCGTCGATCTATCTGCCAGTGTTTCCTAAAGGATAAAATACTGGCACGTGTTACACCGGGCACTTACCAACCGAACATTTTCTGAACGTATAAAATGCAAAACGGTTCGCGTGTGATGATATTAATAGTCCGACATTTTGCAGCCTTTCTAAATGTATTGTAGGCCAACTCGACAGTACCAGAACTAGACCGAACATGCTTATTGGCACAGAGTGTACATGTATAAACACCTGTTTTTCTAATGCTTTATGTATAAGATCGGTGATGTACATTAACGTTATACATGTATAATTGGAATCAGGAAAGTGCAGTATATACCTACCCTCAATATTAGGCCTACTGTGTCAATAGCCTAGATTCTGGCGACAGGTGATCACAGGTCACAGAATAATATTGAAATACATGTATTGCAGGAAGTAATAATTCACGTCGTATCGTAAATGATTCAATTTTTATGATAACGGATCTCTTTTTCTCATTTTTGCATTTTCTGGGAAAAAATCCGTAAAATAAGAGACATTAAAGCAAAAATGAACATAATTCGAAAAATGAGTTTAGAAAAATGTTATGACGATATTGTCCTGATTTGTCGCGTCCTATTAATTAATAATGTATATTGTTATACTTTGTGTGGCATCGGCCAATACCACTTTTTAAACAATAAAACAGCCCCGATGATGATGCGAGTTTACGGATGAGCTCTGTCGATAATGTTTCCATGCCTTTTGCTTAATTGATAATTCTGTAATTTTTAGGTCAGTCTTATTATAATGGACGGTAGCCATGTTGGATGTTTTTATCCTGAGTTAACCTGTTACCTGCTATACCTTGCCATGTGATGACTGTACACAGTTCGGGTGGAACGGACTTGATTCACTCTCTCCTCCTTATAGTTAGGGCTTGACTCCTACGAAGAGCGGCATATGTGTAGAGTACAATAGGCATTATAAGCTGAAGAGGAAAGAGACGTGATGCTGCTGTTTATAAAGTGAGAACTCCTCACTGCTCATGGATTTGATTCCTAGCCATGAAACTGGCCCTCTCCAAACAAACTCATCAATATAAAGCAACAGACTCTCTACCCACAGGATATTCAAGGACAAACACATTCCCTGAAAATGTGTTCGCTGCGGGTCAATATGCTAGTTATATATAATTTGTCTCAGAAATCGACATATGACAGTCGTTGATAGTGGTAAATGCTGAAAAAAGGAAAGTAGGCCTACAGAATTTTTAAAAATATGTAATTTACCAAACTACAGCAAAGAAAAATAATGTCACAAGCGGATGATATAAATAAACGAAAACAGGATGTTTGGCTTATTCCTCTTTGTTAGAACGGAGTGATTATCGCAGAAGCACCGTTATTTTGTGAACAGGAGAACGCCGGGAGAAACAAGATGAAGCGATTCTTCTTGCTAACTGTAAGTAAACAGTAAGGGGCGTACGCACACACCAAAACCGCCAGTTCCCGGACCGCATATGGCAAGCTGTTTCTTACGGTGGCCCATACGGGACATTTATTTTTCATTTTATGTTTTTATTTTTTCATACTTTTCTCCGTGTAATAAACTTTATTCCGTGGAGTAAACTTTTCTCCACGTAGAGTAAACTTTTCTGCGTGGAAATCACGTGACTTTACTCCACGCGGAGAAAAGTTTATTCTAAGGAATAAAGCTATTTCCGCGGAGAAAAGTTTACTCCATGCGGAGAAAAGTTTACTCCACGGAATAAAGTTATTTCCGGCGCGGAGAAAAGTTTACTCCATGCGGAGATAAGTATTTACTCCACGGAGAAACGTTGATTCCACGGAGAAGTGTATGAAAAAAATAAAAATATAAAATGAAAAATAAATGCACTCCCTTCGTGGGCCACCGTAGTTTCTCCATTTACTGATAAAAAGACCATGTTTTTTAATCTTAATGTATTCATCCCATTTCTCGATGAGAAACATGTTAATCTAAGAATGATGAAATGGCCAGGGCCATTGTGCTCACCTCTGCGATAAGTCTCTGTGGTAAAGTAAAACTGACACTCATGGCGAATGATGAAGAATCAGTACAGACAAGATAAAGCTGAACACACCAAATTATTTCATCTGATCAGCAAAATCAGTGACATAAACTCAGTCGAAGACCATCAGAAGGAGTTGTGTGAGCAAACCGCTTTCCTCTGTTGGCCGCAGATGTCAAAAATTCTATTTTTCAAGATGGCCACCTGGCGGCCATATTTGAAGTATGTTGGAACTGAAATCTTAGCATAAATGTAGAGGATACTTACATAGATATTTAGGCCACATAAAACCATCTTAACCTTTACTATTGATTAGATATGGCCCGAAGTAAATTTTTCAAGATGGCTGACTGGCGGTCATATTTGACGTCCATTCTAACCGAACTTTGCCATATGTTTAGAAGGTACCTAATTACATGATTTGGCAAGGTTATAACATCCAACTTACTCCTACCTATGAGATATGGGTCAAAGTCCTTTTTTCAAGATGGCTTCCTAGCGGCCATATTTGAAGTCCGATTGGGTCAAAATTTGGTGCACTTGTAGAGGGTGCCTAGATATATATTCACACCAAATCAAAACCCTCTATGTCAAATAGCCACGAAATGTGCCACCAAACAGTGGATTTTGAACTTTGACGTCTGTGACCTTGAAAAGTGGGCCAAATCAAAAACCAAGGATTTATGTCATCAGAGGAACCCACCATAAAAGTTTCATGGTTCTAGCTAGCAGCATTCAGGAGATACGGGCAAAAGAAGGTTTTCACAAAGCACCCCCTACAGGCCAGAGTGTAAAACTGGCAGCACTAAGTTTCCGTCCAGAGATAGTTTTTACCATAGAGTACCTGTACACCAAGTTTCAAGCTTCTAAGCCTAGCGGTTTAGAAACGTGCCAACAAACACTGGAATTTTGAACATTGACCTCCGTGACCTTGAAAAGTGGGTCAAATCAAAAACCCGGGATTTATGTGATGTTGCGTCATCAGAGGAACCCACCATAAAACTTTCATGATTCTAGCTATGAGCATTCAGGAGATATGGGCAAAGCGCCCCCTACAGGCCAGAGTGTAGAACTGGCAGCGCTAAGTTTCCGTCCAGAGATAGTTTTTACCATAGGGTACCTGTACACCAAGTTTCAAGCTTCTATGCCTAGCAGTTTAGAAACGTGCCACCCCTAGGGCCTGTTAACGACGACGGAAGACGGACAACACGCCATAAGAAAAGCTCACCTCTGTGAAGTGAGCTAAAAACGTAGGCTATATTTTTCTAAGTCCTGTGTGGCACGAGGTAAAATATAATCTTGTTCAATCAATTCTTTCTTTCTCTCAGGCACTACTGGTGACTATTTACCTGCACCCCATAAAAGGAACTGAGCTACCCGAAGAAGACGTATGCAAGGTACGTCTTCAGGACTGTTCTTTAAATCCATGATCTAACATCATCCGTTTTAGTTTCTTCCTTATTTCCTTTTTCACTGATGTGTTCAGGGTTCAAAATCCATCCGGTTATGAAGATTTTTTTTCATGTAGGCCCATTTGCTGAACTTGTGTCGAGCCCAAAAATTGAAAATCATTTCACAAAATTCGAATGCAGGGCCAAAAATAGCCAATAGAGAGTTTTCGTAAAGCCGCCGAAACGCCGACGCGAACGTCTATCCAATTGTTTGGTGCTCTGTTCGTGGCATCGAACAATGGATTTGGCGTTCGCGTTGGCGTTTCGGGGGCTTTGCGAAAACTCTCTAATACTTCTCCAGGTCCCCACAAAAACATGGCAATGCACAAAAACGTTTTGTTCCGATTACTAAACAGACCTAACTGCTCTAAACACCGTCATCAATTTTGATGGTGAAATTAGACCAAATAAACTTCGCTGAAATTCGTCATTTTTTTGGAACTGAGCCCAAAATATCTGGGACATTTACTTTTAGAACGGACTCTAGAGGAGACAATGACCTAAACAAAGATCAGATGTAATCGCACTCTGATATTTTCCGCCTCCAATAAAGTTGTCACAATATCTGTGACCGTCCTAAAAGTATCATTCTGTCTGATAATAGTGAGCTTTCGCAAGCGCCCGATTAGGCCCTACGACGACGTTTATCTATTGTGTGGGTATACCCAAACAATAGATAAACGTTGTCGTATGGCCTAACCGGGCGCTTGCGAAAGCTCACTATTATCAGTAATGACGTACAGCTACATGTATAAGCGTGAGTATTCAAAGCGATTCTCATGGTCCAATGAGGGCCTCTCCGCGGGAAAAAAGTTATTTCCGCGGAGAAAAGTTCATTTCCGCGGAGAAACGTTTTCTCCACGTGGAAAAAAGTTTATCCCACGGAATAAAGTTATTTCCGCGGAGAAGTTTTCTCCACGCGGAGATAAGTTTAGTCCATGGAATAAAGTTTATTCCACGGAGAAAAGTTTGAAAAAAAATAAAAATATAAAATGAAAAATAAAATGTCCCTTCTTGGCCCCCGTAGATGCCCGAACATAATTCGGCTCTTGCCTCCGGGAGGCAATCTTATTCTGGACCCCCCCCCCCGAAAAATGCTCTTTTGTAAGGCAAAATAACCTCCTCCATGGACAATTGTACCAGAACCCGGAGTAACGTTGTTCAGTGTGGCCATTGAGCAACTGGGACGGGAATATAGTCGGTATTCGTGTGCTCTTGTTTTCAGCAGAACACGAAGTTTGAGTCTATTATACGTACAAAATAGCTAAGAAATAAAACTCTCCTTGTTTCAGTCGGTAAAATGTAACGAGGGTGAAAAGTGTGAACCAATGTACTCCTGCCAGCCACGGCCTTGTCCGGGAGCTAACCTGGCGAACTGTGTTCCTGACTACGACGGTAAGTAGGCCTAAACCATCAAAATACGACAAATCGTATTGCACATGTATTCCAGTGTTTACATGTATTTATTTCTGGTTGTCGCATCTTCATGTACAGTGAGATTTTTCACTGTAAACACTCGATAATTTCGAGGCAATCATGATGAATGTAAGTTCTGATTGGTGGAACAAGTCACAGTAATAGCGTGCATGCTAAAAGCCTAGGTCACAAATCCACCGGGCCCCGTAGGATTTTCCCCACCCAGCGGCTTGCAGTGGATTTTAGATACTGAAACTCGGATCTAAGATGAATTATGCCGAAATCGCCTCAATGGATAAGTGGAAATTAGACTGGATCAAACTGGGCACCGTAGAAATTGGCCAAAATGTCTGTTTTTACTCGCCGTAGCCTACAGGCCCCGGAGTGGATATGTGACCTAGGCTAAAGCGGGTATACACACAAGGCGAGGCCGATATTGCAAGCGATCAGAAAGTCCGATATTGTATATAGTTTTACCTCACTGTAAAAACCAATGGGCTCGAGAGACCCATGATTTTGTCCACTACCTGGGCACGTGGGTTTGAGATGAGAATGGGTCCATGGTACCCAGAATATTTGTTCTTCAAACCTGAAACGAGGAGGTCCTTAGGTTCCAGTAACCCATAATGACCAGTTTCACAGGTCACTTTGGCCCATCTACTATTGCTGCTCATGGGTGCCAACACCCCACGGTAGCATTCGTAGATGGACCAAAGTGGCCTATGAAACTCTCATTATGGGTTACTGGAACCTATAGACCTGTCCGTTTCAGGCTCGAAGAACAAATATTCTGGGCACCATGGACCCATTCTCCATTGAACACATTTCAAACCCATGTGTTCAGGTAGTGGACAAAATCATGAGTCTCTCGAGCCCATTCGTTTTTACAGTGCTCCACGCCTGGTGTGTTGCCCGTTCTTAATAACACACCTACAATAAATATTGAGATTTGCCGTCCATGTGCGTTATAGCTTTTGCTGACGATCACTTTCGCAAACTCCACGTCTCCTTTTCAGATGAACACATCTGCGACCTACCAGCGAGGGGCGGCAAGTGTTTGGCGTATTTTCCGATGTATTATTATGACAATGATAAGGGTTCATGTTTAGAATTCATTTACGGCGGCTGTGACGGGAACGGTAACAGATTCTGGACAAAGGAAAAATGCGAGGAGCGGTGTCCCGGTCATGAGCAACTGCACAGTGGAAGTGAGGCCACGGACTTTCAATAGAAATTGGTCTCTCTTTGCATGATGCGAAGTACAGAAATAAGTTCTGCCATTTGACACTGTCACATCTAAATGTAAATTCTATGATTCCCTCATTAGGATGTATAATCAGAGTAAGGCCGAGTTCACATAGAGATATACGGTATACGGACACTGCCGCTGGCGAACAAAGGTTTTATGACCATGGACCCTTTGGCCATTGTTCGCCCACGTGTCCGACCGTATACCTCAATGTCAACCCCGCCTAATGTCTGTATCAATTTCAATTTTACATGTACATGTAAGGCTGATGATGATTTTTTAAATTTCATCTCACTCTTGTAGGAAAAGGTATCAAACAGGGACACCCGTAAAGTCCCTTGCTATTCAGTCTTTTCGTTAATGAGATTCCTGAAGAATTGAATCCTAAATCTTGTGCTTAAGCAAAAACGCACCACGTATCAAATACATGTATGTAATAATTGGGCAAGTCTCTTTGCCTCACTGGCCTCTCTCCACCCAGGTGTATAAATGGGTACCAGTCGGAAATGCTCGGATTGTAGCGCTGAATGAGCAGCTCATCTGAGTTCTACTGTAAGTGTAAAGTCGGATGACATCTCTACCGTTGTTGATATCTATATATTATTGCTGTAACGCCGGCGCGTAATTTGACGTATCTCCTCTTAAACCGCTGGTCAGGAAGGAACGTGCTCATCTTCTGCATGTCAGGGTTTTCTAATATGACGGAGACGATGCGCTACATTTCGAAGCAGGATATTCCATAACAGCGTTGCTGCAACAACATTTACCCGCGAAATACTCCCGTTCGGCCGCCGGCGGCCATATTGGTCAACCTGCCATTTGATCGGTAAGTGCTGCCATCTTTCCAAGCAATTTTAAACTAGAGGAAGGGAGTACTCATTGCATGTCGACACTCAACAGAAAGGAAAATAAATACTACGAGTCATCTTTCGCACGGGTGGTAAATGCATGGTGACGAGGATATTTTCGCACATTCTCTGACCGAAGATTAAATAAAAACATTTCCAAATAATGATTCTGAGCATCTTTCGGGTAGAACTTTAGAATCCCTGGTCAGAAGTGGACAAACACTCTTCACAAGGACTATTCAACAACAGGACACTCACGCAAAATGTCATCTACAAGGAAATCCTTTAGTAAATGAAGAGTATATGGACTATTATATTTACAAACAGGTCACACCCATGCACTATTATGCCACAATCGACTTTACCCACATTCAACTCCGTGCGCAGCACGGGTATTTGCTAGTCAGACAATAAACCCAAACTTTAACTTTTTTATATCCATATTCAGTTGGCGCAGATCAGATTTCACCCTTGTCCCTTAATTATCCTGTGCGGTCATGCATGGAAACCAATCAAGCATGAGTGGTCCCAAAAGATGCAGGAAGAGTTGCTGCATTACATGTACAAGCAAACATGTACATGTATTGTTTATATTGGTACACAATAAAACAATTGGCCTTTTAAAAAGTGTCTAGTTTTTTTTACTCGCTCTGTAGATGATATGTGTGTGCATGTAAAGTTTCGGCCCGATCAGACATCCAATTTGGCCACCAGGTGGCATAACACGAAAATCATCAAAGTGCTATAACTCAGGAAAGACTTGACTTAGAGCGCTCAAGTGTGCTATGTGGCTCCCTCTAGTAGATGAGCTTTATGTGTATGTGAAGTTCCGGCCCAATCGGACATCCAATATGGCCGCTAGGTGGCATAACCCAAAAATCATCAAAGTCCTGTAACTCGGGAATGACTTGACCCAGGTTGCTCATAACTGATATGTACCTCCCTCTGTCATGACACTATTACCCGTATGTCCAACCAAGTAAGCACATGGTCCATAGATCATTTCATTTACATGTATTAGCCGAACTAACAAAAGTTCATAAACGAGCGCTCGCTTATGAATTTTTGGAAGTAAGCAAAATTAATCAGAATTAATATCATACTCATACCAAGGCTATTCATCAACACGTTTGCCAGAAATATTCGGCAGTAATTTCTGGTTTTACTGATAAATTAAAATTGAATTGGCTTTGAAACTCTGCAAACATCGCCTGTGGTATACAATCAAGGAATTAACAAGTTTGGGGTTATTCGACACTTGATTTATTAACTACATGTAGCCTAATACACTTTCAAGTCACATGCCAACGGCAAGGATGAGTCTGTGCAACAAAGGTCTACAGGATTCCGCATCGAAATGCTACAGTTCTCTTAAAGATAATATATCACGACTTCATTGTTTACATTCAGTGTTTGTAAACATGAATGTTTACATTATGTTATTTTGGGTTTTTGGGACATGCCAACCCACCAAAATGAATACTTTTGGAATCAACAGAATTTCTAGAGGGGCATGCCACCAACAATTTGCTCATAAGACAAAGAAACCCTGGACATAAACAAACAAAATGTAAATAAACAATGAATTTCGTGGCCCGCGAAAATATCCGTGATATATTATCTTTAATACGATACATATGACTGTGGTAATGCTCAAACCATGTTGATCAGTTTCACAAAATTCCTTTACGGTACTTTGGTTGCGCTGTGTTTTTGCTTTAGTGAGGTTCCGCGTAATCGTCACGAATTCCGAATCACGAAACGATTTCAGGCCTGCGTAACGTTACGTCATGACGCCGTTTCTTCGTCAAAAATCGGCGGTGGTTCGACTTTCGGCCTTGTGAACGGTGTGACAACCTCTGTTTTAAACACCACTTCATTACCTTACACTGATATTTTAAGCATTTATTTCACCACTAAAGTGTATCAGGGATAACCAATTGTCATCTCTCTGATCAGAAAAGCCCAAGAAAACATTTCTTGTAAATGAAAATTATCAATTCGTAATTCGTAAATGACCTACGAATAGGCCCATCCTCGTCAAGACGCAACGAATTTGCACGACGTCACGAAGAAGACGAAACGTCATACGTCAAAGTGATGACGTCATAGTCGAATTCGGAGACGTTGCGGAACCTCCCTAACGGATTACGAATGGCTAATTTTCATTTACAAGAACTATGTTTTGGGGCTTTTCTGAACATACAGGTGACAATTGGATACACCTGTCACACTTTCGCGGTGGAATAAATGCTTGAAATATCTGTGTAAGGTAATGACGTGGTGTTAAAAAGAGGTTGTCACATCGTTCACAAGGCCGAAGGTCGGACCACCACGGATTTTGACGAAGAAGCGGCGTCATGACGTAACGTCATCAACGTCCTGAAATCGTTTCGTGATTCGTAATTCGTGACGATGCGGGACCTCACTAATAGTGAGGTTTCGCAAGTCTCCGAAACACGACGTACGATATGCAAAATTGGACTTCACTTCCATGACGTAATGTATTTCAGGAGATGGTTGGTACCAAAAATATTGCCTAGTGCAAGAGCCTCTTTTAGTGTATGACGTTTGACCGATAGATTTAAGGTAAACTTAAGTTGAATTTTATCATTCGTCTCCACTTCGTAGACACGAAGTGGAAAAATAAAAATTCAAGATGCACCATAATTCTCTCGGTCTCACATTATATGCTAAAAGACGCACTGGCAAGAGGGACATTGGTGGTACAAACCATCTTCAGAAACACATTAGGTCCTTGAAATGAAGTTGAATTTCGTACTTCGTATTTCGTCAAATTTGCAAATTTGCGAACAGGGACAGGCACTGGCAACAGGGACATTTGTGGTACCAACCATCTTCAGAAATATATTAGGTCATGGAAATGAAGTCCAGTTTCGTATTTCGTACTTCGTGTTCCGTCGGATTTGCGAAACCTCACTAATTTCAACGGTATCAACGAGTTTAATCACGGAATTTTTAAAAACGTATTGCCAGATGAAGAGAGTCAATTTTTTGGCTACATTAATTTGACGACCGGTCGTGTTTCTTTGACATATCGTGTTTCAATATGAAATCAACGTCGTGTGGTTGTTGTCTCACACATGCTTTTGAGCATTCGGAGAATATTCTTAGCAGCTATTTTCGAATCGTCGCATTGTACAGATTCGCAGCATCCAGGGTACGACTTGCTAATATCTTTTTCCCTTCTGCAGCCCTTGAAATAATATTGGCAAACAGTTGGGCCGTTTACTGCTGGGCATCTGAAGAACAATAGAAAAAGATGAAAGAAGAATATGGCAAACGCACGGTCATCGCTAATTCACACGGTCACGGTCATCAGAGGAATCTTCGTTGTGGTGCCTTGACAAAATTTGCTGGGAGCTTCAAATTGATTTATGCATACAGCTCCTAGAAAAAATAGTAGACCGCCTCCATTTGACTCACTCTTTTTCCTCTAATACATTTTCCCTCTAAATCATTTCTGTTAGATAGCTGTCCACTTACACATCCCTGTTGTCAAAACAAGTTTCTGCTAAACCCATTTACGGTATACATGTACATGTACAATGTACATGTATCTTTCGGACATGTGCTAACTTGAGAAACCTCCCGATGTTGAGTTCTCATGTCCCGATTTCGATTTCAGCTTTTTGGCGTCCGAATTCGGAAGGCGAGATTCGGAGTCTGAAATCGGAAGCGGTGCAAGTCCGAAATTAGAAAAGTTTCTTTTAAAAAAGCTACTCTCAATCCCAAACAGGTGTGGTTTATACATACGTCTTTACTCCCACCAGTTCAGTAGGCCTACTTGGGTCACAAGTCTCTTTAACACAATCATCTCCAGACCCCCTGTAGACGCGCAAATTAGTGCCCTCCTCATCCTCCGTGTCGTGTCAGCTAAACGTAGCTTAAAGCTAGGTTTAACTGACACGCGGAATGCGGATTGCGGAACGCGGAAGCGGAAAATGCAATGCATTTTCGCATACAGCATATCGCTTCCGTCGGAGATTCCGCGTCCCTATACCGCATTCCGGATGTCTGGTAAACGCAGCTTTAAGATACGTTTAGCTGACACGCGGAATGCGGATTGCGGAACGCGGAAACGGAAAATGCAATGCATTTTCGCATACAACATATCGCTTCCGCCGGGGATTCCGCGTCCCTATACCGCATTCCGGATGTCTGGTAAACGCAGCTTTAGGTGTGTGTATGTAACATCGATTGGGCCAAAAATATATACGACCCAAGTGAAATTTGTAATCAACTCAAAACTATGTAAACTGGAGTGTGATCAGATCATGTCCCACCCGAGTCAAAATTTCCGGCTTGAATCTCAAAATTTCGACATGACGATAGAATCAAACTTACAATGTACAAGTTAAATAAATAAATATGATGCCAAACTAAAATATAAATGTAGATTATGCCCTTGTCTTACCTGCCATCGTACATGTGAAGAACACAGCAATGATGGCTAAAATAAAAACGGTCTTCATTTTTGCTGGATTGTTACAGAACACGGTACAATTCAGTTCTCTCCTGAAAGAAAAAATGTGATCTAATGAATACGTCACGGGACCACGTGATTCAATCTGGCCAATCAGAACGCGTGCTCAAAAACAATCTCGAAAATTTCTGGAAAAAATCGCATAAAAAATACCAAGCCGATAAGTTTCAAGTTGCTTTATTAGGGACACACTTTGACCTCAAATGATTTGAATTATGCATCAATAGTCAATAGACTGCTTGAGAGGTAAAGGACGAAAAATCGGTCGCAAAATTGAACAATCCTAAAAGTGTGATGATTTTAGTTTCGAAACGGAAGATGTTCAGTTTTAAGCGGCGAATCCACTGGCGCGATTTTGGCTTGAGACGGGGTTGCGATCCCTTGCGACCACCTTAGGCTATATGGCAATCGGAAGTCCTTATAAGGTGATCGTAAGGGATCGCAACCCCGTCTCAAGCCAAAATCGCGTCGTGGATTCGCCGATTTATGGACAAAATCACTTACATTCTCACTCAGCTCTTTTAATAAATTGAATTTCCGAAGAGCAACCAGTAGTGCATACAAAGAGTCGATGAGATTACCGAATAAACTCAACTTGTGTGAGATAAATTAACAACAACAAAAAATTTTGCTGAACAGAACAATATCCTTGCCACGTGTGGCCATCGAAAAGAAAAAAGGATGCCTGACAGAATCATTGTCCTTTTCATTTGGGATGAGAGGATCAATATCGAATTGGCCAGTTGCCATCTGATGCAAACGACTGACAATCGTTAAAATAAGAAAATAAAATAAACAAAATAAATCATGTTACATGTATAATGCTTAAATGGAATTTGACACCGGGCATTGAATCATTCGCACTCGGTACACCGGTATGGCACGCCAAAGCGGAATTTATTCAACCCTGTGAAAAACATGTCAACATTTGAGAAACACATGTCAACACAACGAAATACACGACAATCTTAAAGGGAGACATCCGAAAGATATTGCCCGGCGGGCACTTGTTGTTTTTGTTTTGATTAGCGCACAGCGCCGTCTGTTAATCAACGCTGAAACTACGCTATGGCACAGGCCCCTGGAGAGCTACATTGTATCAGTGAGTTTAGAACATGTGTATCTAACCAAAAAAACACTAGTTTGTATAAAACACACCCCGAGCTCACGAATTCGTGAGCGCGGGGTGTGTTTTTAGATACGTATTGTGTTTTTTAGATACGTTTGGTTAGGTAAATGTAATTATCGAGTAATTCAAGAATATCTGGTGCGGATTTACTTATGACCAAGAGTGTACATGTCCATATGAAACGGTCACTTACTTTATCGGAGGCAAGACCTCAAGCTCGACCTATTGGGTAGCATACGGTAATTATTTTCATGCAGCACACGGAACTAAATTCTAATTATATAATTATCGTACTTATGAATGCAAACAAGCCTGGTGGCGACTGGGTTCACGAAGTGACGTTCAGATCATGAGACTGCAGTTAGTTGCTGGGGGAATAGATGTTTGGTTTGGGCACTGGAAAGAAAATCGATAGCAGGACAAGTCCTTACATCCAACAGAAAATCTTTGTAAATAAAAGAAAAGAAATGGAGAAAAAAATTTCTTCCACCACCCGGGCTCGAACCCATGGCCATAGACAACCATAGCCGTAACACTGAACCTAACCAACTGGACAATACTGATAACCCAAATGCGGCGATGGCCTATATTCACCATCAACACTGACCCCAATTATCAACTCATCCACAAGGCATCCCTTTATTTTAGTCCCAAGAAGGCTACCTGAACATTCGTGCACTATATGTGCGTACACACATCGTCTATCCATACACGTCGGTTATGCGTGGATCAAACAAAATGGCGACCTGACTCGTCTGCTACGGGGCAATTCTGGACTTTTCTGCTCATTTCTCGGTGATGAAGGATTACATACGGTTCAAAATAAATAGGGGAGGAGATCTTGATGCACATCGTTGTGTAAAGGTGATATATTCTTGTGATTTTTTTGCATGCTCTCGTTATTTTGTACACAAAAATGCCGTTTCATGATGATGTATACATTCGTCCATACATCGGCGATTATGCCCCAAACAAAAGTGTCGATTTCTCGAAAAAACGCGAATAATATGTAAATTCTACTATAAGAGACATAACTTGGCGTTACATTACACTTATTAGTGAAATTTCGTGCCAATTGGTGCTATATTAAGTGAATAAACCCGTGTGACAAGAAATGATGTGGCACGAAAATAACGTCACTTCGTGAACAATAAACATCGGGACAGATCGCAATAAACGCAGAGTGTGCAGGTGTTGTACAGGTAGAGGTACTACAGCGGCTCCAATACCAACGTAGGCCTACGTATTGTCGTTTTTTATGCATCGATCATAACTGGTTTCATGGGTGTGAAGGGGCGTCACGCATCGGCCGAGATTTCATCGTCTCGGCTCCTCCCTCGTTATACAGGGTGGTCCAAAAAAATAAAGTAACATTTTCTACGGAAAGGAAAATTTTCCATTTTCCCCCATAGACCTGTCCCACAAGCATGTACGTTTTGTGTGGTGTTTGTAATTCTTTTCCTGGTAGACACCATTTTCCAAGCAGAGCTCAATAGTTGATGATGTTCTCAACCCAAGCACCTCGGCGTTGAATCACTGTGGCTACACCCACATTGAATGTAATGGCCCTGTCTTAAAATTTCAAGGGGAATTCTCCTAATCTCCCTTCAAATGTTATTCTTAAGAGCGTCTGCTGTTTGGGGACTGTTAGTGTAGACCCTGTCTTTCAAGTACCCCACAGAAAATAGTCCTGAGGGGAGGTCTGGTGAATGTGCAGGCCAAGGATGGTCCGTAGGATGGGAGACGAGCCTGTCCCAGGGGAAGTAACGATGGAGGTATTCGAGGGATGCATTGGAACAATGAGGTGTTGCTCCGTCCTGCTGATATATCACGGTATTCATGCCCACTCCTTGCTTCTGATAATGATAAAGATATTAAAACGGAAACATTTTTTGACCACCCTGTAGAAAACCCGAAAATTCTCACTTCTGAACGAATCTGTTCATGCGGAGATGCGGGCAAGTCAGCTAAACGATACTTTGAATTTCAAGTGGTGGAAACACCCCGGCGTCTACCTGATGCGCAGACTGAGTGGATTCTACGCATGCTGTGAGCATAACCACCATCCGTCTCACGATAACTCGAAAACAAAATGCTAAACCACAACCAGGGGCAGGGATGACAATCGAGGGACTCTGCACACCCATAAGCGACTCACCTTAAGTTTTTCTCTTTTGCGGCGGCGTCTTCGTCGGCAATCAAAACGGAATGATATCCAGGACCTCAGACTCAGGATTTTAAACTGGCAACAGCTGCAGTTTATTTTTCATTTGTTTTATGTGGACACAGGTGGGGAAGTTGATCTCTCTCATAGGGGAAAATTGGCGTTATAATTGAATCGGAGATCGATAAAAGCAGATTGAATGCAATACAAGTGGTTATTTAGGTTGTTCATTTCGCACTGTCTAGACACTAGACATATGGGAATATTTGCCATTTTAAGTTAAAACATCCTAAGTCAGCGGTTTATGAGTCAGATTTCCCGCGTATTGAAAATCGTGTGCATTTCGTGTGTCATTCAGCGATCTATACCCAGATCAGAGCGGTCATCTTGGACACCAATGACCCACATTTTGTACATGTATTACGGTTATCGCAGGCCGGGGTGGACACAATTCGTAGTCCACATTAATTCCAATTTCGAAGTGACTATTTACCCGGCTGCCGGTCGTATTCAGCCGGCAGCCGGTCAAGCAGTGGACAAAAACGCCTTTGTTTAACCGGCTGCTGTTTCACCGACGGTTGCCGGATTCCTCTGTTTTTAATGGGACTTTATTCACATTAGCGGGAAAATGGCGGCCGGAGAGGCGATGCCATTTATCTGGGACAAAGATTTCATTGGCAGATCCTAATGAGACACTTCAAATCAGTACTATCGGGTCATTTTTATTTACCGAAAATCCGTTTTCGAGGAACACTTCCTTCCCATCAGATTCCCAAAGTCAGCCAGAATGTGTCTAGCGAATAAGTATAACTACATGTAATGCCGTGATAAAGAATAATAATTATTACTTTTACACCCGGCAAGCCACATACTGACCCGCAGCCGGTTACAGAAGGAAAATTTCCTGCGTTCTTTACCCGGCAATTGCCGTTAAAATAACGACAAAAGCTGTCACTCCGTGACCGGCAGCCGGGTAAGCAAGACGGATTTCCTCATTGCGTAAACGGCAGCCGGGCAAGCAAGACATATTTTCCTCAGTGCGTAACCGGCGGCCGGGCAAACAAGACGTTTTTTCACCACTGCGTACCCGGCTGCCGGGTAAATATCACCAGCCTTCCAATTTTACGTCCACATTAAATCACGAATTTATGTCCACACTAAATCAACCAATCGCAGCTAAGTTTTTAATGTGGATATTAAATCGCATTCCATGTGGATATAAAATCGCACTCCCTATTTAATATCCATTCCTATTTTATGTCCATATTAAATCAGCAATTTACATGTACATGTATGTCCACATAAAATCGACCAATCACGGATAATGACTTTTGGAGGGAAGTGAGTGTTCCCGATCATCATCATCACTTCCGTCCACAATTCCATCGCTTCCGTCCTAAAATCCGTCTCACTTCCGTCCAAAGGTCCTTATCCGTGATTGGTCGATTTTATGTGAACATACATTGCTGATTTAATACGGACATAAAATAGGAATTTATATGGACATTAAATAAGGAGTGCGATTTTATATCCACATTACAAACTCAGCTGCGATTGGCAGATTTAGTGTGGACATAAATTCGTGATTTAATGTGGACATAAAATCGGAATAATTAATGTGGCCTGCGATATACGGTATGCTCTTTTCTCTACTCGCCAGTTTTTTAGAGGAGCTGCCTATCATTTTGTGTAATATCCTGAACGATTCGGCCCTCCTTTAATTCTGTTCCTCTGCACCTAGTGAACGATTGCGTTGTGAATGTAATACAAAAGTGAGTTAATATTTTGCATGTATATCTAATATGTCCAGTGTACTCTATTTCCAGTCACGCAGAGCACACCATGTGTTCGAACTCATCGCGATCTGACCGGAAGTTATCTAGGCGATGGAAGCTTGGGATGTTTCAAGTTCTTTACACACTTTTTACACACATTTCCGCTTCCAACAAATTTACTTTTTACACACTTTGAGTAATTTGAACTGTTGATTTTATACCACATCAAAAACCTCATGATACAAGGGATTGGAAGGAAGCTGCACATGTACGTACATGTATGTTGCCATTGTAAAGGGTATAGTAATCTAAGGGTAGGTAGGGCCTAATTCAAGTAACAAAGGGTGCCATCCACACTTCTAACTCAATATGCGTGACGTGAACAAAGTCTGGCCAATTTCCGAATAAGTCCAGGATTAAATACTTGTAGAACTGAACATCTTTGTGGTTATTTAAGTGGAACTGCGATAACAAGTGCCAAAAGTATATACATGAAGTAAAGAATAGGGACGCTCCTTTTCGCACCAGAGACAAGTCCTGGTGGACAGTCAGGTTGCCAACCGAGGTCATGACCTTTGTTCTGCTCTTTCAGCCAATCAATGAGCGGTTTGAAGTATTCAATAATGGCGGAGGCATCCATGTTCCGTTGTCCCGTCACGATCTCCATCGCATCTTGCCATGGTTTGGATGCCCCGAGCTTGAGCATCGCACTGCAAGAAGAAGTAAGAAGACTAGTTTTCCTGTGAACTGAATTGACTGATCGGAGATTGTGGTTGTGTCGAAGCCATTTTTAGCCCCTTGCTCTGCTCTCCACTCTGATGAGATAGGCCTACATGTATCTGAATTTGAAACTCTGCGTGGTGTCTGGCACAGGAGTACGCGTTTCCTCGCAGTGTTTCATCTGATACCTGCCTCGCAGTGCCCTTAAATCAGACTTACCCAAGTTTCTTTCCCGCTGCCTTTGATTGATAGATGTCACACTTGTGGAGTGGGCCAACGTGTTTCGCAGCTGCACACAGGGCCTTGTGAAATTGGAATTGGACGACACGGGCGACGAAATACCTGAACAGAAATATGAAAGAAACTTTGTGAAGCGTCCTCGTTGCCGTTGTCGAAATACAGGGCACAAGATGGAAATAAAAACCCTCAGTACACTGTAAAAATACCGTGCTATTCGCACTTAAGACCCCTCGGCTGTGGGTGCAAGTTGATTTATGTGTTCATAGAACTTAGCATTGGGAAAGAGAAAATGACCAAAAACCTGTGACCATCTGTGGGGTGGTCACACGAAGAATATATGAAATATCAGATTTAATTTGAAGTCGCTACAATGGTAACATAAACTAACTTAAATGTCAACAAGATTACGCTATTTGACCTAGAACAGATAAAACGTAGGTCAAATAGCCCGCCTGATATGATATGTGATGAAGGCTTTTTACATGTATACTTCCATTAAAAATTTGAACATCCCACCTCAAAAACGAAGGCAGTTGTGGCCATTTTGCATTTTTGACAAAATGCCCCCTGGTGGCCAACGTCCCATTCGGCAGAAAATCGATAGGTCGTGAAGGACCCACATACACACCTTTTCACCAAAAATCAGAAAAATTTGAACGTGCTAGAGCGGTAATGTCGTCAATGGACAGTTTACACTATTTGACCTATAAACCAGATAAAAAGTAGGCTTTTCATATGCACATCCATTAAAAATTTGAGCATTCTAGCTCAAAAACGAAGGAAGTTGTGGCCATTTTTCATTTTTCACAAAACGCACCCTGGTGGCCTAATGGAAAGTCCGATTCGGCCGAAAACCGATAGGCTCGTGAAGGACCCACATATACACCTTTTCACCAAAAATGAGAAAAATTAGATTTAATTTGATCGTGCTAGAGCGGTAACGTCGTCGACGATGGACAGACGGACGGACGGACGGATGGCGCAGGGGATGACAATACCCCTCGGGCCGACCGTCGACGACCGAGGGATAAAAACAAGTTGGTCCATTGTCTCCATGGACATGGGTAAATTCCCTGTCCAAGTTTAACCCATTTCCCATGTTCATATACATGTATACATGTATACATCTGCATATAAAGTACCCATGGCCGTTGCTTATAGTACACTGGTGATAAACGTCATGGGTCCGGAGGACCCGAAGTAGAACCCACTGCCATGGAATATTTTGACAGTAGGTCCGTCTTCCTCGCAGTGAGTTTTCTGTACCAATGGTTCCCTATACCCGTTCGAAAAAATACATGCATGCAGGCCTAACGGTAAGATATTTAGGTATCGGTGAAAAATATAATTGAAATCAGACTTTCAGTGAAATGGTCCATGGACCATGTGCTCACCCGTTTGAACATAATAGTGTAATGACAGAGAGAGGTGCATGTCAGTTATGAGCAATCTGGGTCAAGTCATTCCCAAGTTGCAGGACTTCAATGATTTTGGGGTTATGCCACCTGGCGGCCATATTGGATGTCGGATCGGGCCAAAACTTCAAATGCACATAAAGGTCATCTAGAGGGAGCCACATAGCACATTTGAGCGCTCTGGGTCAAGTCGTTCCTGAGTTATAGCACATTTGATGATTTTCGGGTTACGCCACCTGGCGGCCATATTGGAAGTTTAATCAGGCCGAAATTTGACGTGCTTGTAAAGGTCATCAAGAGGGAGGTAAATATCAAGTTTGAGCACTCTGGGTCAAGCCGTTCCTGAGTTTTAGCACTTGGATGATTTTCAGGTTACGCCACCTGGCGGCCATATTGGATGTCCGATCGGGCCGAAACTCGGTATTTTTGAAGGTACCCCTCTAATACA
>NMRB01000085.1:509410-519641 GCA_002633025.1 Notospermus geniculatus
TGTATAGAGTTTAAGCACTGTTTGTATCATCCTGGTGATATCTGGGGTTCTCAGCGCTCGCTCTCTACGTCACCGCGCACAAAGTATGCGATGAAGGAGGGCGCGAGCAAGTCCTAGTTGCATCCAAATATTGACTAGACAGATTAACTGATAGAATACATAAATAGACATATTTTGCTTTTTGTTTTATCAAATTCGGATGAGTAGTTTGGGAGATATCGAGGAATATGTGTGTGAAAATGCCAGAGTGCTATTTTCCTTACAGCCAGCCAGGGTCGGAAATGCTAATTTATGCGTGATGTCATTGCAGGGATAAATGAAATCAAATCTAAGCCATCCATTGTGGAGATAAAATTCATTTTCATTTACATATTTACTAATCGACAAGTTTTGACTTGATTCTTTCACATGAATAGTTGCATAACTCCATTACAGCACTAAAATGCATGTTCATTATGCAAATTCCTCCAGACTTCATCAAATTAGGCCGAACATCCTCCACTGACCAAATCCATGAAATACGTTACCGGTATTTAGCTTCTTAACCAATTTTTCAATGAAACAAAAAGCATTTTGATCAGCATTATATTCAATGGAGTAAGAAATAAAAGTGGAAAATAAGAAGTGGGAATTTTGGCACTTTTGCGCGAATTTTTCCATTTCTCAAATTGGGCTAGATTTTTTCCCATTTTGAGAAATGTTCTTAAAATACAATGACATTTTGTTTGATTTTTCGGGCGATATTTTTCAAAATGGGAAGAAAATTCACCCCAATTTGAGAAATTGAAAAATTCGCACAAAAGTGCAAAAATTCCCACTTCTTATTTTCCACATTCTTACTCCCTAATTCCTAACTTAAGTTGTAAAAAGTTACGCACATTGCAACTAGGACTTTAAGAACCCCTGATTACCTCAGGATGGTTTGTATGGTCAAAACTACATGTAGTTTCTATACAACTGCACTACCAGTCCACGACCCACCATTCGCTCTGGCGGCTTCATTCCTTATTTCAACAAAACGCTGATAGAAAGGTTTGATCTTCCGCCCTGTGGCATCCCTCCATCCCTTCCACGCCCACAACAGCTCATCCGGGTCTCTTGAGGTTCCCATTAAAGAGTGGAGGTCTGGAATGAAAACAGGTGTAACGTTTTTCAGTGTGGCCGTTTTTCTGTGTGATTCCCATTGTTCGGAACACACTGGGAAACGAACTCGCTGTTTCTCTGTGTGTCGTCCATTGTCCAGTCGCCGCTTATTCCGTCAATCTATTGTATTGTCACACTGGCTCACGGGCCTCACTGAAAAACGTTACACCGGCATCACAGGTACTCAGACTTAGTGCATTGTGTATCTGGGTGTGTTTCAAAAAGTGTTCCGTCCGACACCAGAAAAATGTCACCATTCTTTTGTCTACTGGTGACAGGCTGTTTCTTGAAACTCTACAATATTCATATCAGATCTTGGTATCATGGAACTTTAAATTATGAGAGATCTATTAGCCCGTTAAAGTCTGACAATAGAAAGAAGTTTTGGTGTCGGACGGAACGATAGATTTTGCTGGTAACCTCGATATTTTTTGATACCCTCCTCCAAATAAGTATACACTGTACATCTCAGTTCGAGGCCCCGAGTCCGAATATTTCCAAAAAATCGAATGAAACAGTAGCCTAATTCATTCAAAATGGCGACGGAGTTGAACGAAGGATCGGCGCCATCGGACTTTCTGTGCGGTCGGCTGCCATTGTGTGGTATCGATAGGTACTGTAATTGATATGAGATTTAGAATCAGAAAATGTTAATTTGGCCATTGTCTACGTTAGTTTTTAGCACACTGAATGCAGATGTCGGCGGGTATGGAATTTCTTTTGTTTTAATTCGATTTGGTTATTTTCACAGACCCGGTCTATATCGATAACATTTGTCCTCCTTGCAGACTTCCCCTGTGCTGTAGAGTGTTGTCATGTTCATTTTTATCTCATCGATCTGGAAAGGAAAGCAGAGAAGATCTAACAGAGAGCGTGGGGTTGGTGATTGTTTCTGTTGCAAATGAAAGGAAACAGTATGGGCGGTTAAACCCGCATTTTTAAGGCGTTGGCGAAACTAATACATTGAGACACTTTTCAAAGACACCTTGTACAGTAGTTCAAAAATAAGACGTTGTGGTGCGCCTTTCAAAGACCTTGCAGTTTGAAGACAAAGACTGTCATACTTTTCAAAGACGTAGTTCCAAATTGAGGCGGTAATGAGGCGCCACCCAACGTCTTAATTTGGAACTACGTCTTTGAAAAGTATGACAGTCTTTGTCTTAAAACTGCAAGGTCTTTGAAAGGCGCCACACAACGTCTTATTTTTGAACTATATGTCTTTGAAAGTGTCTCAACGTCTTGTTTCGCCAACGTCTTAAAAATGCGGGTTTAACCGCCATACAACAGAGGCATGAAGTCATGCATGTATCTGCCATGTTCAAGAAACATACATGTAGCGAAGGGGTTCTGGCAAAACCTCGTGTGCACAAAAAACAATTTTACAGGAGGAGCAAAAACCAAAAAAGCTGGATCTCACAACATCGTACGCGCAAAGGGCTGAACATACATGTACGAGATTTTGATTCTGAATCAAAACCATGTACATGTTCAGCCCTTACCTTACCTATGTTCTGTCTCCTTACCTCCTTAATCTTTGCCTTATCTTCTAGCGCCGATATACCAATACTAGACAGCTTTCTGAAGAGTCTCTTCAAGGTGTCATTTTGAAAATTCTTCCAGTCATAAAGGGAAGCATTCCTAAAGCTTTCCTTTTTATGTTCAGAATATTCGAGACTGACATCCAGCTGGAACGAAATAAAATGCGTGTTGCAGCAGTAGACAGCGAACTCATCTAATAATACGTGGCACACCTGTGTGGCCATTTTGGTATCATGCAGAGAAATATATCAAGCAAACCAGCAACTAATGCATTGTTTGTAAAAATACAGTGTTCACGTGATGTTTACCTGAAGTTTGTGCTTTCCTCTAGAATTTTTTGAAGTACTAGTATATTAACCCGTGGCGTGGCTTGACGAATAAGGGTGGTAGAAAAAAATTGGTCGAATACCAATGAAAGTAGGTACGCGGAAAAATCCCCCGGAAAAAATCCACGTGGAAAAAATTCCCCAGGGAAAAATCCACCCGGAAAAAATCCACTTTTTGGGGTAAAGTAGGGGAAAATTCCCTTGGTAAAGGTATAGGAAAAACAGTCCTCAAAGCACCTGTGCTTCTGGCGAATTGTGTGATCTTGACTGGACGACAGATGAGCTATGACGTTATCAGCGCTAGGCCTACCTTCTACAGAAAGCAGACAGTCTCAGTATCATGGTGTGCCAGTGACCTATACCACAGGCTGATAAACAGATAGGCCAAGGAATCTGGGTCATCTTGGCATCATGAGGCTGATTGAAAGGTTCGGCAGTGTCCGGCAATTTCCGTGTGTTTTACATGGGTGGACAAAAATTCCTGACTAAAATTGCTTGAAAGTTCACTTTCCCGGCAAATGTTTGGACTGAGAAGTGGTCATTTTGTATATAGGAATGTAGTGAAAGGTTTGGCAAAGTTTCACAGTGGCAACGTCTATGGTGGCCGTGATTTCCTTGGAAGTCTATAGATTTAGTAGTATGTATGCACATAGAAAAGTATAATAAAAAGCAAGAAGTCAATCTCCAGAATTCACGAATTTTCTACCCCAACCGGGGTCTTTTTCAAGTGGAACTTTACAATCTGAGACTCTAGAAAATACCTCAGTCTTTTCTAGAGTTTCAGATTGTAAAGTTCCACTTGAAAAAGACCCCGGTTGGGGTAGAAAATTCGTGAATTCTGGAGATTGACTTCTTGCTTATTATCATTTTGTGTGTCAATTTTGTGCTATTTTGTATCTTGCACATGGAAAAGTAGATGGCAATGAGCTAGCAGTTGAATATGGTTTTTCTTGAACCGTGCATCGTCTACGATTCCCGACATTGATGAAGGCAATGATTTTTTCTTCGAACGGTCAGAACAGAGAATAGGGGCGAACTATGTACGGTATACACTCCCTGGCCATAAGTATTGCAACATAGGTTTTATTCTAGATTTCTCTTATGCCTTTACTACTTTTACATCTATTTTCGATCCCCACAGATCTACACTCACTGGCCATAAGTATTGCAAGATAGTTTTTTTTCTAGATTGCTCTCATGCCTTTACTACTTTTACATCTATTTTCGATCCCCACAGATCTACACTCACTGGCCATAAGTATTGCAACATAGGTTTTTTTCTAGATTTCTCTCATGCGTTTATAGGCGATACTTTTTTTATTAGTTGGTGCTCGGATTTTTTCAAGAAAGTATGTTAGAGGACGGAAAAACAATTTTTTTCTTTAATTTTTTACGGTCTCGATGTCTTGAGATTAGGGAAGAAAAATTTTTTTAAAAAAAAGAGGACATTTCACAAGATTTAAGCTTGGCGGAATCGCACTGATTGTGATGAATACACGAAGACAGTGAGGCCGGGCCATAACTGCACCCCGTACTGGTCACCTACATGTACACACTTTCACTTGCACCATTCATTATTAAATCGCACTTAGAACCCTTTTACCTGACTTTATGTAATCTGTCATTCAAAACAACGTCACAGTTTCAACCCCAGGTATTATCAACTGGGCCTGACTTTGCTTCACAAAAATGGTTCTAGAATCAAAACAACTGAATTGGACAATCTTGGTCTCATTTTGTTCCTAAGAAAATTCCCCATCCATACGTACCAATGATGTTTGTGCAAGTTTAGTAGAAGTATGCGGTTGCATTTTTTTCTGGGCCACACTGTATAGGGGGCCCTATGGCAAAACATGCTGTTGGCCATACGGAGTGAAAAATCTCACTGCTGATGAAAATATCAAGTAATGAAAAAGAAAAATATCAAAACATGAAAATGACAAAATCTTCATGTGATACTGGATCATTCTTTCCTTTTCACGACAGTGAAGCCTGATGATGAGCAAGGATTTACAAGAAAAAAAAAAGAAAAGTATCAACCTTTGAACAAAGATATTTGATATTATCGAAAATTATCAAAAACTGAAAAAGTGAGATTTTGCATGAGATTATGCCGTTGATAAGCTGTCATCCCATGTGTCCCAACATGCCAGTTTCATCCAATGAAAAGCCACAGTTATCAGGAAAATTTAACTTTTCTCAAAAAAAACGTCGAGTTTTGACAAATTTGGGCATTTTTTAATGTCAAATAACACGAAAATGATGTGCATTTTCAGCTTAATTTTTTCGCAGTTGTGAATGAATTTCAGTTGTCTTCATGTTGTAAAAATTTCGTAGTCTTGCACTTCAAAATGTTCGAGATATCAAATGGGCGATATATTCTGATATTTTCGTGATATATTCACTTTTCCTTAAAACTTTTCAAACCAACAGGCTTATTACACCTCAAAGTATCCCATCCACATTTGAAAATCAATGACTGATGACTGACTACCGAGAAATTAAGAAAAAACCTATGTTGCAATACTTATGGCCAGTGAGTGTACAGTACAACTGAATACCGCCCCCCACCCCCAAAAGAAATATGGCCACTAACCAGTAATTCCGTGTTGTGATCAGTAATGTTGGTTTGCTGGTTCCATAAATACGAAATGTACTTGAACTTCACCTCCTGTAAGAGTTCATTGTTCCGATTGAACNCCGGTATTGAGAGTGGAAATTCACACATCACTCTTTAATTACACATTATGCAATCCCAGGATATCACATCCATGGTAGATAAACTGCAGAAGTATCAAATTAAAATGACTGACAGCTAGGTGATAAACAGCCTCGTAGTGATGGATTGTTTTCGTGCAACTTGTGGGGTATCAGGTAGTCGCAAATCGTACTATTTTGGCCGGCCAGACAAGAATGACAGAGTAGACGATTACCGTGTAACTTACTGGTGCAGGATAAGACGGAAAATGTGTGAATAAAAATTTAGACGGTTTTTGTGCTAGTTGTTGCAAAGGGATAGTACGTTTTGGCCAAATGGCTGAAAAGTAGTACGATTTTTTCTCACTGTGTTTTTGGTTATAGGACATGTCCTAATTAGGACATGTCCTATAACCAAATTTACGGCGAATCGGTTAATGTCGTCCACAACCATGACAAGTCGAAAAACATCGCTGTAGCGCCCGACACGAGGGGCACCAGTTTTTATATCGTACTGAAAGTCATCAGATAATTTTTCGTACCATTTATCGTCACTCAAATCCGCAGTACTCCGCAACACGGCTGATGTAATGTCGATGTGGACGTAGATGAACGCACGACACTGAACAAAAATATGACGCAGATCGGCGCTGTTCGTTTGCTCATTTCTTTGAAATTGTGAGCTTAACTTGCGATAAGTTTGGACCATTGTGTTAAGACAATGTTAACAGTTGACCCATGCTATCGATGAGCACAAAAGCTGACAATATTGACTGTGGTATTAATTTTGGCGATTTTGATTGCAAAACTGCCGTCTCAGTTGAAGCGAGAAACAAAATGGCCGCCATGGAGCCGTCTCAAACGGGAACTAGTGCAACCAGTGTATTTTGTGTAAAAAAAACAGAAAAACACCGAAACGTTCAAAATATTCAACGCAGGTTTTCAATTCACGCATTTGTCACGAACATCCCGCCCAGGTATACGACAGAAGGGCGACAGTAGTACCAATCGCGCGCGGTCCTGTTGATCACGCGTCGATACTAGTGGTGATATCCTCGCCCAGATATCGCCACCTAGCGTTAAGTTTGCATGAAGAGCTGCAAGAAACTGCTTATTCTGTTAGAGATACATTAGAGCAAAGAAAGCTGAGAAAAAACAATCAGTTGATCCACGTGACAGCATGTCATTTCACATCATTTACCCCATGCTTGTATTCTCCCAGGGACTCTTATGCAATCGTAAATACCATTTGGCATAGAAACGTACAGTTCTGACGGCGAAGAGTTGCTAACCGTCCACATTCCGTCGTCGACTGAAGCTACCTAATCGGTGAGACATGTCTTCCTTTTCGAACTTGGGAAAATATTAGATGAAGACGTGTCATTTTGACCAATTACGGTGGAGTTAATTAAGTTATAACAAGTTGTCAAAATTTGAGTTCGCAAACAATTTTGCAGACTTGGGATGCGACACGTCAGTTTCCCACATAGTCTGTAACATACAGGCCTGATGCCTGCAGGGCCTAACGATCCGTTTTTTACGAAAGTACTTTCCATTTAATTGGTATAAGCTATTTAATGCCAAAAAAGGCTCGATTTACAATTTTTGAAATATTTCATATTCCCGACCAACTATCCAAAAAAGGCGATCGTGTTGCCCTAGAATGCACATATGGCAATAACATCCAAAAGAAATTTTTCAAATAGTATGTGTCCAAAAAAGAGAAAACTTGTTTGGGAAATTTGAAAATTTTCATACCGCTGGCAAGTTACTTCTTTGTTATGTAGATTTGTACTATTCGCGCTCTTTCAGTAAACTCTGTTCGGCCATTTGTGACCAAAGCACCAGTGACAGAGCTGAACAATACCCGCAGTGGACACAAAAGATTTATGGTCGGCACGTACACTGAATATTGGTTTTCGAAAACAGTATATCAGGGTGATCGGATTTAATCTGAATGTGAATGGCTGGTCGCACAAAGGCCAGTTCCGTGGATTGCCACTAGGGAATGAGCTCAGCTATAGGTAGCCCCTCGCCTTAAATAAATACCAATTACGGGCACTTCGCGGAGTCGGATTTGAAGGGACTTTTTATGTGATGTTTGGAGGGGTATACTAAACCATATAAAGTAAAAAGAAATGATTCGATGTTGATGAATCGATCTTGATTCGATGTTGATGAATTAGGCAGGAAGGTCATGCGCATCAAGGTAGATAAATAATCGATGAAGATGGAGTAGGCCTACGGGCGATGGTCGATGTAGAGTCGATGTACAGAGATGCATGCAACGAGGTATGGTGATGCACAGACAATGCACAGTGGAGTACAGCCGAATACACAGGCGATGTAGACTAGGCCAATCCCATCTATAGTCTCTGTTCCAGATAGGCAGCGCGTGGGGTTTTTCGTCCCAGGCAGTATAAGGAAAGTGAAAGGATCTGGATGGAGGAGGAAGATTAGCCGCCAAAAGAAGGCTAAAATACACTAAAATATCCCTATTTCCGGGCTGCCCGGAAATAGGGATATTTTAGTGTATTTTAGCCTTCTTTTGGCGGCTAATCTTCCTCCTCCATCCAGATCCTTTCACTTTCCTTATACTCCAGGCTCAGATAATTCTCCAATTTTAACCTAATTTTAACTCATTTTTGGCCTAATTTTCACTAAATTTTATCTCAATGTTTGGTCGCGATCTTCGTACCATTTTCATTTTTGCAAGGGTCATTGCGGTTTTCAAAATGGCCGCCATGCGGCGGTAAACACGATCTGCCACTCACTTTATGAAGGAAATTCTTTAAGTGGCTGATATTGGAGAAATAGAAGCAGATGCTTTGCCAGATATGCGTTTTATCCAACAATAAGGTACATGTATTAAATTTTCATCTCAATATGAGTCTTGAGGTACTGAATAAGTAACTGACATCAACAGCAAAATTTGGTCAACTTAAGATTTCGTCGAAAAAATGTCTGTACTTCAGTTCATCATCTCAATAGCCATCACGCCAACTTCAGCGGGCGCTAAGTCCTTTATTTCATCAAATACTTTATGAATCAGTGATGTCGCGCAGAAGCTCATGTTTGAATTCCAACAATTTTTGATCACGTATATCATGATCAGCACACACGCTAGGAAATATGGAAATACCTAGTATGTCACATTGTGTTGTTTTCGAGTTTATGTGGAATGACAACTTGGAAGAGTTTTGTTGTGGAAAACACTCCTAATTAAAAATATGTCATAAAACAGGATTAAATGCAATTTGCTATGTTTTACCTCTGATTTCATGCTGAATTTGCAACGGTAAAAACGTAGTAAGTCACAATTCTGATGACTTCCATTGGACGCTAGCACGGGTGTATAGACTGATCAAGGTCTGTCAATTTCAGCCTCCTTCAACCCCACACCTGTCGGCATTTGGATGATGAATTCCGAATTGAAAGGCAAAGACTTATCTGGCTTCGGAAACGATGCTACCCCTCATGACGTCAGACTTACAACTGGGCCAATGGTAGAACAGGACACGGCGTTCAAATTTCATGGACGCACCTCATCATACCTGAGCATACCACATTCCGATTCGATGGATGTCGGCGCAAACGGAGATTTTACCTTTTACGTCGTTTGTGCTAATACAAACGACAACGGCAGCGTTTTTGGACTACGACGCACAAAAGCCTTATGCACTGCATATCTGGTCTTGGCTTCACTCGAATCTGTTAGTGAACATGCCAAGGCGATCACCCCACATATATTCTGATAAGTTTTTCTCGCTGAAAATCAGGCAGAACATTTGGCACTTTATCGGAGTGTCATATGATAAGGCGAAGAAAAAACTCATCGGTATGGTGGACAACAAAATCAAAGTCGTGAATTTCGGCGGTTGGAACGTCTACACAAATACAACGCAAACTCTTATTGGAAAGAGAACGAGAGTTCACGATGGTAAAGGTGGTTGCTTGTTAGGAAAGATGAGCTGCGCTATGCTGTTCAACGTGCCTCTATCGGTGAAAGAAATGCACCGAGCTCGGAAATACTGCATGAAGGCCGCCAAACAACACGGTAAGCATCTAGTGGCCAAAGTCCAGATTGTGTGACGGACATGGTTTCCTGCTGCTGTACATTTGTGTTCGTCTGAGGAGCCAACCCCGTATTTAGGCTGAAAGGGTAAATGTCGTCCTGGGTATATACAAAGATTACCCAGGATCTCAATCTTCACTAAAACAATACCCTGGGTGTAGTTTCGGTAGTCGAACATCACCCAGCTTCCGCAATCTGTGCCTAGGAATGAGTCATATTTAGAAATCCCGTGGAATCTCGCGGTCTCGCGCTGCGATAGTTGTTGAGTGTAGCTGTTCACGACATTCTTCAGGCGGTCACACCACGGGCAAGACAACCTCGAATCCAGGTGTCATACTACGATGCTGGGTGATGTTCGGCTAACGAAAGTACACCCAGGGTATTGTTTTAGTAAAGATTGAGATCCTGGGTAATCTTTGTATATACCCAGGACGACATTTACCCTTTCAGC